>VXBB01009668.1:346928-374564 GCA_013399915.1 Illadopsis cleaveri
AAAAAAAAGCAACCACTGTAGATTGTGCAGCTTTTCAGACATGTCTTAAATGTGAACTTAGATGCATTCAGATCATGGCTTGTACTTAGCAAGCAAGCTGGACAAAAAGACATGAGTTTGACAGTATGCTGTACTGCAGTGCAAAAAAAGATTCTGATGGATTACAGATACCAACAGAACAAGAAAAAAATTAGTCAAATAGAGTTACTGGAACAATATTTGAGAAAGTAGAACAGTAATTGCAGCACTGCAGGTTCTCTGGCTGAGAGTAATTCTCTAAGGCCCCTTGGAGTCTTATCAGCAGCTCTACCATGACATCCTCCCTGATGTCAATTGAAGGGTGCTGCTTTGCACCCGCTGAGGATTTGGCCTTTAAACTCACCCAGCTTGTGTCAGGTGACCTCTTACAACCTTTCTGCAACACTGCAAAATCTTTAATGGTTTGGCAGTGCTCAAAACCATTCCATTTTGTAAGAGGAAAGTAAGCAGTATTTCACCTGCCTGGGAGGACCCTTCACTTCGAGCTGATTAAGGAGGAAACACTGTCACAACCTCAGTTCTTCTAATGTGACAGTCAGTAATGAATGGCTGAGGTGTCTGATCTTTGCATTCTATGGCCAGTCTATTTCCTATGGGTGTTTCCCATGACTGTAGGAAATTATGGGCAGTAGTTTGGGAATAGTATTCCCCAATTTAGTGTTCCCACTGTGCACTGCTCACTCACTTACTTCCTCCTCATCTCCCTCACCCCTTCAGAGGGATGGAGAGCAGAATTGGAGGCACAAAAAGGTGAAGATCAAAGGTTGAAATAAGAACAATTTACTAGAAACAACAATGAAATAAGAAAACTAACAGCGACAACAACAATAGTAACAAGAGTGTTCAAGAGAGGTGAACCGTTCACATTCGATTGTGCAAGGATTCACCTCTGTTCAACACACAGTGCCCCTCCTGGGTGCTGTAAAAATTAACCCTGTCCTGGCCAGAACCAGGACAGGGCAAAGAAATGAAAGACTCGTGCCAGTCAATGATGAACACTCCAGAGTCGGAGCAACATGAAACCAGCATGTCCATATATGCTGTTTATTAGCACATATGTGTTTATATAAGGTTCTGTTCTCTGAAACAACTATTCACAGTCCTGTTTAGGAAGTTAGAAAGTTTGATAAATTTCCAGAACGCTAGAAAACAATCCAGACTGAACACAAGTTTTTGACATTACACTTGGGAAACGACTACCTTTGCAAACATTAACATCTCCATGCCTAAGCCCTCAGTTCCAACAGTCCTGTACATTCATGCATGGAAAAACCCGTAAGAACACTGACATGCCAGAATGTTTGCAGATCACTGCCTGTGAAAGGTTATTCACAGACAGTCTCAGGCAAAATCATGCCCTCAGAGCTATTACAGCTGTGCCAAAGCCATGGAAAGCCAACAGTTTTCTACTGTGTGAGGAACAATAGAGCTATTCTGGACAAGATTTATTCTGAGAAGTAGAGGTTGAGGATAATCATAATTTTCTTTTCAGAGTCCCAAAAGCTGCTGTGCCTGGCCATGAAGGTTGCCACAGGACATATCAACCCACCAGAAAAGCTAAAGGCAGAGAAATCAGAAGCTGAAGGTGAAAGCACAAGCTTTCCCGTCTGTATGCCCCACTCCACACACTTCCATGGATTGTTTCCTTTGCCATGTTTCCTTTGCCACAGATTAAAAAAATCATTGGATTTATAAGCCAGCAAAAGCACTTGATACTGCATTGCAGCCACAGAGGAGTCCAAAGCAGACATGTGTTCTATGTCCTGAGCAGTGATTTTGCTTCTGAGCTGCAGAACCCTCTGTGAAGGTCTGTAGGGAGATGGCACATGCCTGGGGATGGGGGGGTCACACACTGTTCGGTTATCACTGATTTTCCCCAGCAATGGTGATAGCTCCACAGCACCTCAATTTCTAGGGATAAAGACCTTGTTTTCCCTTCTGGGAATTACCAGCCAGAGGGATGTGGACCCAAATCACCAGCTGCATTTCAAGGTGTCAGAGACCTGAGAGCAAGAGCCTCCCTGGGTAGGTTCTCACCTTGGGGAATTAGAGCCATTTTAGGGAGAACAAAAGCTCTTGGTTTCTTACCCCAGCTCACTCTCCAGGTGACACAATGTAGGCTTCTCCTGACATCTACATCTACCCTGATCTTCCCCAGCTCCCTGCCCACAGCATTCTGTAAACCTTCTTTAATCTTCTGCCAGGCACTTCAGACTTACCCCCTGCCTTCTCTGACAGTCTGAAGCAAGGAGCACACTGCCCCATGCCCACTTGAAGAAGTAAGACTCAAAAATAAAAAAATACAAGGTCACCATGGACCTACATTAGACATGCCTCTCTCACACATGATATGCCAGTCAGAGGCCTTTCACACTGTGTGGGTGACCATATGCTGGAACAGATTGCCCGAAGAGGCTGTGGAGTCTCCCTCACTGGAGATATTCCAGAACTGACTGGTCGTAATACTGTGCCATGTGCTCTGGGATGCCCCTGCTTGAGCAGGGAGATTGGACCAGATGATTCACTGTGCTCCCTTCCAACCTGACCCATTCTGGGATCCTGTGATTCTGTGGGCACAAGTCAGGTTGAGGAAGCACTCTGAGCTCCAAAGAAGCTGTAGGGAGCTACAAAGCTTCCTCTTAAATGTGGTGGAAAAGAAGACAACAAAGGTAAAACCCAGGCTAGATATCTGTGATCTAATAAAACCCCACCCATGTCATCAGCAGCCCTGAACTTTGCATTGGAAAGTTTCATGCCTGAGCAGTGGATTTCAATTGCAGTGAGATTTTCTCTGAGATGAAGACACTTAAAATGTCAAAAAAAAATTTTAAATGTTTTTAGAGTTTCTCATGTTTTGGGTGAAATCCCAAACATAGATGACACAATAATTGCAGGCACAAATACATGTTGAGTCCTTTGCGGGGAACAGGGCTGTATCCATTTCACATGCTAACATGATCAGTGACATCCAATATCATTAAAAACTGTTTACACTGTCAGTAATAATCCTGGAAGAAAGAGTTTTTGAGCTGCTTTTTATTGACACTCACCTCATTCCAGAGATCAGCAAAAATGTGGGTAGTTGATACAGCCAGCCACAGAGATTTTGTTTTCTCTAAATAAATCTGAATAAACAATAAAAGGTTAAGTGCTCTTTTTTCAAAGCTTGAAACACAAGCAAACAAATTGAGGGTAGAGAACTCAATTATATCAAGCAGAAGCTACTGGCAGTTACACTCAGCAGAGCTGAATAATTTTCAATTACTCTGGGAAGGGAGGTCAACAAAATATGTTCCCCAATCTGTCCATTCCTATACCCAGACCTCCTGATGTTAGAGTGCCTTTAGTTAGGGTAATTCAGTGGGATTTTCTTCTTTTCCCTACTTTGATGTATCAAGTTCTTTCCTTAGCATAAATATGTGCCTGCCACAGAGAAAGTATTTGAACCCCTACCTTCCAAAACCCAAAATTCCACTCTGTCACAGCCAAGCCTTCAGCCAGAGAGGTGCTACAACATGGCAGCTGCTGCTCCAAGTATCTCTCTGAGCCAGGATGCTGAGGGTTCTAACCCAGAAAATGAGCAGATGGTCCCATCTCTGAGTGACCTGTGTCAGTGTCAGAGCTTCCCAGCTGTGTCAGCACATCCCAGGTGATGCAGGGGGTTTTCCCAAGATGGGACTGCAGAGGCTCAACAGGGCTGGCCAGAAGAAAAATCTCTGGAACATGGTATGACTGTGACTCCTACCAAATGACATCAGGAGTTCTGAGTACAGCATACCAATTTTGTTATATCTCACCAGATTTGAGACTTCATCTCTGATTCCATCATTCTACTACACTTCTAGCTTCAGAGTTGCTTGCTGCAATTTATCCTGGGTTTTTCTCTCAGCAGAGTTTTGGTGGGGGTAGGGGATTAATGTGAGTTTTTCTCTCCAAGAGGCATCAGGAATGGAGTTACACTTTGTGTCACAAAGCATCTCCATCACCACAGAAAGATAAAGGAAACTTCTGCTTTGGTATACATCACACACTCATAGCAAACAACATATGCAGGCAGGACAGCAAAATTTCTAGCATATGGAATGAACAAGGAAATTTTCTATGTACTTCTGTTTTCACATACAGCAGCACCTACGTGTTGCAATTACAGTATCAGGAAAGATCCTCAAATGTTTATTTCTCCATTAGGACTTTACACTGCTATCTGGTCTAAATGGTGCAGTGAATCCCAACAGAAGGAGCTTTTATGATGATAGTGTCATTTTTACATCAAATACAAGCTGATGATCTTCAGTGGAAGGAGAAAGCCATTAAAAATTGACTAACCTATTTTTTAGTCAGAAAAGAGAGGTTTTATTTAAAACCTTTGTGTGAGAGGCAATCCATTTATCCTCAAATACCTGCCCATAAAGTTGCCGGTATATGTAGAGAGAAAGCAAAAGAAGAAAAATAAACCTATTTTCTTACTTCCCACACAACACGCAAAAACTGTCCACTTCATATAACAGAGGGTTTGAACTGGCTAGGAATTAAATGGATTCCAGACAGGAAAACTCCCTCACTCTTAGATTCAGTCCTTCCTTGGAGGTCTGCAATTGTTGTTAGCTTCTCAGTGGGTGAATTTTCTCTTTCTAAGACTGGCTTATATTTCAGACAACCCACCTCAGGCTGGACCTCAAAAGGTATCTGGTGAGATCTCTCTTATGAGAATCAGTGAGAGAGTCTTGCTGCAGGATGATGGACCCCATTTGGAGGTCTTGGACTGTGTCAGGGAAAAGCAATAGAAAGGTATAGGCTTAAAAATTCTTGCAAGTCTTATAGACACAGTGTGTGCCACTGGCAGCTCAGCACACCTTTGTATTTAGAACTTAAATGTCAGACACCACTGAGCTGCTTTCATCACCTCATTTTTATAATGTGGAATAAAACTGTCACAGACATAAGGAAAAGCAGTGAAAAAGAAATGGCGATTATGTCATCCCAGTCTCTCAGTTGCTTCCTAATTCCTCTTGGGTGTTTCACTCCACTGCTCACCCTCTCAATTCACTCTGCTGTAAGATTGTCCTGCTGTTACTGTCTCTGCTACCTAGAAAACAACCATGGTTTTAGGTGGGTGGCCTACAGGTTCCAAAAAGAGAGTCTCAAATACCTCATCTCCTGGCAGAGTATTCTTCAGTGTACACACATTATGTAGGTACTGCATTGCTGCAGTATTTGGGAACTAAAAGCTAGCTAAGAAAAGAGTCAGTAGCTTATTCTTAAAAAGCAACTTTTGGGCCACCACAGCTGCGCTCTTCACATCCCTGTGCAACAGAGAATATTCCTGTATAAGTCTCCACCCCCTTCCACTTCAAGAAAAGGGGAAACTTTACCACAAAAGATGTGGTAAGTAACGTGTTTCTTGCCCCAGTACATCTGATCTGTACATCTGTACATCTTGCTGGAAATCTGATGATTTCCAGGCTCAGGAGCATGCTCGGTGCCTAATGTGGAACGCCCATCTTCAAGACTGTTTCTGAAAGGCAGGGAAGGGCAAGAGGGGTTGTGACTTCGGGGCCAGCAGCTCCAACCACTGTCATCTACCTGCTGGCATTCTGTGATTTTTAATACTGCTCACATTTGGAAGGGCCCCGGATAATCACCCACAAAGTGATCTCACCATTCCGTTTCAAATCCCTTTTTTCCACCCTCCTGCAAAACACTGCCAGATTTGGGGTGATTGTTGTACTACTACCTACTGCACTGACATCATCAGAGTGTTACAGGTATTCCCAGCTCTGGGTGTTGTCTTGCAAAACATTTTAAGGATTATGCATAGCAAACCCCCCTGCCTTGTTTCTAAGTGGGTTCTGTACAAAAGTATTCAGATTCATGGCTAGGTTTCAAGTGAACTGTGCTAATAAAAAGCAAAAGAAGATGATTTTCTGAGCTCTGTATGTATCATTCAACAACAACGACAAAAAAAAAAAAATTCAGGTCAAATATAACCAATAAACTCTAGGTCAAATTTAAGCAGTTTCCTTTTATTTGCTTCCACTTTATTGGCAATGAACAACTCTTAGTGGGTAAACCTAAAAAATTGTTTTGCCTTGGGTATTTATGCAGCATTCTAGCTACAGCATCTATATAGCATTTCTTTTTCCCCACACATACAAATACACACTCATACTTAATACATTAACATTTCCACTATACATTTTTGCAGTATATCCAGTTAAGCAAATTGCTCAATTAGCTGAATAGGGTTTTTTCTTTTCATTGTGAAAAGACAGAGTCTTACCGAATGGAACAGCATTCTCGGTAAGAGGTCAGTTGGGTGCGATTTTTGGAATAAAGGAGAGAGGATGAGTGGGTTGTAAAAGATTTTTTTAATTGTTCACATTTTATTGCCTTTAAAAGCCAAAGAGAGAGGGCAAACCAACACACGTCCTGGTTCATGCTGGTATGTAACTGTAGTGTGTTGTAGAGAAAACCCACCATACTTAGTGGAATTTTCCTGTTACAGTGTGCACCTCATGGACACAGAAAAGATTGTGGGACTGTCAAATACGGAGTGTCAGGGAATGGTATATCCACTCGTTGGTAAAATAAGTCAGTTAATTTGGCAGGTAAGTATTAAGTAATCATATTGTCAGAACAAGGCAAGTGGCTAAGAAAGGAAGACAAAGACGAAAAGAAAAAAATATAAAGACGAGGAAATAGGAAGAAACCAATGTGAAGAGAGGGAAGGGAGAGACTGGGTGAGTTTGATGGCCAAGCGATGAGAGAGTAAGCAATGATGATCCCTCTGCTCTGGGTGGTTCCAGGTCACCTTGTCTCAGTGTGTCACGTTGGACTTCATTGCTGCTTTTCCACTGTCTGGGAGAATCTAAACATCATTCCACCCATTTTTATTACCTATGGGATGTAATGGCTGAGAAAAACTTGAGGAAGTTGGATATTTTCTCATCCATGTTTTAAAAGATTTTTTTTCAAGAAATTTTACCATTTTCATGCTCTATGGATTTTTATCATTTTTTGCCTACTCAAGTCTTAGAAAACACTAGTTTAATTTTTTTAAAGTAAATATTGTTCCATCTTGATTTGAGTTTTCCCTTATTTGGTTTCAACAGTGCAAAATTTCAAATGAGCCAAATGATTTTTTTAAATTTCATTATGTTTTTCCTGAGGTAAAAATGTCTGATATTTGCCTAGGCAAAGTGTTGCATCACATACTCTATTTATGTTTCAGCATTGCAGTGACTTTTAAAAGCTCACAGCAGGAAATTAAGAAAAGCCTGAACTCATAATTATTAAATAATAATAAAAAATGTACTCTGCTAAGGTTGCATTTATTCAAAATGGTACAATTAATATATCCCCATGTTTCCATTAATATATATTCCGGTGGAGAAATTGATAGGAAATGTGGTCATGGCATGAACTTTACAGCAGATTGAATAGTCTCTGCTGAGCAGAGTTTAATTGAGCAAAGCAGCTTGGATAAGGAGTACTGTACAAAAATGAGATTATTCATCATGTACCATGTAAATGATCAATATCCAGGTCCTCGTATTGACAGAGTTGGAAGAATTCTATTTAACACAATGAGATCACAGGCAAGGAGGAATTTAAATGTTCCCTTCCCATGTGGGGCAAATCATTAGTCTCTTAAGCTTCCTCCAGCCTTTACCCTCCTTGCTATGCAGATGAAAACACCTGCAGCTTCTAAAGCCAGCCCAGGGTAACATCATGTAGGGTCCAGATTTCACTGGTTGCTCTGACCTGCCCTGGAGCTCAGCCATCACCCAAGTAACACCTTTCTTCACAGAACATTGGTGCAGAGCCTTGGTACCATTCAAGACACTGGTGGCAACATAACCTTCCCTGGTTTCTCATTACAGTGGTGAATTTGTGACATCTGTTGTCATCTGTCTTCACTCATGAACCATAAGTTGTTAGTCCTTGCCATTATGGTTCTTCAGCATGTTGCTCATCCTTCTGTGCTGCTCAGGGTCTCTTAGTCCATGTTTAATTCCTACCATCAGTCTGCAATCAGTCCAACCTGACCACGTTCTCACCTCCAAAGCAAGTCCAAGTTTTAGTCCTTGCTCGTAAAGAGCTTTTACAGTGGCTCCTGCAGTCACTGTGTTGTCTCTGTATTCCCCACAAAAGCTTTGCCAGAAGGGCCCACAAAGCACAGACCTAGGACAAGGACTCAGCACGCCACAAGCTGTGAGTGATGAGTGCCATGCAACTCTTTTTTTCTGTGATCGTATGTCTGTTTCAGACAATCCTGTTCTCATACTTTGACAAACTTCTAGGCAGTCAGCTGCTATCCTCTGAAGTGTAAATCCTCAATGGACTCCTGGAGATGCTACAGACATAGTAAACATCTAGAACACAACCCTGTCTTCTGATCCATGCTCCATCATTTATCTTTCTCTACTGGGGACCATGGGGCAGTTAATGTCCCTGGATGAGCCAGTGCACAGGTCTCAAAAAACACATGAGCTGAAGGAATAAGTGCTCAGACTCCCACATAATAGTGGGAAGCTTTAATTTTATTTTATTTTATTTTTTAATTTAGAAAAACATACCAAACACTGTGAATAACTGGCAAGAAGCAAGGTTTAAAAGAAGAGAAAGGGCTTTCTTAAGCTTTTTACTTAAATTGTGTTTATTGTGCATGGAGACAAAATTCACATAGTGTTTATTTCTTGAAAGCACAGAGAAAAAAACAGATGTGTTGCTGCTGTTGGAGATGAAGGATGAGATGTGCAGGGCTTCCACAGCACCTGACAGAAAAGGTGTCAAATTCAAGTCAAATATAAGCAATAAACTCTAGGTCAGATTTAAGCAATTTCCTTTTATTTACTTCCATTTTATTGACAGTGAACAACTCTAGGTGGGTAAACCTGAAAATATACCCCCAGTAACAATTGTTTTGCCTTGGGTATTTACATGGCATTCCATGGGTATTTATGCAGGAAAAAGTGTCTGATTCAGGTCACACTGATTATTTACACACTACTGTACATTGTAATACAACAAAGCCAGCAGCTCTTCTGCCTTCTCAAAGAGGAGGCACAACACAAAATGCCCCAATCACCACCCAGGACTAAAAGTCTATTGCTAAATATTCACCCAAATTCATGCCTGCAGACTAAAATATTCAGCAGATAATGAGCACAGCCCTGTTGCATAGGAAAACATTCTGGCTATTCAAGTATCCCGTGCAAGTGCCCCAGAAAAAGCAATTCTAATCATAATTCTATCTCTGGTATTATGAAAATAACCAAAAGTTTCTTCTTCAAAGCTACGAAAAACAGCCAGCGAAATTTTTATTTCACCAGTCTTCATTGACAGACTCTCTTGTCTGCAGCAATTCAGAACTCTGGCTATTGAAGCTCATCACTTTTTCTTTGCCTCCCTCAGTGCTGAGGAGATATTTATAACTGTTGCAATCTTGAAATAAGTATACAGCACAAGGGTGCTGCATGTTACCAGTCAAGCAGAAGAAGACAAAGACAAATAAAAAGCAATGAAAAGACATGATATAGATATAGAGGAGATTGTGACTACCAAAGAGCTAATGGTTTTGTGATGGTAAGAACTGACTTAGAAGAATACCCAGTATTAGTAATGGTTTTGTTGAAAAATCTCTTCAGACCATTAAAGTATTATGCTGTTCTTTATCACACTTTCCCTGCCTCTTCTTTTCTTTGCTAGTTGGTTGGGGTTTTTTATACTCTTTCTTTATATCTCCCCTACTGGATTGAATAGCGTTGAGCTGCCTTTGCCATACAAAATCGCAGATCAGTAGATTTTTGTTTCATTCTAGACATAATTTGAGACAATCAAATTTGAATGGCAATTTTGTGTTCACATCTTTTATTTATTAAGGGACTTCGAAATACAGGGAAAAAGGAAAATACAAAACCCACTATATGCAGGAAATGAGAAAAAAAAAGTGGGGAAAAAGCAGGCACAAAAAAGTAAAAAAAATAAAATAAGTATTTTTCTCTTTGTTTTTTCTTCTAAAAGATGAAAAGCTACTGAGCCACTCCTTTGCATGGATATGCTCAGTGCAAGAGGCTGAAAGGATTCCAGCAGGACACCACCCACAGAGCTCTGTCCTGAGCAGCTCCAATTTAAATTACAGCTGCCTCATGGTCTGTGTACCCCTAACCAGCATGCAGGGTGCCCAGCTGAGAGGCACTGGAGTACACCAGTGTGTCCTGTGTGGTTTGCATCCCAAGGAGAGGATGCTGGTGCCCATCAGCCCTGTACCTGCAGCCTTTTGTCCCTCTCTTGCATCCTCTCAGCCAATAGCTTGGATGCCAGGATACAGGTGTAGATAACGACATGGCATCTCTGCTATTCCAAAAGCACAGAGGGAGAAGAGTATGGGACATCTGAGCTGCTCCAAAGGCACAAGTTTTAATACTGGGCTAGGTGAGAATTTTTCACAGGTAGTAAGACTAGGAGCTGCCTCAGGTCCCAGGGAAGGAAAAGGACACTCACTTTTCTTTGGACTTTGCCCAAAGTATTTATTTCATTATTCGACATTGATTTTGCTGGATAGGTAACCAGAGTCCAGGATCAGAAGAGCAGACACATGTTCAGAAGTTAGACTACACTGTGCCACCAGAATAAGCTGGGAAAAATTGGTGCATTTCACAACTGCTTTCCATTGCTAGCCCACAATATAATGAACTGCATTAAAAAATCACTTCAAATGAAGGAAAGGGAAAATGTGGTCTTCTTTCTCATGGCTATATTTTCCTCCTTCCTTCTCTTCATAAGAAATATTAATTAAAACATAAAAGCAAGTTATGGTTATTTACCCCTGTGTTTGTAGAAATAGAAGTAAATTTTGCTGTAGGGTGATCCTTACTTTTAAATGTATTTCAGTAGTGTTCGTTTATACAAGGACAGCCATGCATTCTGCATGCATGGCTTAACTTGCTTTCTGTAGCTTCTTGTCAGAGGAGCTCAAGGGCTGCAGAAGAGGTTCCCAAATTGCATTTCCTTTTGCCGTATTTCAGTATTCTAGTAAATGTCCAATTTCTACACATTCTGAGCACTGAGTTGCAGCCCCCTGGGACTGCACCTTCCTTCACTCTGAAAATCAAGACCTAAGACTCAAAAAGAAAGCCCATGCTGAAGGTTCCTTCAGTGAAGGTTTTATGCCTGAATCAGTAACCTGCTCAGTAGGCTTGCAAGCTTTTCCCAGAAATAACACTTCATATTAGTTATTTAAGCTCAGATGCAGCATTTGCAGAAGAAAAACATTCTGCAGTTTACCATTCTGGAAAGATATGATTGTTGTGTTGTCAATAATGAGAAGGATTACAGAGTAGGCGAATTTGTTACATATACGTATGGCCCATGAAATACATCCCTCTATGAATCTTTAAATATTATCAGCCTACAGTAATTGTTACTTACACTCCACCCACTTCAGCCTTCTTTCCTTCCTTCCTTTCCTCTGAAGAATAATTTGACAGTTGCATTCTTTGAGAAAGTTGAACTACAAAATTATTTCTATGTCTAACAGGGACACAAATGTGCTAGTGTAAGTACAGTTAAGAAAAATGTGGACAAATTTGAAACCTTCTGTTAGGGGTTAGGTTTTTTTCCTTTGGTTCCTTTTTACTTCTAGAATTTTTTTCCATAAGTTGCTAGGAAACACTAACAACTGGGTACCTAAGAAAAACAAAAGAAGTGGCCAAGCTCAGGGGAAAAGGGCATCCGGTTGCACTTCCCTTATCTGGGAGTTTCTCTTCGAGGGGCAGGGGTACTGCAAGAATTGGACAGGTAAAGGACAGGGCTGGGGCAGCTGCTGGGTCTCTCTCTCTCGACTTTGGAGTAGGATGGTTGGAGCTGCTGCTTGGGAAAGAGAATTCGCTGCTGCCACTGGAACCCAGCCCAGAGCTGCTGCTTCTGCTGTGGGGGGAGCCTCTGCTTTTGAGAGTAGCCAGTGAACTGGGAATTTATTATCACCTACCTCACTAAAAGAGGGACCTATCACCATCTGCTCGGGTGCCCAGGATTCTGAGCTCACCTCTCCCTGCCCTGCTGGGAGCTGAGTCGCCGCTGTCCCACCCCGCTGCTTCTTCAGCACTGCTCCGAGCTTTTGCTGCACTGTAGCCCTGCACCCCCTGCCTGCCAAGACATCCTGCTGCTCCAGCTTGCTGTTTCCAAGAGTCCTGCAGGGGCACTGGGATTGGCTGCCCCACGGTTTGTGAAGTAAAGGCTCTTTTCCACCCCTTCCCATCAGGGCTGAGCCGCCATTACCACGTGCTCCCTGAGCTCACACCACAGCGCCCCCTGCAGCCGCGGAGGAATCATCACATCTGCCCTGCCCAGCCGGGAGCCAGCAGCGCCCCTGGCGGCTGTGACTGGNCCTGCCTAGCCGGGAGCCAGCAGCGCCCCTGGCGGCTGTGACTGGAACTGCAACAAGGGGAAAGTGTCGAGAAGGGGTCACTGGGTTTGTGGTTCTCTTTGTTCTTAATGCCAGCGTAGTTGTTGTTTGTTTGCTTTTTTATACATATGAGTAAAGAATGGGTATTCCTATCCTCATATCTTTGCCTGAGAGCCCCTTAATTTCAAAATCATAATAATTCTGAGGGAAAGGGTTTACATTTTCCATTCCAAGGGAGGCTCCTGCTTTCTTTAGCAGACACCTTTCTTTCAAACCAAGACACCCCCCTCTTCCATATGAAAGCAAAAGTTAGGATGTTTTGTACAGCTGAGATGGTCTGGAGAAACCTAAGGATGTGGTAGAAGGGGAAAAGGCAGAAGGAATTAAAACTTCACCCTCTATTGCAGACCCAGAGCTATCCCCACTAGCATTGTGAAATGGAATTTATAGCTAAAATCAGGAAAATAGATGCACACATTAGGATCACAGGTGCTACTTCACTGTCAACCTATTATAAAGCTCCAACTGTGTCCAAAGTTATAAAGCAATTTCATAGTTATATTTATCAGGATGAAAAATGAAAATATCCACTTCTCTAGCTTTTTTCCCCTTGATATGTCATTTTTAAAACATTCCTGCTGCACCTAGTGAGTCTTCCCCAGATGCTGATCCAGTGCTGCAGTGAGTGGCAAATGTAGAGCCCACACACAGGAAAGAGGCACACAGGCCCTGCAGCAATGGGAAGGAGGAGGCTCCTACCAGCCCCTAAGAGAGGAACAAGGCAGAGCACTTGTCCACACAACACCCAGTGGTAAACAGAGGCCAAAGAAATCCCAGCAAGTAAACATAATTTTTTTAAAAAAATGCACAGAACAAGATATAGAGGCCAAGAAAATAAAATTACATTTTCAGTAGACATATTCTGAGAGTGAGGGGGGGAAAAGAAGGATGTTTGGAAATGGTGAATAAGCAGCCTTCCAGGCTGACAAGCCATACTGAGCCTCCAGCCAGTACAGGATGCAGTCATTAACAGAGTTGGAGAAACTAGAGAAGTCACAAATTCTCCACCTTATGGCATCAGTGTGTTAAGAGCAAAATTCAGGTGTTTCTGGGTATCTTTATGGAAATTAAATCAGGGCTATTAAAATGATGTCATCAAAACCACATCATGCATTACAGGTGAAAAGGAAACCTTTTGCAGTGCACAGGAAAAGAGACAAGAGTGTCTTACCTACAGTTCATACATACAGTGTTTATAGAAATCAGTCTTTGCTGAAAACTAGAAGCTACTTACCTATGACCAAACGGGCTTGGCTTACTCAAATGCCATTCTGAGAATCCAAACATGATTTTTCTTCAAAATCGCAGATTAATTATTTTAAAAGGAAATGAGAGTTTAAATAGCTGAGAAAGTAAAGGAATTTAAGAGTATCTGCCCAAGCACACTGAAGAAAATTCCAGCAAAAGGGACAGGAATGTCCAGAAGGAGATGGGAACCATGCTTCCCAACCTTATTAAAAAAAAAAAAAAAATAACCCTAGGGAATTTGCATGGCACATGAACAGGACAAACAGTTCAAAATTAAAATCAGGGTTGTGAAGACAGAATTTTAGCAGCGCATAACCAGGAAAAGGCATTCCCAAACTCTTATCAGCTCCCCAGGGGCTGGTGGGGGTCTGTTCAAAGGCAGTATAATGGTGCTTTCAAAGATCTTACAAAAAATATATGTATAGCAGTCAGGACCCAGCAGAGGAAAGAAAAATGTCATGGGAATCAGAGCCCTAAGGGAGCTCTGAAAAGATTGCTGCAACTACAGAGGTGGCTGAAACTAGGCCTGAAGGCACAGTCTCACCTGTAAGGATATTGTGAAAAACTGAAGATTGGTTTACAAATCAATTTTATCTCTATTCTGTTTTCCCCATTCACTTTATGTTTCTCTATTTCTTTACGTTACTTACTATGCTTGAATGTTGTAATGGGGTCTGGATTTTAAAATTCTTTTGCTCCTCTTTAGAGAATTCACCATCAGGTGAAGGTACAGCCAGATCCACCTCAATGCCCTGAACCTCTCAGGGTCTCACAAGTCCATACTGATAACCAGCAGTAGAGCCAAGCCCTGCTCAACATTTAGCACTATTAAATGATGACACCAAATGAATACAGTAGATACCACCTTATGTTATATTTAACATAAAGGCAGAAAACAGGAATGTCTCTTGTGTTAGGACCTTGTGTCAGAAGAACAAGAGATGATGTGTAGAAGACAGTACTAAAATGAGCCAAGAAAAATTAGTATCATTCTGCATATCTCACCAGGTTGGGATAAGTGACCTGGAGACACTTATGGGGAGCAATGGGAGCTGGAGAGAAGACAGCAGTGATTGTCCCCTCTCAGCACAGCTGAAGCTCCATCTCAAATCCTGTGCTCACTTTTGGGCAACTCCCTACAGTAAGAATATTGAGGTGCTGGAGTGGGTCCAGAGAAGGGCAGCAGAGCTGGGGAAGGGTCTGGAGCACAGGTCTGAAGAGCAGCTGAGGGAACTGAGGGTGTTTAGCCTGGAGAAAAGGAGGCTCAGGGATGACCTTACTGCTGTCTACAACTCCCTGAAAGGAGGCTGTGATGAGGGTCGGTGTCTTCTCCCAAGTAACAAGTGACAAGAGGAAATTACCAAATGTTGCACCAGGGGAGGTTTACATTGGATGTTGGGAAAATCACCTTCATGGAAAGGGTTGTGAAGCACTGAAATACACTGCCCAGGTAAGTGGTTGAGTCACCATCCCTGGAGGTATTTACAAGACCTGTAGGTGTGGTGACGAGGACAGGGGTTAGTGGTGGACCTGGCAGTGTTAGCTTAATGGTTGGACGCAATGATCTCCAGGGTGTTTTCCAACTTAAATGGCTCCATAATTCTATGATGGCAAAAGAGAGTGAAAACAATTGGGCATCAGAACTGGCTGGGAGGTGCTGGGTGAGAGTTAATCAATTGCACACCAAGGGCAAGGGTAGGGGCTCTGCCATGCACAGGTGCTCAAAGTACTCCGTGGAGAAAAAGGCACATCCAGCCACAACCAATCCACTCTGGGCACTACGGCATGAAAACATCTGGGCCCAGATTCTTTCCTGAGCCAGCTCCACAATGATACCAGAAATTATGCAAGTTAAGATGCATGTCTCTTACGAAAATGATGCAATAATCAGTGTCTACAGTTCGATTATGAGATAATTAATTTTAATTACATATTACATTCTCATTGAATTAAAAGATTTGAAGACTTTGACTATTTTTATATTCCCCTTGCAATACATTTTGTAGTCTGTGCTATTTAGAGACAGAAAATTGCAACTATTTTAAAAACACGACAATGACTTTCACCTCCCTGAGGGAAATCCTGAATTATTACCTTTGATGGCATCAGGATTTCATCCTTATTCTGTTAGAGAAAATAATCTGAGACCCTTTCTTAGCTTTGCTTTCCACCTATTTTGAGAGCCTTGTGTTCCCAACACTGAGGTGAAAATGCTCACCATTTATTAGGTGGAAGAGGAGAAATTATGTTTGATTTATTTTCTTCACTGGAAAATGTTGGAAATAAAAACTTTCTTTTTGCCACACCTGCCTGGTGCCACACCAGGAGTGTATCTGAAAGCAGCTCCCTCCCAGGTCAGGTCCCTCCCAGGAAATAAGCTGGAAGCTTACCCCAGGTCACATTTTGCTGCTTCTACAGCTACTCTATTCCTGACTCCAGCATGACTTTTCCAAGTGCAAGGGAGGGTGACTGAGGTCGGACATTGCCCCCATGCAGCAGAGACGGGTTTTGCCTGTTCTGATTTTCCATTTTTTAGTTCCTGCCAGCAGCGAAACATTCAGCAAAATGTCCCCACTCCAGCCCTAGACAATTCATTGTAATAAGTCACTGGCTGAATTGCACCTCATGGTCCCACTGTGAGAGAACAAATCACCAACTTCTCCAATTGTTCAAATATCTTCTCAAGGAGTTGCTGAATAAGTCATGCCAGTAATCGGCAGTTTGTAACTTCCCATCCAGCCGTTTGCAGCACATATTCAAGACCTGGCCTTGGAAGCTGACTGGGTTCCCAGGGATTTGGACACCTGGCCAGGAGGCTCTGCTTTTCAAGAGACAAAGTAAGAGCTTTCTGTATTGGCCTTCAGCTGTGAAAAGTTCGCATTTTCTGTGCCAAAAGCGTATCCTTTTTTTTAGGAGAAGGGAGAGCAGATAGACCCTCACCATCCGTTTCCATGATGCAGTGTGCACTCCATCTCCCAGCCTGACCCCAGCATGCCTGCCTGTCTCAGTGGGATCTGAACACCCACACTCCCTGTCTTCAAGCTCTCAGGAGGCCAGCTTGTGCTTAGCCAGGCACCAGTGCTGTCTACGGAGATGTGGTGGTGGGACACTTTCCCACAGGAGGGAGGGGACAGATCCTGTGAGCCCCGAATGTACAGAGTAGGAGGCTTCATGACTGTCTGACATGAAATGCAAGATACCAAGGATGTGGAAAGGAAAGAATAAAATCTGGGTTAGGAAGCACATCCCCACTCTTATGCCTAAATACATAACCTTGCCTATGCAGAGTGTTTTGTTCCAGCATTAATGTCCCATTACGCCCACCCTTTTGTACCAAGGAGGAGATTTATGCTGTATCTTTCCTCAGATCCCAATATTTTAGACTCAAAGAATAAGGGATGACAAGTTTTATACATACTTCTAAGGTATTCCTACTTTATACCCCTTATATCTCTTTTCTTTCCCAGGCTTTCTTGCTCTTGAATGTTTTACTGACACTGAAAGGTGTGAAGATATTGATTACACATCTCTTTCTGACACACCATAAAATATGCCATCTCCTGTCTCCACACTGGCGACTGGCTTACATGGCAGGTTTCTTGTCTAGATAGAAAACACATCAAAAATGCATTACATGCTGCTGTTGTTTTTAATAGAAATATTATTCAACT
The DNA here is from genome assembly GCA_013399915.1 of Illadopsis cleaveri. NCBI lineage: Eukaryota > Metazoa > Chordata > Aves > Passeriformes > Timaliidae > Illadopsis > Illadopsis cleaveri. Next base: position 364,356 of record VXBB01009668.1, read on the forward strand.
CACCCAAGTTTTCTTCAGGAGATTTTTTTTCATTTCACTTAATGTTGAACCTTCTTGGATTTTGACAGGTACACAAAAGTTCCCAGAGGCTGTTGTTGGTCAGCTCACTGTGTTGGCTGTGTCAAAAGTCTTTTGTCCTGGGATCAGTGGTCATGGGGAAGCGAGTAAGTGATTAAATTCTGTAAAATACCTTGCAAGTAGGGACCAATCATTTATTACTTAGCTGTGTCTGGAGCCACTAAACTAACACTTATCCAGTTCGATAACTGGTGGAACAAAGGCTACTCTGGCATGAAGGCTGTTTATATTTCACAGGGAAATCTTTTTCTTTTTTTTTTTTTTTTTTTTTTTTTTTCATTTTTCCTTAAACCATTGAAGGGTCTTGGAAGTGTATTCCTACAGTTCCACTCCTGGTCCATCTCACAGAGCCATCCTAAAACTGCAAGGCACACACATCTGCATATCATCACTCAGAACAGCCCAGAGTGAAACCAGGCTCTTAAACAATAGCAAGGGGGTTTCTATGCAATACAAAAATATATTAAAAATACATAATGTAACTTGTCTTAATATATTTTTCTGAGTCTAAAAATATGCCAGACCAAAAGAAACATATTTACATAAAAAGCAGACAAGGTCAAATAACAAAGAAAGCCCTTAATTAGTTGTAATCAACTTTAATTTGCATACCGTATATAATTCCTAAATGATTGTTAATAATAACTTTATATAATGGACTTCCAATTTTCATGAAAATGGCACATTTTGATAAGCAGACACAAAACCCTAGTACTAATAAGGTTTAATTTGCATACATTAGACTGATTATCCAAACAAAAGGATTACAGTATTACTTCTCCATACCTTTATGTCCTTATTATGCACATTTATTAACTTCACAAAAGCTAGCTGTTAGTGACAAACAATAGCCGTGGCTGGAAGAGAAATCTACAGTATGAATAAAGTGCATTTTAATGCTAAGGAGCAAAGTTTATACTGCATAAATGTTTTGTTTAACTCTTTCTTTTGCAAAAGGCATTATTGCTTAGTATGGCAGTATGGCAGGCACTATTAAATCACTTTTTTGTTACAAGAGTTATTATTTTTCTTCTGGTAAAGAGTAGATTTTCTCAAAAAATTGTGACCTGCTCATGCTCACAGTTTCCCAATGCTAAGTTAAAAAACCTGGATGGTGCTTGAACATGTAGAGAAAAGTGTTTACAATCACAGGATTAAGCTGTTAACTCATGTGATTCCAGGGCACTATGTTAATAAATATATTGCCACAAGCTTCGTTTTCACAGCATAAATAATAATACAGGTGGCAATAGCTATTCCTAAGGGTATTGCATATACCCTGCAATTAAAGTGTGAGCAAGGGGGAGGGAAAAAAAAAATCATTAGTAGATCTGGTATCCGAAGCAAATGATGCTCACAAAGGGCTGAGAAGAAAGCCAATAGATGTGAGGCTTAAATTGAATGCCACCCTGGAGCTCTCTCCGTGCTGTGACACGGGGCTGTGCTGATGTGCAGTGGAGATGGTGATGTGAGAAGAGGATGTCATCCCTGACACATTTTGTGCCCTTCTGGTGCAATGTGCTGCCTTCAAACAGAAATGCTGCTTTTGGAGATTTGTTGTCAGCATGTTTTGATACTCCATGGACCAGCTGGCTCTTCAGGAAGAGTTACTACAGCTGTCATCAACCCTGACTTCTCTGGGATAAATTCTTTCTTGCACAGTCTTTGACCAAGGTCTCCATGTCCACATGCAGCTAATTTGCTTAACACATATGAGTGACACAAAACAGTTTTTATCTGAGCCAGAAGCCATCCAGATGATTCCTTGAATATGCAATGAGCATCTGGCCAAGCTACCAAGTACGGGCAACATACCTTTTTTCAGAACAGTTTTCATCCAACCATTTTGCAAAGGGTTGTGGGAACTGCTGTGACTTTTTCTTCACCTGTGCAGCTCAAAGCCACTGACTTCCAGCCCGATGCTGGTTGGTGCCACAGGGTCAGAGCCCAGGGTCCTTCCCACATCAGGAGCCCAAGGACTTCATTGGGAAGCTGTGAAAAAATAAAGGCCTTGTGGTGTAGCTGTGGGTTTCTAACTGTAAATTTGTTGGTCTGAAAACAGCAGGTGGGGAAAACACATTTTGGATGATATGAAATACATGAGAACATTAAAGTCTAAATAGAAACAGAGATATCAGCTTTTTGCCATAAATATAGTTGGAATTTATAATGATATTTACGGTATTTGAGCTCTTCTATAAAGATACAGATATTCTGAAAGGTATCCAATATGCATTTCTTCCAAGGAAACTCCAGAAAGAATGGATGGCCAAGGACAAACCTCTGGAGCCATGTTCCTGGACCTTCTGAATCAACCTCAATTTATTCTTAAATACACAAAATAAACATGCCCAGAAGATACAGCAAAGTCCATTCTGTGTCCAAAGTCACAGCCACCAAATTCTACCGATATCCACATGGATCTGGTTTCCTACAAGCACTGATGAAAACAAGAGTTTTCATGGCATCCTACATCATTTCGGCATTTCTAAAGAAATCCCAGGTTATGAAGCATATTGAGTTCTGCATAGGTTTTAGGTTAGTCAAAGAGCTCACAGTGACAGAAAATGGATTTTTTTCAACCAGAATGTGAATACAAACCTCATTTGCTTTTTCCTACTAAATGATAGCTTTGTTTCCACTGAATCATGAAGGGTTTGATCTGTCCTCACTTCTTTAAGTGATAATCCTTGCACACAACTCCATTAGGTTACCTTTGGACCCAGACTGCACTTGTCAGCCTGTAAATGAGAAGGTTCCTAAGTCCCTACTGTTGAATTCATGTTCCTTTTCTTCATAGCACCCCATGGTTCTCCCTGGATGCCTGTTCCTTTTGTTTTCTTTTGCAAAAATGGGGGAAATCATACAAAATGCCTTCTGTCTGGTTCTGCTCCCTGCCTGATCACCAGTTTGTGTTCCTGCTATGTACTGCAGGAAGAAAAAACCTAAACAACAAAGGTTTCTTTCTGCCATCCTGCAGGTCAGAATCCACCTCTTTTGAAGATCTTGAAGACTCCTTTATCCATTGAATTTTTTGTTCCCCTCCCCCCCCCAAAAAAAAATTGAAAATTGAGCCCTTTTATGGGATAAGGAATTGCAGTGAGTGTAAATAATGGCCCATTTATTCTCAACTTTGCGTTTAGAGAAGAAGGACATGTGCTGTTCCTCTTCTGAGTGATGGGTCCACAGGAAACCTCTTGCACAGAAAGTTTTAAAAATCAGAAGCCATGTTCAGTTTTAGAAACCTCATGGACATCCAGAGCCCTTCAGACATTCTGATAATATTAGAACACAAACAAAATAAAACCAGAAACAGAATAAAGCCAAACCATCCCTTCTAGTTCTTGTTCAAAGAGAAGAAAACAGATTTTCCTCAGCACTGCTATACAAAACAGATGATAGTACATCCTCTGCTGAAGGAAGCAACCAGGCTTCTCAAGTAGCCCCTGACTCACCTTAGAGCCCAGCCGATGTCTTTATAAATTGCCTGGGTTTTTAACACAAAGGCCATCATACAAATGTGCTTTCACTCATGAGAAAAGCCCATTTACTGGAGGAATGAAAGGTTCTGTGTTAGGGTTACAAAGCAGGAACAATAATTTAGTTAAATCAAACGTCTTTTGTTTAAAATTAGTTTTCTATGGCTCCATAATATTATTTTTAAATTTCACAAACAGAAATAATAGGTGAGTTCTGTAACTGACAAGCCCTTTTCAAGGTTTGATAAAAAGCTAAAAAACAAGAAAGCACATAGATTCCAAACAATAACTTACACCCAGTGACTTCAAGAGTTTATAATCAGTGTGTATGAATGGAAATATCTGTCTATAGAGGTTTCTAAGAATTGTATATGAAAGGGAAACCTTAAAACATATACTCCTTTATTTTAGTTTATTTTTTAATTGAAAACTTCAAATCAGCAGTCCAACAAGTTGCAGCTGGTGGAATTGCTGATCCAATTTACAGCTATTTGATTTTTTTTTTTCCATTAAGATGAAGCCCCTTTGAATCTGGAAGGAAGAAGACTGCTTCCAACCAGACAGTTAATACTTTTCTACAATGTCATGCACACCCAAGGCCCCAGCTATCCATGTTCTTCGGGAGTATAACTAGTGTTAGCTCAGACACTTGTGAGAATCTCCATTCTTAGTTATTTAGCTTTTCCTCATTTTTGTCTTCCCGCTTAAATCTCCTGACAAATCTAAACTGTGCCTGATTTGGGTGCCTTGGTAGAGACTCTTCCATCTGTTCACCTCTACACGCTCTGCTGTGTTATCGATGGATTGTCCTCAGTGCAGGTTGGGAGATCTCTCGTCTGTGTTGCTCTCAGTGCTGTAAACCTGGGAGACAGCAGGTTCATTCATGCCTCAGCACTTACACAACACAGTTTATATCCATGACACATCCCCTTCCTACACAGCACGACAGAGTACTCTGAATCTTGCATTAGAGGAGATTCAGAATGTTAAACAGATAAACAAGGATGCTATATCAGAATAGATCCTTTAGCTATCTGAGCAGCATTTAACCTTGATTGATAGCCGGGATGCTCCATATAAAGGGGCCAACACTAAAAAAAGCCATGAGAAGCACTGACAGACAGCCACTGAAGAATTTTCTCCATCCATTCATGAGCATCAGCCTGTTCCCAGGAAAAATGCCCATTCCTTTCTGTGAAATAAAGGTTTTTCTTTACCAAGAACATTTTTTTTTAATCTCTATGAGATAGTGGTGCCCCTAAATGACAGCCAGATGCACTGAGGCCCCCAGATGTAGAAAATAGTAACAATAAATATGGTTTTAAGGTTAGGTTTTTTTGAGTGGAATGGTCCAACCAAGCTTCACAGACAATTTGCTCTCTCTTCCTTCTATTATTCTATTTCACTTCAGCCATGCTTCTGGATTAAAACACCCTGATCTTGTGGATCTCAGAGCATCCATCTCCTGAGCAACAAAATGCCAGACCAGCACCAACTCATGCCCTTCCCCAGATCATTCTGATTCCTGCTCTGCCCCTGCGCGGCTGCATTTACTGAAATAGAACACAGCACTACATGAAGGTCACACCGGAGATAGTCAAAGAGGGTGCAACATTGTCCTTTGCTCATCGAACGCTCATTTGAATTTTTAATGGCTTTGCTTTTCAGCTGCGTTCACGCCCTCTCTGCAGCGAGTTGAGCGATCGCATTTCAGTGGTCCGAGCGCCTGTGAGGAGCCCGGGCTGAGGGTTGCCCACGGAGGAGCTGAGGAAGCCCAGCTGTTGCATTCACACACACAGACACTCACACCCTATTTGCACAACCCGGGTGTTGCTGGCGCAACAGGCGGGCAAAGCAGCCGATACCAGGAGGTTTATTTGCCCAAGGACAGCTAAACAACGGAAATCATTTGCAGGCAAGCCCTTCTGTTATTCATTTAAAGGAACCACTGGAGCATTTTAGATAAATACATTTGAGAAAACAATGCTCTTGCTCATGGATATTCCACGCTCAGGAGAAGAGAATACATTTGACAAATAAATTATTTGTTATGAAGCCCTTGCTCAGTTCTAGTCAGCACATACAAAAGAAAGTAACACAGAAGGTATAACATTAAATAAGCCTATGATCATCTTTTTAATTTTTTTAGACCACTGCACCTTAATGCATTAATAATTTCACTGGGTTTCTAAGGCTTACTGTGAGAAACCTACTTGGGGTTTTTGTCCATGGGTTTTCTAGGGTTAGAAGATCCATATTTCACTCCATCACCCAACCTCCTCTAAGATGCAGTTACAGGTGCTGTAGGACACAGAGCTCCACCCAGTTCTTCTTATATTGAGACAAAACAATTACATTAGGTGAAAATATGTCTTCCAGAAAATTAGTGGTCTTCATTTAAATCCACACAGTGTCGGAAATCCGCCTCCTTACAGAAACATTACTGCAGTCAGGAGGGACAGCCAGAGCTTGTGGAGGTGTGGGAAGGCTGAGATCTTGGGAAAAGGACATACGTGGAAGTGGGAGAGAAAAAAATGTGAAAGGCCCCCTGAGTAAATCTAAGAGACTAGAAAAGGCCTTTGAAGGACTCTGAGGACCCAAGATAATGGGATGGGATGGGAAGCTGGCAAAATAGAGAGAGACTATTGATGGCATCCCCGTCTCAAGCAGCAAACTGCCGGCCCTGGCGGGATTTCATGAAGCCAAGCACTTAGGAACAAAAAACCAAACCAAACCAAAAAGAGAGTTCTGATGTACCAATAAGGTCAGTGACCTGGGGACAATGGCATGCCAGCAAAGGACACACACACCTCTGCCCCAAAGGCAAACCTGAGGCACAAATGAGAGGAAGGGACATGGTCTCCAGGAGGGAGAGCTGGCTGTAGAAGGGTTGTACTGCCAAGCTGTGTGTCCAGATCTGTTTTTTCCAAATGATTTCCAGGAGTACTGGTTTGGTGACTAGGCTCAAAGAATAAATAAGTTAAATACACTAACTAAATCTAACAGAGCTATGGTAGGTGACTGCATTACTCAGAGTCACCACTGCAGACCTGTTCTGTCTCATGGCCATGCAAAAAAGGGTCAACCCAAAAATGAGCTGGGAATGCTTCTGGAGCATGGAGGAGAAGTTTTGCATTACCAGATATGGGAAAACGTCAGAAGGGAAGTAAAGATGAGACATGTTCACCTAAATTAACTGCTGTCCTCTGTAGTGAAACCCATGTTAACAGAAGAGTAAACTAATTGATTAAAAAATAATGACAACTGAATAAAAAATAATTGAGAAAATACTTTTTAAAAATTACATCTATGGGATGTGGCTCAGATTTTGCCTACACATAGACATGGGCTAAATCTGAAGTTTATGAATAATAAACCACTGCTGATGTCAAACCTCTGTCCAGATGCCAACTATTACTGAAATTGCTCCCTGAGCTTGCACTGAAACCAAAGTGAGCAACAAAAGCTGGGGCTGCTTTCACAGACAGAAAAGAGCAGCACTGCAAGTCACCAGACAGTCCAGCTAACTGTGACCTGCACTGACACCTGGTGCACAGGGCTCCCCCAACGTGGGCAGATGCTGCAGCCTCACATCCAGGAGAATAGGCTGAAAACTGGCGAAAATGGTGATGTGAGTCCAAAAAAAACCAATACTTGCAAAATGAGTTTTTCTCTTGGATGTGAATTCAAGTGTGCTGAAGTCCAACATCATTCTGCAAAGAGATTTTGGTGCAGTGCCCTAGTGATAGCTGCTGGGTATGGATTACCCACTGTTTAAATTGTCAATCTGCAGTGATGAGATAATAGTTATCTTACCTGAAATGAGAAGGTTGGTTAAGCCATTGAACCCTGAGGTGTATTCAGGTGACCAGTGACTTGTCAAAGCTCCAGGGGACACAAAGAGATGCTGGTTCTCCCCCAGCTGTCTGATCATGGCTATAGGGAATGTGCAGCTGTTCTGAGATCCTGCATGACTGTCTGTAGAGAATTAGCCAAAATTTTAAAGTGTTTCACAAGACTCTAGCAGAAAAATTGAGTAGTTCTGGTGGTTGCAATCAAGAGCAACCACCCATCTCCACAGCTCAGGGCTGAACTGTGCAAAGTCAAGGCTGTGCCCAGAAAAGGTTTTAGAACACTACTCTCCATAAAACTGAAAAATATATCGTGAATGTGGATTGAGATAAAATGCTGTGAGGCTCACAAGGGGCATCATGTGTCAGTTCATGACATCTAAACGGCATCCCTGGTGGCAGTGGTACCAAGGCATCCCACCTTCCCTAATGCCCAGCTGTACTGCTTTTGTTGGCGAGAGGGGAGAGAGGGGGCTGTGCTGGGGGGGGGGAATGAGACTAAATCACATCTCCTGAAGACCAGTGGTCTCCGGTGTTTCACTCTCCTGCGCGCTCGGGTGTGGGGCACTTCAGACTGACGTTCTCTGCGGCTAACCCTGGGTTACCCAGGAGCTGTGGCTCCCACAGCACAGAGCCAAGGGCAGCATGGGGCCAGGGGGCCGTGCACGTCGAGGAACGGGGAGGAAACTACAGCGAAGAGCTGAGACGCAGGCAGAGGAAATACACTTTCTGTACCTCCCTACAGACAGCTTCTACACAAGCCTTTTTATTTCCGCATAAAGTAGACAGTGATAAATCAAATCGTAATATCTATAGTGATAATGATGAATAAGGATTTTAAATAGTTGTTATCGTTTTCTCCTCCATTGCAAAGAGAGTTAAAAATAAATAACAGCCAGTTTGTGTAAAACTCTGGGGATGGGCTGCGTCCGCCGCTGCGGCTCCACCCTTGCGCAGGGCTGGCAGGGAGCGGGAACCCACCGGAGGGGTTCCCGACTTCAGCAGCTTGTGACGAGGGTTGCGGGATGCGCCCGGGACGGGATGGGTACAAACTGCTCACGGACTAAAAGCTGCCGTGTGCTCAGTCGATGGGTCACAACCTTGTGTCGCCGGTGGCCGCCGCAGTGAGGGTGAATCCTCCCCAGTCCAGGCAGACGCTATTCCCTGCGAGGTGAACACAATTTCTCACCTAGTCTTGAACCGACCCTGCGCATTTCCAACGACAACGTCTGAAATAGAGCTTAGCCCTGTCTCCGCCCTAAGATCAAACACCTTTCCCCAAGCCTGACAGCGAACTGCCATTTTGTAGCCACGTCCCCTCACATGGATGGTTTCGGGGGGGAGCGGTCCCAAGGAGGGGGCTCCGTGTAACGCGAAAGAAAGATGAACAGGGGAAAACAGTAACAAGCTCAAACCCCATCGCAGACGCTGTCCCCGGGCCGCCTGGGCAGATCCGCTGCTGGTGCAGCTTCCACGGGCAGCCGTCGGGCGGTGGTCCCGCGGCAGCCGCCGTCACCCTGCCCCGCTGAGCGGCCAGGCGGAGCAGCGCCGAGAGCTGCGGGTCTGCCCCACGCTTCGAGGCGGAGCGGGGCGGGCGTCGCCCCCGCTCGGAGGGGAGACGGCGAGGGGCAGCCCGGGCCGGGCCGGAGGGTCCCGGGGCAGTGAGCGCCGGGGAGCACCGCGCTCGCCCTTGCGGTGGGAATGGTAGTTTGCAGAGAGGGCGGGTGGCCAGCAGCGCCGGTCCCGGCACCGGCAGCGCTCCGACCACTCCTTCCCGGCAGGGCCCGAGCGGAGCCGGGCGCGGGTAGGTGCGGAGGCCGGTCCCTGGGGAGAAACTCGTCGCGGAGGCCCCGGGCGCGAGGAGCCGGAGCGGATATTGTCCTGGCAGCGGTAGCCGAGGGTGTTAATGTAGGCTGGCTGGAGTGAAAAGAGGCAAATATTTCCGTTTGTGCCCTCCTGCCTCTCTCAGCACCGGCTGTCAGTCCTCGAGCTTGTTATCCGTACAAGGTATCAGTTTGTTTGGCTGAGCTCAGCAAGGTTTTCTTCTCCGAGCAGAACTATAATTGCTATAATTCTACTGTATCATTTGGATCATTGCCGTATTGTTGTTTTCTCTCTCTCGTTCTCTCCCTGTAACACTGCCATAACGCGCTCCAGTGTTAAATTAGCAGGTTGCAGGGGGAAGGGAAGAAAAGAAGGCGAGGGAGAGACCATAAATGACTAAAAGTTTGTTTAAAAAAATAAATAAAGCAACAAAGTGACTCGGCACAGGAGAGCTCGCGTCGCAAAGCATTTTTGCCTGCGAGCGGGAGCACTGCGGGCCCGCCCAGCGCCCTGGGCCGGCCGGAGCCGCGTTTCCTCCGGCAGGGCCTGCCGGGGGGCCGGAAAGCGGGGCAGGGGAGGCCCCCCGGCCAGACCCGGGTACAGTGGGGCGAGGGACTGGGGCGGGAAAGGAGTGAAAACAAGCTGCAGACTGCTGGAAGGCCTCAGCAGGGCTCCGTGCGCTCCGCCCGTCCCCGACAGCCTCGAGCTCCCTCCCGCCGCAGCCCCGGTTCCCACCGCCGGCAGCCACCGGAGGGTCTCGGCGCTGCTGAAGTCCCCGCAGATGCCTCGCCGAAGGTCCTCCGTGCCCTCCAGCTGTCGCCTGTGCCACGGGGGGTCCGGGTCCCCCCACCTCGGGCAGGCAGCGCGGCAGCTCTGCCCGTCCCTGCTCTGCCACTCGCAGTGTCGCGGCTCGCCCGCACTGGCTTGGCCGGCGTACGGCAAGACAGCCAAGGGAAGGCAGATACGGGCCGGCCTCC
>VXBB01009668.1:383759-391259 GCA_013399915.1 Illadopsis cleaveri
GGGCGGGGGGGAAAATCTGGAATTTTGGGGAACGCTTGGCCGCCCCGCACCTCTGGGGTCACGCAAGTTTCTCTGCTCCTGCCCCTTCGTTCTCCTCGAGGCGAACTTCCGTTTCTTCCCTCTTCCTTTATTACCCCCCGGGTAGTTTTCTTCCTCGTCTTTTTTTCTTGTTATTTTTTCTTCTCTCGGATTTTAGGTGGTTTGGGGTTGTTTTTTTTTGGGGGGNCCAGCCCTATTTCTGAGTTCTAAAAACCCGCCATAGGCGCGAAAAAAAATTTTATGGGAAAAATAAGGCTTGTTCCTTGGACGTTATTAACAGTGCAGCCTGAAATATACATTTTTGCCTCAAAGAAAAGGGAATCATTATCAAGCCATTAGGCATTAAGAAATGTCATTCAGTCATTTTTATTCATTCTGCTGAAATCTTCGTAAAAGCCCGAATCATACTTCTGCAAGCAGCAATTTTGTTAATCCAGGGGGTTATTACTCTGGTCCCTTATTAGGATCTATACTGCTGCCAAGCAATCCTATAACCTTCTCAAAAGAAGTTTACCTCCATGTTATAAAACCAGTAGTGGTATTTATACTGTGCAATAATTAGTGTATTACCTGAATCCACTAACAGGTTCATTTTATCTCCGCACAAAACCCCTAGTCTGCTTATAGAAAGCTTGTGCCTCCTTTGGTGCTGTTAAAGTGGTGAAAGAGTGAATGAAGGCTGGTAGCACTTTCTCCTTTTGCCGTGCCTTAATTCCCATCTCTTTTTGCTCTCATCCAATTAGTGCAGTGTATTAAGCGGTTTATCATCTCATAGTCAGCTATTGAGAGAAACAAGGCGAACACTTTGCAATAGAGCCTGCTCTCCTTTGACACCCTCAGGTACTTACATATTCCACTGTGCTATGAATAATAGAGGAAGAATAGAGCGCTAATTCCCTCATCAAAGAATGCCTTGTCTGCTGCTTTGCTCAACAACACCATTCTGATCAAAAGAAAAGCAATAAAGCTTAGCATAACAAAACGAAACCTACTTATTAGCTTAGTGGTTAAATTAATGCAGAGCCGCTGCTATTCAAAACCAAGGTTTGAAAACAGCCTCCAACAACCTGATAATGCTGCCTTCGGGATGAAGGAATTTTAATCTGAAATTTGAAGCTGGCACAGATGAGTTAATCTATTAAACTGCTATAAGGAGGGTGCGGGAGAACTATTCAATTAAGGCACATTTAAGGTGCCCTGCAGAAGACGGGGATGGATTCGAAGGGGAAGATGTGCTCCGCTTCGGCCTTAGAAAACTGCCTTTGGCGGCGAAAAGAGGGATTTTGGCACAGCAGCAGCCGTGTTTGCGGATGGGAATTCTTTTTCACATCGCATATGCCATCAGCGAAACCTGGCCACCGGCTCCATATATCAACACTCCTCTTCCCCAACTGCAAATAAATACAAATAAACACAAACCTTAATTTTAACAGCAAGGGGTGGGGGAGGGGGATATGAGGAGGAAAAAGAAGGGAAGGCTATTCGGGCCAGACCAGCCTCAGAATGCAAACCTCCGAACTTCAGTCTTTCCCAAATTATTTACAGCGCAGCATTTACCAGCTCCATTTAACATTAAATGCTGTAAAGATGATTTTGCATTTCCCAGCCTTTCTGAGGGGCCAAGACGAGGCACGGTGCCCAGAGCTGATTAGAGAGGGAGAGGGGAGGGGAAAAAAAATCCGGTTTACTCCTTGCCAAGACTTCAGCTCTGATCTGACCAGCTTTGCTGAGAGGAATCAAAAAAAGCCTCCATTCGGGGTAAAAGCCCTCATTTCCCATCCTCAAGCCGCCCGGGCTGTGGCTGGCGGGGGCTGCGGGGCTGTGCCACTCACGGCTCCTCCGCCTCGGCGTGTGAGGGAACAGCCCCTCGCAGGGCCACTCTGTGCTGCTGCACCCTACACAGTCATTCCACAACACTCTCATTTAATCTAAACATCCCTAAACTTGCAAATTAACAGGCTCTTCAGCTGTAATTATACAGATACATACAAGTGCCACAGGGTCAGGTTATGCCATATCTATCCATTTTATTTGTATACCTAATGTTTGGAGGAGAAGGTCACACTTTTCACTTTCCTAAGGCATTCTACCCAGTTAATATTAGTTATATCTTCATAATCCTAATTGGGCCAGACACAAAAAAATCTAAAAATCCTTGCATGAAATTACAAGAAACCAGGATCTTTTGAAGTTCTGCAACTTCAGTACGTCACCTTGGCAGCAACACCTTTCCAAATAAAGTCTGTTTTACAGTATTAACCCAACTAAACATATTGGGAAGGACTGATAGCTCACCAGGGTGGGACAACACCTGCACAACACCAGAGACTGCATAGGCTGCATTTCTCACCACAGTGATTCCAGGTGAGCAGAAATTAAAGTTCGAAAGTTGCTGGGAAGATGACTGTGTTTTTAGGTATATTCAAACTGACACTACCCATACTGACACAGCCTCTTCCAAATGCCATTCTGGGGACAGATTAATGTCATAAAATATTCTGAACAGAAACAGACACATGTATCCCTACAGTGCCCAACATGTTCATGCTGATTCTTACTTTTTCTTCAAGCTCCCTTTGTTAATAGCTGTTCATCCTAAAAACAGACACGCAAGCAATTCTGTAAGACCAGAAAAAGTCCAGAGCAATAGGACCTAGCATGGATTATTTTCAACCATCAGATCATAGAATCAAATTCTCTTTTACTAGAAAACTTTATTTTTTTCCTTTGAGTGTGAAAAAACTTCACATTTTATACTGTTTAAGATTTAAAAGCAATTTTTTATAACATTACATTAATATATCACATTTCAAACTTAACGGCGAACAGCATACAACAATATTTTGTGTACAAAAGCATGTACCCAAATTTATTCTCTTGTCATATCTGCTTGTCATTTTATTAGAAGTAAATGAAAAATACAATTTGTTTGTAAAAACTGTAAAACCTCCAACACAGTAATTATTACAGAACAGTAACTATGATTTGCTGCTTTCCATTCCCCTGTTATTGGTTACAATGCCATCCCAAAAATATTTTTCCCTATCGATTGCTTACTTTCAAATACTTTGAAATGAAACACATTTATATCATCTGTATGTGTGAAATGGGTTTTGTTCATGTGCATGTCTTTACATCCACACAGAAATTTTCAACGTGGCAAAATACTATGCTTAAAGATGCTTGGAAAGACTCATAATAAAAAGATGGTCCCTATTTTTAGCACCTCCAGGTTTCAGTCATTCTTGAATGAATTTCAAAGTAAAGCGTCCCTACCTCTGTTCAGAAGGTAATAGGACATTTAAATGCATTTAGGTTTAGTATTGTTTTTAATTGGTATGTTTATGATCAGGAAGAAGATAAACCGTGAAAAGGCAAAACATTAGTGCTCCTACTGAGACCTCTACTAACCTCTCTTCCTGAGAGCACCTCTAGTAAATACCCTGGAGCAAAGTCTAGGATCACTTACATTCCAGCAACTCTCACTGGGAATTATCCAATTAAAGCAGCAATTCCCCCACCCCCTTTTCCCTCATAGGTCTAAATACACAACAAAAAATACTGCAAAAATCAACTACTCCATATTTTAATAACCTTGGTTTCTCAATGAAGAAAAGGAAGATAAAAACACCTTGAATACTTCACATCCACGAGTATCATACATCCTGTTTTCATCTCCCATTTTTCCTCCTCCAAAGAGACAAGATTATTAAAACATCATTGTACATACTGAAATAGAGTATTGCTGAAGAGATCATTACTGATAAACAAGGGACTAGCCTCCCTCCGTTTTTAATCCATCACTGTCTTTCATTACTGGACTCTCCCCCAGATCTTCCTATACTGCCGGTGAAGAGTTTGCCAAGGTTCACTTCTGAGTAGCCACTCATGGACAGGCATTTGTCTACGGTGCTCTTCAGTCTTTTGTAGGCCTCCGAAACTTCCTTCCTGAGTGGCAAGTCTCTCTTCTTCCTCAAATACTCTAGAAGAACAAAGGGGAAAAACCCAAACACCAGAGAGGGATTAAATGACCACAAAAAGACAGGATTTTTGCATTCATTAGACTGTGAATCAAGGTATTTTAAAACGAAGTGAATGTTGTAGTTAGCAAAGAGCACATTTGTGGCAAGCTCTCCCACATTCTGCTGCATTCCCTGCCCTTTCTGCATGAGCTGATGAGGGGCCATGGTGAACCTTGGCCATGGAGCCAAGGTTGAAGCTCCTTCAGCCCCACCAGCATGTGAGCAGTGGGAAAACTGGCAAGAGCCACCCCTAGTCCAGTTTTTTCATCTAGCTGGAGTGAAATGGGGGTTCACTAAGTCACAGCATAGAAGGTAAGCAATAGCTGGGCTGGCTCTGAAAGATCTCATTTAAAAGAGGCAGGTGCCTTAGTGAGACCTATGCAGAGTCCCCAGGGGTTGGAAGTAGGGAGAGATTCTGCCCCAGGGTGGCTTCAGAAGTGAAGGAGATCACAATTCATGTCCAGTTCATGTCCCTCATCACATGAATTAATACTGGCACTGGCACAACCTGGGACAGACTTATCACCAGCCTTGTGTGTTCTCAAATGCACCTTGTGTGCAGGATGGAAATTGCGATCCTCAGCACTACGGAGGCACTGGAAGGAAAGGGAAGCAGCACAAGCAAGGGGAATTCCAGGCTACTTTACCCTAAAATGGAAAGAAGATGCCCAGTATCTCAGCCAGGAGATGTCAGGTTCACCTGACACATGAATGAAGAGGCTCCCAAATGCTTGATGAGAGATGACTGGAGGACAAGACATTTACTCACCTGTACCTTTATGTGTGTGCAAAGCCATGCACGAGTCTGTACATATTTCAGCAGCAAAGATCAAGCTGTTCTACTTCTGCTGGGGGGTTTGTTTTGTTGAATTTTATGCCATTAAAAAAATACTCAAGGCATTTTGTTTGGGTGATTGTCCAGCTTTTCCTTTATAAAAGCTGTGGACAAAGACTAAAAAAGCAAAATATTCCACTGTTCTATTATACAGCAGTGCCAAGTGGATGCAGATCTGGTGCACTTGTGCTCCTACTTTCCAACCAACTCTACATTCTAGAAACACCCGCTCCTACCCAAAAGCCTATTGCTGCAGTTACACCTTGGAACACTGGAGAGCACATACACTGCAAAACAAGGTGTCCTCCCAGGCAGCTTCTCTGCTTCTAGACTGGAGGGACTCCAGGCCCAGCAGAACTAGGAGAGCACAGCACAGGTACTTACAGGTCAAGATTTGAAGCCACTGAGGTGCAGGGTAAAGCATGTGTCTTTATGAGCAACCAACACCATCCTTTTATTGCTCATTAGCTTTGCCTGAAAGCTGCTGCCTCACTTCTCCCTGACACCCTCACAACCCTCCTTGTCCTTTGAATATGTAACAGAGGAGCTTCCATCCTCTCTCAAACAGCTTTTACTCTACAGCACAAGTTAAGATGAAAAACCAACTATCTCTAAAACCAGCGGAGTTTATTTAAGAAAAGGTTTTTGGAGAGAGGAACACTGTTTTTTGCATCTATCTGTATAAGGGATGAAATTACTCTTTTTTGTGACACCTCTCTGATATGACTAGGATGAAGGTGTCCCATCAGACACAGCTCCATCTCAGTGGCCAAGGACTGCTACATGAGAAGACGGCAGAGATGGGAGGCATGGCAAAGAAAAGGCTATTACAATTTTGAGGTTTGTGAATTTCTCCTCCCTGAGGATTTTCAAATATTTGTGCAGAGCCTCAGATGTTGTAGTATGAGCTTAGCAGACTAACTCTGGATACAATACAAACAGCAATGTTTTACTGAGAAACTGCCACCTGCTTAGGTTTTCCATGTTATTCGCAAAGTTCCAAGGAAGTCAACTGCTTTGCATGAAGCTATCAACTCTTTAAAAATTGAATTAAAATTTAAATTAACAATGCCTGAGTAAGTGAACACATCGATTAAAAGCACTTTGATAAGCACCTTTCATGCATTGTTGTGAAGAAGATATGTATTGTGTTGTCACATTCAGTTTTGTATCTGGGCAGTAAGCAAACAGAGGAAGATGCCTTGTTGAAGACACCACATTTTTACTGTTACACAGACAGTAGTGACTTAAAGTCTATTAGCAGAATTGAATTTTCCTTAAACTACAACTCCAATACAATAAAAGCTTGATTATGTGAATCTGCTCATTAACAGGCTGAAGTCACTATGGCATAAACAGATTTAACGATTCTGAAAGTATTTACATATAGGGTTAAATTAAACAAACCTTGAAAATTATCTTAACCTCATCCATAAAAACACCAATCCTACTTTGCCACAAATTGAGCTCTCACTTGTTTATGTATTTTCAAGATTAATGACACAGTAAGTGGGTTCACTTGCAACTGCTCACATTAGCCAAACCATGCTCTTTATATCAAGGAACTGTGGAAAATACTATCCTTATACCTCAACACTAGGCCAAAATAGTTTAAAGCTTCCTGGAGCTCAGGAGAGACCAAGGTAAAATACATCAATGCGAACAGCTGGCACATGTGAACAGAGCAGGAAGGCACATTAATCATTAGGACATTGAAGCAAACAATGCACTAGGAGGGAACAGAAATACAGGCCCATGTACAGCTCCAATTCAGGCTTCAGGGCTCCAGCCATCCCACTAGCAGAGCTCCCAGCTCCCCCCAGCATTAAATCTAAACTCCAATTATATGCAATAACCTTTCTGACAGTATGCTTCAAACATTTCTTAGATGCAATTACCCTTGTAGAGCCAGGCAGGAAAGGGTGGACTGAAAAAAAAGGAGAAATATGAGGGGCCTCGTTGAAGTAATGAGGCCAATTTTAAGTTTCAATTATAAGAGAATGGGAGCCGGGAGCTCCGGGAGGAGAGGCAGGCAGGGCTGTGTCTGCAGCACCATGCATTTGAATGACACAAGTGCATCTGATGACTGGGGAGAGGAGATTTAAAGAACTGTAGTAATACAGAGCAGGGGAAGATGAGAGAGGACACAGCTCCTGATGTGTTTACCTCCTTTGCTGATGGGATATTGACTTTTCCCACCAGGTTGGTTAGAAAGGGGACTATTTACGCTGCCACACAGCAGAGTAAGAATGACAACCAGCATCACTCTGTGCTCCTCTGAGTAAAAGACAACTGTGACCATTGTATATCACACAGCCAAGTTACCACACCATCCAACTTAGAGATGCATATAAAAGCTCCTACTTTCTTCCTAAACGAGAATTTAATCAATAACATGCCTAAGGCCTTCTGAACACTAAGCTATACAAACTGAATGAAACTGCCTTTTAGTACTTACATTCTGAAATAGTTCTATACCCATTATCATCCCATAATTGTTTTAGTAACATCCAAGTTCAGTGGCAATGAGCAATCTTTTAAGATGACCACTGCTGCAGAATGTATACATGTCTATACATGATGAAATGTATTTATACACATAAA
>VXBB01009668.1:396259-443759 GCA_013399915.1 Illadopsis cleaveri
TATATATTTTTTAACTACACTGCTTTTCTAGTTTGACCTAACAGTTAGAAGTAGTAATGAAGAATGAACCCACCAGCCCTTCAGACCAGATAATCCTCAACAAAATACGAGAAGCAACTGGATTACCACCAGCAGTAAAGAAACAACTTACACTTGAACAACTGCCATGTATGACTAGAAAGCAGGTATAGCATAGAATATAAATGTAACTTCAGCCTTAGCTTTCTTCATTTTTAAGCTGCCTAACTCTCAGATTTACAGTTTAACTTGGTTTTAATAGTTTTTCAACTTCAAAATTGAAGAACTTAAATGAAAAAAGAGATAAAGAAAGTGAAATGGGCAACAGTTGAAATGCTTGCAATACTTTCAGAAAGATATGTAGGCTTCTTCACAGAAAAGGAGTTTTTAGAGAGGCTCTGAAAACCATTCTGTGTGTTTTGTTGCCTGCTCTGAAGGGTTCGATCTTGGGCACTAAGACAAAAATGACTGAGCAGAGAAGCAATGTGCCAGAGAATTGTAATCTGGAACTTCTTGCAGATTAATCCATATGGATCACTTATACTGAAAAGTAAGTGCTTTCAAAATTTCAAATTACTCAATTAATATTACTAAGAGTACATATACTTATGGCTGAAAATTCAGAAGTGACAACATCGGTATGTACTATTAAATGGTTGCCTTCAATATAAAGCCAGTATCTTGTTATAAGCTATTCTTTGGTGTACCACTCGAACTGAAAAGAAAGGAAGTGGATGAGGGTCAAGCTCCAGCTTAACTAGACCTTATTTAAACTGTATTCAGTTCAATTTAATGTTTACTCTTCAAGGAGCCCTAATAGCTACCTGAATTAATTAATTTTCCTTCTTAAAAAAGCCAAATAGCTAATTTCACAGCCTAAAACGCCATTTTGTTTTAATACTTTTTAAGCACTTTGTAGGCATCTCAATTCCTTACTTTTACATTTTCTTCCTAGAAAGCTTGCCTCACGTTAAATATTTTCTGAGAAACTGAATAATAAGGTTGAGATCTGCAAAAATAAGGGGTTTTTTTGGTTCCATTCAAGAGTCAGCTCCCTCCGTCTTCCTTGGCTGCAAAAAATATTAGCTCTGAAATTGCTGCACTGAGTATGCCTCCTGTATTGTTTCCTGTAGGTGGCCCTTTAGTGAGGAATTCCACAGCATTTAACCAACTGCATGTGACAATTTTTGATGCTGTATCTCCAAAATACAGACCAAGAAAAGAGAATAACTTTCTGCCATGTGTATAAATAACTACAAAAAACCACCCAAATGGATTCAAGTTTCTCTCCCATCAGCAAAAATATTAAATGTAGAAATACACTGTGACCAAATTCCAGAGGTTTCTATTTCCTCCTAATTCTTAATCCATCTAACTGGTTTTAATCCATCTAACTGGTTTTCTGCATTAGCTACATGTAACACTTGACTTCAGTGGACACACTTTCTACAGGTCTTTCTGTGAAATCATTTACATATAGAGACTATGCAAATACATGTAATTGAATTTTGCAAGTTTCCTTGTAGACAGGTCTGTTGATATGTAATCAAAAACCTAGGAAATTTGCACAATAACCCCTGCAAAACTGAAATTCTACTTTAAAAAGACAAAAACAAAACCAAAAGAAATGAAGGGGATCTTTTAAATTTATATGTAATTATAATTACCTTAAGTATTAAGTGCTTCTCATGGAGTTACGTTCCATTTTTATCTTGAGAACTCATCTAGTGCTCACCTTGCTTTTTAAATCACTATTATTAAGGTTACCTATATAATGAATGGTGTGTGTGTCTGTATCACTTAGGTGCTTCGCACTTTAACTTTTCAATCATGTTGCCTGGTGGACATAGTTTTACTTCCCTGAGGGAGATGGTCCTGCTTTTTTTCCCCTGAACTCCAGGGACAAGCACCCTTCTTCACTTTGGCAGTCATTTGGCAGTCATTCAGTTTCCATAACAAATTATTCAAAGGTATTCTCTTTCAGGAGGTGGACATAGCTATGATAAAAAACTTGGACAGAACAGTTCCCCTGACTCACAGGTATTACTTAGCAGTAACAACTGTACGTGATCCATTTGCAACACCAAGAGGCTCCCTTGACAGTAAAATCTAAGAGCTTACAACATTTCTACTGTTAGAGCAGAAAACCCTCAATGGCTAAAATGCCATCAGTAGGGAAGTGCCCATCTTAAAGAAGGGACACTAAAAACACTTAATTTTGACAAGTGTGCACTTCCACACTGCCACCTATTGGGAGATTTTACAGAACTTCATAAATATTAGCAAATTCTAGTGGAAGGTGTTCCCATGAGACAGATACCACTCCTGTCCCACAGAAAAAGAACAACATGTGGATCAAGGGGAAGAATTTTAAAGGTGTACCACCAGTGCTGTGTAACTAATGCCTAAATATATTTCCTCACCTTCACCATGGACCATTGCAGTGCTACCACACTTACCAGGCTACAAATACTAAGTCCTTTGAAAGCTGGGTATGTTATTTAGATGCCTAAGTGCAAGGCTGAAATTCACAGCTGAATCAGCTCTTTCACTGTCCCACAGGAGTTGCTGGGGACTGTAATCTGCAGTCCTACACTCCACAGTGGTGCTACCTAGTGACAGATGCAGAAGGCTGCTTCCCTGTTAGAAATGACCAGAACATAATACAGCATAACATACATTTTTCAGGGATGCAAGCAAGTGAAATAAGTATTCAGGCTCTGTGGGTATTATATGATTCATAAAAAAAAAGACTCGGCCAGAGGCGAGTAAAATATCCCTGCTCTTTTAATTCCCACCACCCATAAATAATCTTCCTGTTTGTGTTTTATTGGAAAACGACTGATTTAGAAGTCATCTAGTGCTATAATCCCTGCTTCACAACTGCCATCTGTCCTGCAGCAGGAGAACGGACCCTTTCATTCACAAGCAAAGCCAGCAGAATAAAGAGGAAGAGGAGGAGTTGAAGGGGAAGACAGTGAGAAAGCAGATAAATTCCGTTTGTGCTATTAAAAAAAAATGGAAAAGTGAACTCAGTGGTTGAAAAGTGAAGATAAAAAGATGAAAACAGTAATCTTGCTACAGAAACCAGAGAATTATGTTCTTGCTCTACCCCTCTTTTTTCTTTTTTTTTCTTTCACACTGTACAAACTGTAGCACCCTGAACAACTCACTCCCCTGCTATTTCCAGCACTTTAGAGAAACTTTTCAACATTTCTGTTCGACACATATTTTCAGCAGTGAGGTGAAAACAATAAGTAAACAGGTAGTGAAGGGCTATTTAGAGAGCTGGTCAGTCACAGTAATAATAACAACGCAAAAAGAAAAAACCCCACACAGCACAGAACATCTATCCTATGCGCTGTAGCCACAGACAACACATGACCTCTGACAAACAGTTTTCAGAGTAATTTTAATGCTACTCTGGATTTAACTTGACTAACTGGTAGCAATTGAGCACATCTTTTTTTGTGGCAGCAGTTATCTAAAATGCTACAATAACAGCATCAAAAGTAGAATGGTGGAAGATTGGTTTTCCATTGTGCTGCTGAACTGGCATAATGCCCACTTTAAAAGCAATTCGCTGCTCATCACTGAAATCTGGCAGACACGACACTAAATGCCTTGAGGAAAAAAAAAAGGGTCTTGAGAAGGGGGAACCACTCCAACCACCAAGCACAGAAAAAGAAGGAGACTTAAAAAAAAAAGAAAAAAGAAAAAAAAAAGGAAGAAAGAAAGAAAGCAAAGAATGATGAGTCTATGTAAGGAGAGAAAATTGCAAAAATAAAAAGTTTAGCACTGCATGCAGACTCAACAGGCACTACTTAATTTGCTTGAAGATTTTATCACAGGCTTGCATTAGTAATATCAGAGCAAAACAAAAGCAAATATATATTTATGTCTGTCTATTGTTCTGATGAAGTGAAAACGTACTGAGTTACGTCAATCATTTGTCAAACACATCTTCCTAGTTTTATTTACCAGTAAATATAATGAGTAAATACGTGATAATAAAACTCTTCTTTTTATACGGACATATACAATTTTTTCCCACAACTAAATACAGGTAATGATTTAGGAAGCTTTCAAAATGTCTTTTTACTGTCAATAAAACTAATTCTATTCCCATTTTCATGTTAAAAAAGGGCTTTACAAATGAAAATTCAAATTAAAATTCTGATTATAGTGTAGTGTGACAACACCTGTATTTATAATTTTACTGTCAGCTAGCTCGTAGTGTTTAACAATAGCTTGAAGCAGAAAAGTAATTGGAATTTGTCTGTAACATGCCAGATGACAACACTGGGCACTTTGCTGTGCTAAAGCAATTTGGTTTGGTGACAAAATAACCTTAGAAAGATTGGACAGCACTCACCACCATCCAAAAGGTTAAATAAAGCTATCCCTTACCAGAGACGAAATCTAACTATGGTAAACTAAAACAGCTGAGCAGTAGCTGCAGAAACCAGGGTACCCCAGGAGCTGGCTGGCCTCTCCTGAACAGGCATCTCTCAAGTCCCCCCCTGCAGCATTCACCTCTCAGCAAAATGGTGCATTACTCCATTCACCTCTTCCAAAATGGTGCATTACTCCAGTATCATCATCAATATAATTCAGAAACACGGGAGGGAAAGGAAGCAAAGGCCACCAGGTTGGGAAGAGATGCTAACACAAGTGCTGCAGTTCTTTGGACCTCTGTGGGAATAAAAAAGGAACCCTACAACAAAAATGTGCAATGCCACTGTGAACATGAAGTATCCTGTGTTTTCCTATTTCTCACACATATACACGTACTGACTGGTGTATGCTGACAGGCCAGGTCAAAATTTGGACACAAACACATACATTTTTAAAGAAAAAGGTAAGAAATAAAAGGCAAGAAAAAAAAAAGCTTTTCAATCTGAAGATTTCAAAACTTAAACACATGCCACTCTCCACACACAACTTGTCTTACTGAAGTCGACAAATTAAAAGCCCATGTTTTTCATTATGCTGAAGACAGAATAAAAATAAAGAAAAGGAAGCCACATAAGAAAGAAAAACAGAATGACAGTGATGTTTTAGTTTACACTAGATATGGCAACACATACAAACTGTCAAAACTATGGAGTGAAAAAAGCTGTTATCAAGCAACTGTCAAGAGAGTCCTCTGAGATTTGGAAATCTTGTGTTTATTGTAACTACTGCACATTACACAAAGAAAGAAACATCCCTCTTCTTACCATTGCTGCTAAATATCATGCAAGAGAACCCAGACTTCTCCCTCACTGTTTAATTTTTTTTCCTGTGCAATTCTCTGCTTGACAGCACAGGGCCCTTCCTTTTTCAGGTTTTTATTGTTTGGTCAAAGTTCAGAGAGAAACTTGAGGTTATATAAAACATTATTTCATTTTCGAGAACTGTCAACACCCATTTTATGTTGTTAACTTGTTGTCCATCATTTAAGAGTAGAACTGTTGACACCCAAATATACAGAGTAAGAATTTCTCTCTTAAAACAGGTACATAGAAAGAGCAAAGATAATGGAAACAGCTATTTTACTAGACATACTAACAATTCTTTTTCATGTATTTTAACATAGCGACTAGAAATGAGTCAGTTAACTGGCAGTGGGCTACAATATTCAAAGGTTTAGTCTGAATGTATTAATGCAGATTTTAAATTGCACTTTCTGATTATAAGAAAACAACTACCCCTCAGAGAGAAATCCCCAGTATCTACAGGGTTTCAATAGAGCCTTCAAAGAACTGTTTTGAGTGACAGCCTTCTATGATAATTTCTCAACCAGTAGCAACATTCCAACCATGCTGATACCTGGTTAAAAACTTGTGACTAAAAAACAGATTGCTTTTTGCTTATTACTCACTGTGAAATCACATTTATTATAATTTCTACACTTTAGGTTTATGTAAAAATCATCTTTATTCTGAAGCACTGGTTTTACAGAACAAACATCTGATGAGGTCCCATGATTTAGCCTGAAGTTCTTGAAAAACAATGAAGCCTTGAATATGTTTGACAATGCATGCTTTTATGGAATTTTGACTGCATCAGTTCTGGGGAGGGAAATGTCGAACCCAAAACCTCAATAAAGGAAGACTCAAATATTATTTGAGCACAAGAGCAAATGATTGGCTGCCCCTGTGAAGTCAATGAGCCCACAGAGAGTACAGTAATTTTAAATGCCTCAGGACTGACGTAATTTCATTCTGAATTTGTTAGGGATATCACATAATCTCTGTAGATCTTCACGTGAGCTGACTTTCTAGGACCAAGCATCAGCTCCTGTTTGGAGTTACCCACAGTGGTCACCACTCTGCAGACAACAAACACCACCTGGGAATTGCTGTTCCTCATCCCTGAGCACAGAATCTGATACAGCCCAACTGCTCATGATGCCTTACGTTTCAGTTCTCATGTTTTTCAGATTCTGTGCTGCCTAGGGGTGAAGTTCTGAGCTCATATTAAGTGCCAGTCAGCTCTCTTCACAGAGTAGGTGGACAAAACAAATCCTTTTCCTGCTGAAGACCAAGGACAACTTTCAGGCCCAACAGCACAAACAATGGTGGACTGAAGGGAGAAACAAGAAGGATGAGACCTCATGACCCGAGGCTGTGGTTGAACCATTGGGCCCCAATCTGCAAATGGACCAAAACTTATAAAAGTGTTGGACCTCGTGACCGGTCAGGCATTTTGTGACCATTCTTAGTCCACCTTGGGTGTAGGCCTGGTCAGGCTCTTGTCCTGGAGGCCTTTCAATAAATACCTACTTTATTCTCTAACTCTGTCCAGTCTCTGTTTCAGGTCAGCCTTTTCAAGTCATCACTCAAACTTACAGGGACATCTTCACATTTTTGCATATATAGGTTGTTTGGTTTTTTTAAAAAAAAAAGTCTTAAGAGCACTTCTTCAAAATGTCACAATATTTATGATCATTACATGAGAACACTTGAACAAAAATTCAGCCTGACACATTATATTCCGCAAACTACCATGACCACTTAGGTATAATTTTATCCCCAAATACTGGTTAACCTCATATAACACAATGATTAACAGATTATCTCCACATAAAACATAAAATAAAATTGAGAAGCTTAACAATAATGAATCTTTCCCACAAGAAACTGCACTGTTAGCTGCATTATTTCCTAGCTTTGACTCTCAAGTACTTCCTCCTCCTGGATTATAAGAGTTTTAAAGTACCACAACAATTATTGCATAAACAGCTGCAGCTCTATGTCCATTTAACAGTCTTTTGAAAAATATGTATTAATACCCTAATATAAGCTTACACACACACACTCACACAAAACAGAAGAAACAAAACAGTGCTCTGATTCTCAGAAATTTAATGACATGAAATAAAGCTATTTTCAAGATGGGCAGAGTTGTAATACTGCATAGATATGATCCATATGCTAAAAGTCTATTCAAGTACTTACTGCTCCATAAATAGAAACAGTTTTTGTCAGTGAACTGCAGCAAAAAAAGAAAGACTATATGGAAGGTTTGGTGCAGAGCGAGGGTGAATCATTGAACTGGTCCTGGGCTTTCACTATGATTAGATTTGGGATTATTAAAGTTTGTAAGAAATAATGAAGTTAGCCTGACTCACCAAGGTCTTTTCATCTAATCCAGTCTACTAAATATCCTTCGGAAGTTCAAAAAAGCACTCTGAGAACTGTATTTTAAAAGAGTCAAGTCTGACTGAAAAGCTCAACTGCCAAATCCTCTCCTTCTTCATATACACTTCTAAGGTTATGAGACAGGGGAAAAAAAAAGGATGAGGGAAAAGGAGAGGGTCATTATAGCTGAAATTCAATACATTGAAGTTGGCATCATCAAAATAAAGAGCTCCTCCCATTAATCACAAAATTTAGAGTACTGGAAGATCTACCAGACCTATTTTACTGAACAAGAAAATTCAGTACCAGAATATTGTTAAATTGAGTTAGCATTATCAGTGGAAAAAATATGCTCTATTTCCTATTATTTATGAAGCCCTGTTCTTTTCTTTCTTACCAATTACATTCCCTATCATTTCCAAAATATACAAACTCTTTTCAATCAACAGATTTCTTTATTACAGCGTACTGCATGCTTGTTACTGCCTCTTTTCTATATTGAGCCCTTGATTGGACAAGCATTTCAAATTTAACATGGACTGTGATTGCACACATCAAACAAATTAAACCTGCCAATCTCTTTTTGGAGGATATCCTTTATATATACTATCGCTGAAGAGTACCCCAAGTGTATTTGCTTAGAAGAAATGGGGAAGGAGGAAATATTATTACAGCAGAATCAGAAGACATTTATTTCCCCAAGATGTGTAACTGGCCCTGCATCCTCTTTTTCCTGTTTTCCAGTGAATTATTTTATAACAGAAAAACATACTTATTGAATTTCTCAGTGTCTGTTTTACAATCATCAGTCAGTTTTTCCTTTAGGAAAATAGCTAATCATCTTGCAAAAATGAGATGGCAGTAAGAGATGAATGACCCAGGACCCCTGAAACTGATTTTCCTTAGGTCAAGCAGTTGTAAACCCACATAAAACAATTCTTTGTAGAGTAACAGAACTAAAATGCATTGGATTATGCAAGCCTGTTCAAAATGAGACTCAGTTTTGCAGAGCTTTTGACTCTGCAAGCAGACAACCAACGGGAGGAGAGGAACAGTCTTAAGCGGCAGCAGGGAGGTTGAGGTTGGACATTAGGAGGAATTTCTTCACAGAAAAGGTGATTAGACAGCAGAACAGGATGCCCAGGGGGGTGATGGAATCACCATCCCTGGAGGTGTTTAAGAAACAACTGGACATGGCACCCAGTGCTATGGTTTAGTTGGCATGGTGGTATTTGGTCAAAGGTTGGACTTGATCCTCTTGGAGATCTTTTCCAACCTTAACGATTCTATGACCCCACAAAGATGAAAATACTGGAAAGCATTTGCTTGAAAGAGGGAGTTCAGAGATGCACTGGTTTAAAATCAAGGTCAAGTGGGAACAAGTCTAAAAACAGAAAAGCAAATAAACAGAAAGCCCCTGCAATATCAAAACACAGAACTGAGCAAAGTCAAGACAATCCAGACAAGCCACGGAATGCACAAAACCCACAGATTAAATTAGAAAAAAAAAATTAATTAAGATACCTGCTAGCAATGCTTGCCTAAAAGCATTCACAGTTCTTTGCACTTATTAAAGCTTAATACAGATTGCTCTTCTGCAAATGCTCATGAAACTGATTTATATGCTTATCTGGAAGACACTATCAGTTTCCTGCTCTATCTGAATCATCAGAGAAACATAAAAATGACAGACTATCCATGCTGCTTTTACAGCTGCTGAGCACTGAATCTTGATTGAGAAGAGCAAGGTGCTACACTCAGCTTTCACCATGTTGTAGCATCATACGGGACCAGTTGCTGAATTCAGGCTTCACTTTTTTGTCTGCAGAACAGGTTGGATGACACCTCCTCCTCAGACCCACTGCTTCTCTTGCACTACAGGTTCTATAGGCAGGAACAGTCTTAAAGATTGCCTATCTGTGGTGCACCAGACCTCTAGACAGCAGTAGAATACAACTAATAACTAGGGATGTGAAACCCATCTTCTGAGAGAAGAGGTACATGATATACCACATTTCTAATTTTTGTTTCAGAGATACCTCTGCTGGCATCCGTATTTTTGATGGCATAAAATATTCCTCTTCAACTGCTGAAGATGCTCAAGTCAGAGTTGTTGTAAGTCATGTGAGGTACTTCAACAGTTTGAATATTATTTAAATTTGGGCAATGTTCATTCTCATCAAAAGCTCACAAGCCTTCAAGGGTGAAAGCTCTACTCTTGTTTCTCAGAGATGGAGGAAAGAATACAATGGAAGACCTGGATCTGGAAACTAAGAACTTCCATCTGTTAATTACAGATCTTGTTTTTGCTGAAACTGGTAAATTCAATTTTAATAGCAATAGTGCAGTATCTAGCACATGATAGAAGTCACATGCACATTTCAAATGAGATGTGCAAAACCAAGATTAAAAAATGGCTAAATTTCTTAAAAGTTTAATTAGAAAGCTTAAAATGAAATTTAATGAAGAAGCTGCTGCTGTACACCTTGCTCTCACTTGACACAGAATTTACACCAACAATGCACTGAATGACTAGGTGTTGCTGTGACTATCATTAAAAAGACAAAAATCAGAACAGTGAAGATTTACTGCAAAAACCTAAAAAAATATCTAAGCATTTAGCACTACCTCATTTAGTAGTTAGTGAGTAACTCATTAGTGAGTTACACATGGATTTCTGCCTACCATGGGCAGTCTTGGTGCTCCCCAGCTGCACAGAGGTTGAACACCATCAGGCACACACCAACGGGGCACTCACTTCCAGAACAAGCCCACCACTCCTTTATGGCACAGCCTTCTTCACCACAGGCAGCAAACTCAACCTTTAAAGAGGATAAAGCCACACTGGATAAGGCCTAACTTGCACACTCAAAAAGTGTGTCAAGAAAACTCAATCTGAGGGAAAGTGAGACGTTAATGCTGAAAGTCTCCAATACCCACCTTTTACTACAATTACACCTTCAGTTAGACACCACTTTATAGACAATGAAATGGGCAGGATGCAGTAGGGCACACACCATGAACGTCATCATTAACTATATGGGTAGGAAGAACCTAAGGTTTAAGATGAACGTAAAGGTCCAGTGAAGAAATAATTTGTTAGAGATCACCCTTTTAACTCAAGTTTTGCTCTGAGGCTTGGAAGATATAAACATGCTGTGCCCAGTGAAATTGTCTCCACTAATACAAATACAGCTTTTTTCATAAGACTAAACTGTAAAGGTCTTTTGACAATACCAGGTACTATTCACAGCTGTAATGGTTTTTAGAACACATAATTCACTACACAATCACAGGTTCAGGTGACTAAACACTCCACAATTTAGATGGTGGGAACTGAGCAGGAAAATGAACTTTGGAGCACACTCAGACTATTTCTCTGCAGTTAACAGATCCCAATGTTTTCTTAGCAATGCTTTGGATTTGTGACACTGAAGCAAATATTTCTGTGTTTAATTGCAAACTTTATGTGAAGATAACAATTAGAACTTCATCCTCACAGAAAACTAATATTGCTGAAATGAAATTCATCTAAACAGAAGAAACATTGAAATTATTTGAAAATATACAAATATATAGAACCATTGAATTTAGAAAAAAACATGAACACTCTGGGCCAATGAAAAAGCCTCAGAATCAGTGCTGAGAACTGGCTAACATAGTTATTTAGTTTTTAGTAAATATTATGGCATTAGTTTGATATGGGCAACTGTTTCCCAAAATCCACATTAAGCCTCTAGAAATTCTACGTATTCTACACAGGGATTCTTGGGTACTGTGCTTACACTATGTTAGTGAAAGTCCTATATTCAAAATTATCATTCAGACACTTGAACTACAAATGTGAACATAAGCTGGTCAGAAAAGACACAGAGAGGTGCATTCCATAAAGACAGTCAGCAGTGTGAGGGACATTGATGAAAGTTTTGCTCAAGGCATTTAATATACACATTTTAAATGGACATTAAAATGTCCTTTGTCCTGAGAACACCTGACACTGAGCTAGATAAGGAAGTTCTTTATGTTAAGAAATAGCTTACACTACTGTACCAGCTAGTGCCCTTTGCATTTTAAACTCTGTTTCTGCAAATGATTCTATGTTCATCCAGCTCATCTTCTTGACCATTTCTTAACAAATCAGACTTTAAAATAAGAAAAACCCAAAACAAGATTGCAAAGAAGCCAGTAAACAACATCCAGATATGTCATATATGTCACTGATACAATTTATTCTGAGACCAAATTTATATGAAATAGCTAAGTAAAGATTCTGAGTGCAACTAGACTTGAAGTCTGATGACAAAGTCTTAAGCTGTAAAATCTATGGAGACAACTGATGGACAACCACAAAAACCCACTGCAGACACTGAAGTTATTCAGGAGAACTGGAAACATCTTGCAACTGCTGCTGTAGGGGCCACACAAAGGCTACAGCTGCTTTGTACACATATGTAAAAACACGGGTAAGGTGAACTGTCTTTGCAAACCAGTATTCTATGATAACCTCTCTTCACTTTTATGTCTTGGTCATGGGTCTCCTGGAGAAACTAAACTAAACATTTCTGAGAGTTTAACTGTTATCTTTTAGCCACAGAAGCCACTGCAATGTCTCTTCTTCAAAAGGTATAAAAATGTTTACTTACTCAAATCAAAAGAAAAATAGTAACTAAAGCTGATTTTAAACTGTTGAGAGTTGGAATGAAATGGATTCTGACCAGGTTATCACAGGAAATATTTGCTTCAGATCCAGCTGACTACTGGTAAATCAAAGGGCAAGCTAACAAGGTGGAACTCCAGCCTCACCCAGTGCTGGGCCATCCACATCCAGACCCAGGGATTGATGCCTCCACTTTTCCCCAGATTAGCAGCAGCTATCTGGACACTGAGGTGTATCTACTGCTTTCCCAAAGGACTTCTAGAAAGGGAAACAGTCATACACAGAATGACACAACACTGTAAAATAATTTCAAAATGAAGGAATAAGTAATATTTTTTTCTGTGCATAAATAACATTAAAAGCCTATGCAACGTTTTTCAAAAATAATACAAGAATCCCTGTTGAAAGCTACTGTGTAAATACTATTCTTTTGCATTAAGCTATGCACAAACTGGAAAAATTTATTATGGAATGTGAATTTAACCACTTTGTGAACACCAAATATTCACAATGTTAACTTCCAGGACACTTACATCTTAGCAAGTACAGGGAAATTACAGATTTATTTTCAAAGATAATGGTATGGAGAGGGGTAGAGGGAGCTTGTGTAAAAATTTATTTTGTCGGTATTTCTACTGACTTTCAACTAGAAGATTCTATACAGCTTCTCATACATTATAAGAAGGTGCCAGTTAATAAAAAGGAAGAAAAAGCTTTAAGAAGCATATTTTATTATTGTGAACACTGCAGGAAAACACTGTAATCTGATAACCTGGTAGGAACAACTGTAACAATGCACCACCATATCAGTGCCCTGTCCCTGGCAGCATTCAAGGCCAGGCTGGATGGGGACCCGAGCAATCTGATGGAGTGGGTGACATCCCTGCCCATGCTGGGGGGTTGAAATGAGGTCATCTTTAGGGTCCCTTCCCACCCAAGCCATTCTGTGGTTCTGTGATAATGTCTGATGTATGCTGCAGTGCCTCAGTATTTGAGAACAGACACTCCAGTGATCTACAGACACCAACTGACCAACTGCATACAAATGTTCCAATGCAGGAGCCTAAACTGACCAGTAAGCACTTGGACAGCATCAAGAACAGCATGTCAGTGAAATGATAACAATTTGATTTTTTTGCTCTCCACCTTTAATGTATATGCAACATTGTGGAACTTGCTTTCAGAAATCAGGTATCTAACGCTAACGAATTATGCACTGATGACCTTTGGCGATGCTAAGGGTGCAGTCACAATCATGCATTTAAAAAAAATGCTGCTTTTCACGATAATGAGTGAATATACAAAATTAAATGAGGCTTGCAATATGATCAGCGTGGTTGGCTGCTTTAATACATTCCATTTCAATTTAAAATCACCACAAGCTAAGAGTGACGAATCTAATTTGATCAGTTGTTCACAAAAAACACTGAAAAGAGATGTAAGCACACCTATCAACAGCTGGTAACACGGCCTGCTTTCAAAAGCAATTAATCAGTTTTTACAGAACCAGAAACTCTTAAAATATTCAAAATCAGTTAAAGCCACACAGTGTTAGGAGAGTGGAAAGGAATTCTCCTAGTAAGAGCATCTTACACATTAAGTTATTGCTTGAACCCACAAAAGCCAGAATATTCAAATAGGAAGGCCAAATCTCTAATACAAAGGTGCGGTCATGTGGTCCACTAACAGCAATAACACATTGTAACTCCACTTCAAAAGTTTGACTGCTTTTTATGTTTTTCGATTGTATTTCATATTTAACTGGATTTTATGAGTTCTTGTTAATATTAAATATGCATACTTGGCTGCAATAGAGTAAGTGCACAAATTACTAGTAACTTTGTATAAAGCCTGTCATACACGAAGAATACACACTTTCAAAGGCAGAACAAGCTCCCATGTAATTAAAAATACACAGATTCATTACTTCCCACACAAAAAATACTGAGAACAACACTGTCTCATCTATCACATCTGTCATGCTTGCCATGCTCTAACTTTGTGAATTTTGGTCCTGGAGGCCCCACAGATCTTTCTGGCTGAGAAAATTTTTCTGGAACTGAAACCAGTTCTGACTAATGAGACTGCAACTAACTTACAAATGGAGCAGCACCTTACCAGACTGCATCCACTCAGTCATTAATTAGCATCTGCATGAGAGGAAATTTTTGATAAGAGTTTCAAATCCAGCAGAATTATCCAAAACACAGCTTCAATTGTAATAGAAGATGACTGGTAGACAAGCCTTTTCTAGAGATTGATGATTTTGCGTATCAGCACATCAGTGCCATTGGAAGACTTGGAATTCAATTGCCATTTACTTACTCAAATCGTTACCATCACCAATTTGAGGAAATGACTTTCCCACAATATCAGGCATAAGGACAACACAGACAAAAGTAAAACAAGACACCTGAAGGGAAATTGCTCTGTCAAAAACAGTCACTGAAACAGCAGAGATGACAACAGACTAAAGCATCTGCTGCTGGCACAGAAAATCAACTATAAACAAAAGAAAAATGCCATTTGTGATCTAGTTTTGGATGAAGCACATGACCAAAATTAAACACCACATGAGATATTTAATCCAAAAAGGCTTTAAACAGAAAAATATATATTTAATAAACACTTGCCCAACTTATTCATCACTTTTTGTTCAAGTATTTGATAACAGCTAGCTTTTTCCCAATTTAAGCTGTAGGCTGTTAGCTACATATCAACTTCATAACAGAACTTTTTTTTTGATCATGAGCTTTTGTTACATTCTCAAAGGTATGAGACATAACTCACCATCATTTTTCACCTTCATCTACCTTCCACACAATATTTTACAGATTAGGAGGCAAAGCAGATCCCCAAAACACCAGAAAAAAAAGATTAAGATGAAAGTGTATCTCCTTTCTATCTGAAAGAGAACCTGTTATACTGAAACACCCCCCCATTTAAAGAAATGCTGCTCACCCTTAGAGTCAATGTTTATCTGGCTGTGAGGAGCAAACAAATGTATAATTCTTGGTGATATACATAATTCCAGAAAAAAATCCCACAGATCATGGCTGCTTAGATACATTTCTGGGATGGATGCCCAACACAGGATTTTTTTCCAACTGTGTGCAGAGGAATCTTTCATCATCCTCTAGAAAAACATAATCAAATTATGCAGTAGTTGCTTGCAGGGGACCCATATCTATAGATAAACCTAGAGGTAAACAGGACCTATCTGTGTATTAAAATGGAAGAAACTGCCAACATACTGTTCCTCCTGAATAAACCCATGTGCTTTACAGACATTAAGAAAGAAAGTTTATTTCCTTTCCTTCTTGAACTTCAAATTTTCTCTTTTTATCCTGTCAGGCTAGTCCTGCTGAGCACTATAGAGTCAAACTCCTCAGGAAACAGCTCACTTCATGAGTCATTGGTGCTACAGTCACCTAATGTCCAGCAGCATCACATTCTGGGACCAGGAACATCCAACTCCCTGATGGTTACAGATGTTGGTTTACAAACTCTGTAAGCTACCAGTGCAAGGGATGGGTAAGAACCATCCCAGCACACACTGAATGAGGAACATCTTTCCTCTGTCACACAACAGAGAGTGACCACAGCAGAAATACTATCTCATTATGGTGCTGCACACCAAGTGCAGGGGAACACTTCCAGCTATGGTCATGTAAACAGGCATGAGATAAACCAGGGAAAATTAAACCATTTCTGGCAAACTTAAATTACTGGTCCTTAATTTAATTACACTTTATCAAAGATGAAGGAATCCAAGAAATAATTATTCATTCTAATGGAAAAGCATTAAATAGTTCAAGTTTCACTGCTGGTGAAGCTTATACCCTCTTCAGGAAAGCAAATTGGGCCAACATCCCAAAAGCAATCTTTTCACAAAGTAAAGGAGACAAACTACTCCCTGCCACACTTACCTTGCAATGCTGGGGAAAAAGCAGTTAAGAAAATGAAGAATCACCACAGTTTAGCACTTGGGAACATCACCCCGGTTCTAACCTAGTATACAGTAACTTTAAGAAATGCATTACTCTGTTTTAACACATTGGCCAATGTAAAAAGAAAATGAACACCAAACATTTTAACTTATTTTTAAACAATTTTTCCTGTTTCTCCCTGTGCACTCCTCCCAATTCTTCACAAGACACTGAAGTGGATAAAATACATACCAATGGCTATTCTGATACAGTGATCAAAATTCTTTTCAAAGACCCCCACCCACATGATCTACCACAGTCTGTATCCTCTGTCCTGCCCTTCTAGAGCACATGAGATGAGCCATTCTGAAACTGTGAGATCACAGGCTCAGCTGCCACTAATACATCAAGGACACAACAATACCCTCTGTCCCACTGATGCAACCAGCTCCACCATCAGGATGCCAATACATTTGTTTTCCTTTCCCTGCCCCCCTGAGGGAAGCATGTCTGCCGATCATCTCCTGTTTGTGAACTCAGCAAACCTGAACAGGGAATACAGGAGATATGCATTCAGCAGAACAATGCACATGAAACACGGAAGTAGGTTACTTGTGAATTTGAACATTAAGTACTTTCTGACAAAGACTGCATTAGCAGATGACAGGAGACTGAACACACAGCAAACAAAATGCTTTGTAGATTTTTCTGTCCCTGATGTTGCAGATGATCTGGAAGAGAATGTGCAGAGTCCGTCAGGCAGAGATAGCCTTTGATCTCAATGTACTAACTTGATACACTTACAAATCTGTGAGTGCCTTTTGTCTTCTGCCCTCCCTAAAGAGGGTCTAACAAGTAAAATAATGGATTATCTGAGGCTGCTCTGCTATAAGAAAATGTATTTTAAACGCCCTTCTAAAGTCAACTTTGTAAATGTATATTTTCCTTTTTCATGCTTGACATTCAAGCAGAAGAAAGAAAGATTATATGCTATGATCTGTAGAATATTAAACTCCTCCCCATGATAACTTTGTCTGGAGTTATCAAAATCCCTGTATTTACTGAATATGAAAAAGCAGAGGTTGATGGAGTTGGCTTTTAACTGCTAGAATCTTTTGTGGGCAAAAAACCAGCTATTAATAAACAACAACTGTTCACCCTGAGATTGCAAATTAATTTTCAAATGACCCAATACAAGAAGTTTCATCTCTAGATTTGTCCCTTCAAAAAATATTACCAGTGCAGAGCTACAACCTCTGCTTCTCTACAAAACAACAGCCTGCTCCTGTGACAGAAGCCAGAACTCCATTCTGAAAGTGATTTTTAACTGGCTGGTTTGCAGACCTTAAGGCTTTTCTACAGGAGTGATGGAAGTTACAGAGTTTTGCCTCCTCATGATGAGATGTCTTCCCCAGAGTCTATACAATTAGCTATGCACACTTTAAAAATAGGTTATTCTGGGATGCAGAAATGGTTTATTTCAGAACACACTTTTCTCACTACACTTTAGCCAACAGAGGATGCAACTGGAGAAGGATAAAGAGAACTACTTTCATGTTACTTTTTATTTTTTTGTGAAAAACCTCGAGGTGACTGTTGTGCTGTACACATCTATTTTTCACATTTGGCATCTAACATGGCAACATGTCCTTGGTACAATTTTCCCAGTAATACTGCTGTGTAGATCTGAACTACTCACCACCCTGGACCTCCTTTATAACCAGCAAAACAAGGAGGCATTTCTCCTGTGTGAGCCACACCAGCCTAGTACAGATGGGATCACCTGAGCCATGTCCTAGAACTGCCTAATTCTCTCCAAAATACAAACGACCACAGCCTGATAAACTCACATACAAATGCTTGAACTTTGAGACCTTAAAGCCAGCAGTGAAGTACACTCCTTTGCAGAGAATATTCTCCACTCATGAGATTTGGTGGGGAATGGCTGCTTTCCTTTACTTTAGACAGAAAGAGAACAGCAAAGCCCCATCTCACACAGACTCAACTACCTACATAACGAGGCAAGGAGTGTATACACATCAAGCTGAACACAAACCAGCAACAGGCACTTGCAGGGAGAAGGCAACAGCACTCAGGGCTGCATCAGCCAGAGCATCTCCAGCAGGTGCAGGGAGGTGACCCTTCTCCTTTGCTCAGCCCTGGAGAAAATATTTGAAGTGCAGGGTCCAGTATCTTTTATTAGTGGTCTATTAGCTGAAAGAGAAGGATGGCTTCTTACTACCTAAAAGGCCTGTCACTGGGTAGTTTATATTATCAATGTAATTGGGATCTATTGCTCTGTAGTGCTTTGCTTTATAATGGAATGTTTGTTTGATCTTCAGGCATTCCTTGGGCCTCTCTTAGCTAGGCACACTTGAGGACACAAAGTACCCATGTCATTGGAAAATTTTAAATGTAAAAATTTATGTGTAAGTTCAACAGTAGTTTTTTTCTTGAGTGCTGTTTGTAGTTCCCAGTTTGAAAAGAACTAAATTTTTAAAATCAAAGTATATATACCAACTTGAATTATGCTAAGAACACGGTTTATCATAATAATGGCCTTCAAAAATGTGCTATTCAACAGAAATACTGGCCTGCTCCAGACACTTCAAAAATATCAGCTTGCAAGTATTGAAGAAACTTCCCAAGAAGGATGTACTCCATCTGTAAAAGTGCTGATTGCTGCAAAGAGATATTTCCTCCCAAATCATATTTTATGTTTAGAGGACAGTAAAAAAACCCTTCTTTGAACCATACTTTTCCTGAGTCCTCACTGTATACATCCAGAACAATGATACAAAAGTGTATTTTCAAGCCAATCCAAGTCTAGAATTCTTTTAGAAATGACTAATGCCAGTTCAGGGCTGTGCCCACGATTGTGCAACAGTTTTCAGTAATACATACATAGAGATTTTATTTAACAATTCCCTAATTGAGAAAAACTTCGTACAGGATCGTAAGTGTAATGAAATCCAGTTTAGGGAGCTCCTACAAGAAACACAGGACCTAATTTTAAACACACTGGATTCAAACAACCCATAAAAATAAAGGCTACGTTTTGCAACTAACTATTTGACTGTCCAGCTGTACTGCAAATTAGTTTCATTTACTGTTGCTTCTACAAAATCCCTCAACATTTCTGTTCCTCAGAACTCTTGCTCGCATTTTCCATACTGAGAATTTTGGGATTGTTTTTTGTCAAATTCACTTCACACATCTTTTCTGTTCTTTTATGTCTTTATTCTTATTTTGGACAAATGCTCTGTCCTCGTGTAGTTCAGAACAAGCATTTCTCACTTCCTTTACAAAATACAACCTCTTTAACAAAAAATTCCACATGAATCCCTGTGGCAACCTAATAAAATGTTACCTTAGTATTAATATTTTGTTGGGCCCTTAATTACAGTACCATGAATTTGGACAGGACAACTGGAAGTTCTTTACCTGTCTCTTAAGAATCAAAGACCAAATCAGCCTTTTCCTTCCCCATGAAAGAGAAGTTTACTTTATAATTGCTCTGCTACAAAAAATCCTCAACAACTCAAATCCTCTCAAAGTGAAACATAATTTTTGAAGCATAATGCTGAACCACCAATATTATTTCTATAGTCATAGTACAGGCACACAGACAAGTAACTGCAAGGAATCCTAACATATGAATGTGTAATGTAAGGCTTTACCACACAGTATTATGGATAACTAAGGATTACCTTATATGGTGGTAATCCGTGGTTGTATCTTACCCTTCTTTCTTTTATCCTCATGAAACGTCTGCAAAGTCTTCCTTTCACATCTATTTTTTGGTAAAGGATGGTGACTGAAGAGCAGCCAAGGGCTTTCATGACAGTAAAGCACCAGCACCTCAATGCCTGGAAGGACATGGATCTAAAACATGCAGCAGGTGACAATGGATGCTGATGGTAGCAGGAAACTGAAAGCTATTTCCAAAGAATCCCTGAACAGTCTTTATTAAGTAAAAAAAGTGCGTAGATGAGGGCTCCTAAAAGCCCAGCATGCCTATCACTTCTCAAGAATCTATCTAGATGATCATATTTCCCCTCAAAAAAGCCATTAATAGAACTGGAAGGAAAACCACAACGCACTAAAGGAAACTTATAGGAAAGATGAAGAGAGACCATTTACAAGAGGAAATAGGTTCAAACTCGGAGGGTAGGTTTAGATTAGATATTAGGAAGAATTCTTTACTGTGAGGGTGGTGAGGCACTGGCATAGGTTGCCCAGAGAAGTTGTGGATGCCTCATCCCTGGAAATGTTCAAGACCAGGCTGGGTGGCCAGTCTGGTCTAGTGGAAGGTTCCCTGCCCATGGCAGTGAGGCTGGAGTTAGGTGATCTTCAAGGTCCCTTCTAACCCAAACCATTCTATGATTCTATGCTGCAAGAGCTGAGCAAATCCAGAATCTACATGAGTGGGAGAGTGGTTTTTGCCAGGGCAGCAGAGATGCCTGGAAATGGAGAATTGTCAGGAGCACCAGTGTCAGACACATCAGAGCTGCCCCAAAACCCACAGACACCACAGGCAAAAGTGGGTCCTGGAGGCTCAGGTTGAAACAAAGCGTATTTTTTGCTCCTATGGGTCAGAGCAGCATTAGTAGTCACTTGCAGGATAGAGGACACGTATGTATCAAAAAATCTCAAGTGCTAAATGCCTTAACAGAACAAAAACTCTACTTTTTGGTATTTGGTAGAAACTACTACATGCTCATATGTTAATAGACTAAATATTGAAATAAAATGCATGTTTTGTCTAAATAGGAGCTCCTGACTGAATACTTTTCTTGCTCAAAATTTGCCAGAACAACACAATAAGACCAAAAGGAAGAAAACTCTTCAGATTGTATTCAAAAGTCCAAAAAGGCACGGACCCTTCATTGTCATTTCTGAATTTTATCAGAGTTCCTGTTTTTTTTCAAAAATCGAAA
Organism: Illadopsis cleaveri; assembly: GCA_013399915.1. Lineage (NCBI taxonomy): Eukaryota > Metazoa > Chordata > Aves > Passeriformes > Timaliidae > Illadopsis > Illadopsis cleaveri. Next base: position 417,432 of record VXBB01009668.1, read on the forward strand.
AATATTTTTAAGTTGTGTCCTTTATGGCTGCTGTGGTACCTGAAATAGAGCTTAAACTGGGAAACAGTTGATCAATCTTTGGGGAACAGAAATGGAAAAACCAGAAATAGTGGTTTTAAACTTGCATCCAGACTTTCAGAAACTAAACCTTCAAATTAGAACCTCTGCCTCTTTCTCTTTTTTGTTAGACTGTGCCATGAGAAGGGCAACAAAGCTGGCGAAGGATCTGGTGCAGGACTCCTTACCAGGAACAGCTGAGGGAGCTGGGGGTGCTAAGCCTGGAGAAAAGGAGGCTCAGGAGAGACCTCATTGCTCTCTACAAGTCCCTGAAAGGGGGGTGTGGCCAGGTGAGGGTTGGCCTCTTCTCCCAGGTAAGCTGTGACAGGACAAGGGGAAATGGCCTCAAGTTGCCAGGGGAGGTTCAGGTTGAATGTTAGGAAAAATTTCTTCACTGAAAGAGTGGTTAAACACTAGAACGGGATGCCCAAGGATGTGGAGGATTCACCATCCCCAAGAGTGCTCAAAAAACATATGGCACTTGTTTCCAAACAAGAAGCTACACTTTGTATCTCTTAAATTAAGTAATACTAAAAATAACTGAATGACATCACAAGTTATCATGACATTGCATTCATAATAACCAGTTTCAAACCCATTAATTCCTGTACAATACAAAATTTGAAGTATGAAATATTCCGCATCATGTTCCTGGTTCTTGTAGTTTGCCACTACTCTTCAAAAACATGGCAGTTAATGCTCTTTCTAAGTATATTAACTATATTAGTTCTGGTCACTCACCACTATTTTTCATTAAGTATGTTTTAAAGTACAGGCTCAGCTCTATTAAAAAAAAAAAGGAGTCCCTTTTATGCTTTTCGCCCTCTGCCATGGCTAGGTAACAGAATCTCAAATTAAAATATTAATCTGACAAATGTGCTACTGTTAGTTTATGGAACGTATATTATCACATTAGAAATATAAAACAATACCATAACTAGCTAAATATTTTAATTCCAAGTCTGTAAAATTGTATTAATGTCAAATATTATTTGTTTTTATAATATAAATAAACTAGCTTAGGCTGTCACTCACTTCTTTTTATTCATTTTTTGTTTTGTCTTACTGCATCACAAAGTGAAAAATGTCTATTTAAAGATAAGTGGAAATACTACAGTACGTAACGCTTTCATGTCAAAACAATTACATTATTATATTCTGAGTTAAATAATGTAAGATAGGAAAACATTTTGATATGCATTTAACAGTTGTAATCCTTGCAGGATCAAATCAACTTCTTCCAAATCTATTTCTGCCTGATAAAAATAAAGAGCTCCCTAACCTGACCAGCTATCCCTTGTACCCATTTTGGTCCTCTCCCAGAAGAGAGACAAGCCAGGACAGAAGAACATCTTTCTGTAATTCTGTAATTTTTTTTTTTTAAGGTTGAACCATATTTTGGCCTGTCACAAATGACTAATCTGTTCTCAAGAGCAAATCACATTAGACTGAAACATGAAATTTGGTAGCTGGATTGTCAGAATGAGATCAACTTCAAAATAACTACAGAGGTCACAGAACGAGTGTGGCTTTGCTTAGAGAGAGACTTGAAAACTGCAAGTGGAGGCTCTGCCCAGGAGACAAAGAGGTATTTGTTTTCTGGAATATGTACTCCAAACGCCGTCTTGTGCATTCCTTATTTTCAAGGCAGCAACACCCATGGCTTCAAGTGCTCAACTGCCCCTGCTCCTCCAGAAATAAATCAATCGCATCAGTTGATACCACCACAATTTTCTGATGTAGAGATGGCAAAAATGTAATACTCCTTTATAGAAGGCAGTATTTTTTAATTTAAATAAAATTTAAGCTGCATTTAGACACTTCTTTGTCTTGTGCTACATTTTTATACATATATCATGCACCATTTTTGTGTCCCCTACGGAATAAAACAAAAATTTTCCATTATGCTATTCTCTACATGCCTTACTAGTCTCTAATAAAAAGAAGAGATTATCTCCATCCATTTCGTAGAGAGGAAAGCATAACTATATTTTCATAATGTATTTGATAGAAATCCTTTGTTTATTGAGGATAGGGAAAGATATTTCAAAAGAAATGTCTCCCGTGTAGTTATTATACGTCAGTGAGTATAATAATTAACATAATTTTATTTGCAGCAATAATTTAAATCTTGGAGATTAAATAAGGCTCCTGCTTTCACAAATAATGACTCCACGTTTCTTTAAATGGTCAATAAAATTTAAACAGGTTTGGAGACAATTTCTCTTTAGGACTCATATACTTAGGAGATGTGAGTTGAGGTAATTACATTTACCATCAAGAAGATGACATATTCACATCAACTGCAAACCTAGGCCAAGTTTGGGAGCTAAGAATAGCTTTTGGCAAGTATACAATAAAACAGTTGCCTTATGTAACAAGCACAGAAAAATTACACTCTGATACATGTGCAGCACAGTAGTAAGTCTTGAGGTGTTCCAAAGAAATTTCAGTATTTCAGTGTTCCCCTTTCTTCATGTTTCTTTTTCACCATTTCCCTTCTGACATAGATTAAAATTTTCTTCCTTTTTATTAGCATCACAACTAGTGATCACTTTTAAAAAATTATCCCTTTCATATTAATTCTGCTCTCTCTCACTGAAATTCTATTTCTTCCTGGTGATCTTAATACTGTGACGTAACAAATAAATGCTTGCAGTCATAATGCACATGAGAAAAAGCTTTGTCTCTCTGATGCCATTTTGATACATCACAGTGTTACAGAATGAAAAAAGACCACCAAATCTAACACTTTACAGTACTCTTTTCATTCAAATGACTAAAGGTAGCATGTGATTTATTTAACACATAGAAAATATAGTTACTATCTTCTTTTAATACAACACCAGGACAAAAGAACCATTGATCGTCCTGAATATTAATTTTACTCTTCTGTAACATGCAGTAAGCTGTTTTTTGTTTCAAACTGCATAATTAGACAAATTTATAATCAAGAATGTGCAATAGTAAGTAATAAAACAACATATAGATATAAGTGCATATCAGTACAGGAAAACAATTTTTTCAAAAGCAGTTTTATGCAATAAAAGGAATCTTTGGACCATGAGAAATCAGCTGCATTCCCTTTATTTTTTGTGCAGTCAAGCTTTTACTCCACATATGCACGGCCATAAATAAACTTTCTCAGATATCTTTATACCTGACACCAAACACCTGAACCAGACTCCTTCAACTACACAAACCATGTCACAAAGGTGTTCACTCAAACCATGCAACTTTCTGGATGTTCAGCTACAGACTCTTTAAATTTAAAGACATGAAGTATCAATAGCAAAAATTAAGAGGCTCTAAATCTGTAGGCAACACAGTTGAGTTCTCCAACCTCATACCAAGGCAAGTCATAATTAAAGACCTGGAAGCCCTTCCACAACCCTGTCAAACTGTACTGCCCATGAGGAAGGGGAAAAAAGAGTGCTGGTGTGAAGTACAACACTGCACACCATCTTCAGTAGGTCACTGGTCTTTTAAATAATCTCTAGTGAACAAATAAGATTTCAGAAAGTTTTTAGTAGATAATTACACTTCCTGATTTTGTAATTAGTGGAACTACATGTAATTACATAATAATTATGACGGTAATTACGTAATTAAGATGTATAATTATGTAGTAAAAAACATTATGGAAATAAAAGCCATCAACTGTATAAGCACAATACATTTTTAAAAATAAATTCTGTATCATCTGTTTAAAGCTACCATTTTCCTCAAAATATCAAAGTGATTATAAGCCATCACTGGCAAGTTCTAAAATACATTTCTTACGAGACTTAAAAATCATACAGATAATTGTATCTTTTTAAAAATCTCTTTAAGCCTTAGCTTTACATTATCTTTCTGATGTCTAGGCAGACACACACTGAATGCACTTTATATAGTTAAATTGTTTACATTTTTATTTCCAATTTCTACTAAAATAATTTCTTTTAGAAGTTGCATTGATGTCAGAATTCTGATATCTAAAACACAGGAATTTATAACTTTTTTTTAGTATCATCAGATCCATGAAACTTCTGTGTCTTTTAAAAGGAAAAACATGCTAGTCTTGCACTTTTGTCTATAGAAAAGAGCAAAGTGCTGTGAGTCACTAAAATGCCATCACTTCTGACTTGCAGCAAACAACAGCAGAACTGACCCCCATCAAATAAAAAAAAACCCCAAACTTTACTAAGGAGATGAAACCAGAAAGACAAAGGTATCTATAATAAAAGTGTCAGTGTCTCAGACAGAAAAGAAAGAGTGAAGAAAAAACTGTTTTAGAAATATTTTCTGTTTAGAGAAACCCACAAGACAACTGATAAAGGAGGAGACAGATGACACCAGAAAGATGATGTCGCCATCTTGATTAGAGATAACAAATTGACCTGCGCCTATTCATACTCCAGTAGGAAAAAAAATTCTGAAGTGCAAATGAGAAGACATTTCTGTTCACTTTTTTCCACATACAAAAAAACCCCATGGTCAAATAAGCATTCCAATTTATGAGGAGTCAGAAATTAGCTATACCACTACTCCATCCCATCTGCAACATCAATACAAGCAAAAAAAGGAAAAAAGTCTTCATTAATCAAAATCCCTTTTTTAGTGGTCTGAGCCACAGTAAATGCACTCCTCTCATGCCACAGATTTTCCACATTGTAGACATATTATAACTGTTTTTACTCATAATTACTATTTATTTCCCTCACAAGTAGAGAAAACAACTCCAAGAGAGGTGTACCAACCCATTCTATTTTGTGCTCAGAGAACTGGTTATAGAAATTTACAGTGTTAATGTGGTTTATTTAGATTTTTTAGGTTTATCAAAAAGACAACATGAACAGAAACAGAATGGATGAAACATTACACTTAAGATCTTAAAAATGTCCAATACCAATTTAAAAAGGCATGATCATTAGGGGAGGATAACCTAAGATTTAAAGATCATCTAACTGCCCATATATTACATCAAAAGGCTCAAAACCCTATTGCAAATAATTTTATGTAGGTTTTGCTTTAAAAAAGTTAGATTTAAAAATACTCATAAAATAGTGACTCAAATTTAAAAAAAAAGTTCACAAGTCTTTCTCTTCAAAACAACACATTAAGTAAAAATGAACAAGTGCTTTTGAAGAAAGACTCAGATTAAATTCTTGAAAATTATTATTTTACAGTCTCTTCAAAACAACATGATTGGAAGACAAAGTACTTGACAGCAAATGTGCAGAGAAGCTTTTGTTTGCTTGGATGTGGAGATCACTACAGTGAACTGAAGTCTTAGTGATGGTGCCTGGAGATGTGATGCCATCAGAAATGTTTTGTTTATTGAACTGTTCCTTCTGAAAAGAGACAGGCCAGGTTTCAGCTGCTGCCATCTTACAAATACATGCACACACAGAGATACACCTGGATAATTTATACAATCTCTCCTTATCGTCCACTGTAATGCACATATAGAAAACTGTATCTCTTTTCTTAATTATTGCAATAAGTACTTTGCTGTAGTCTTCTGTCTGTATATTGATAAAAAAGTGGCAAATTGTTCTGATTTACAAAAAGCCTTCCATTAAAAAAATCACTTCAGTCTACTACTTGACACACCAAGTTATGAATACACTGAGGAAAAACACTCACCACTGAACTGACAGGATTCACACAAATATTCAGAGTTGATTTTTTTTACATCTAGGCCTAACAGCCCAGAAGAGTTTCTTTTTCCCAACATAATTTTTCAGTTTATTCATCCATAAAGTAAACTAGGGATTTTTGATGTTTGCATGGAAGGGTGGAGTGAGGTACACACAAAAAGCTGTAATAAAAACATGAAAAGATCCTGTGAATATGCATTTGGTTTTACAGAACCACAGCCCGTAAGTATATGATCAAAACAATTACATTCTATTTCCACAAAGTGGCATATACTTCGAAGATGTAGGTCTCCCTACTACACAGGAATATTCAACTGCTTTTTCCAAAGTTATCTTCCTCCCATCCTCATTTTCTTCTGCTTATCCATTAAGAGGATATGCTGAGACTTTTCAGAATCAAACCTCCACAGGTTGTTGACTATATTCTGGGAAAGAATCCACCAGAGTAGCTTTGCAATTTCTGTCTCTGAAATAGTTAAATGTCTTGCAAACAACATTTGTGACCTTCCCTCTCACAGAAATGGGACAGTCGAAGGGCAGTAGCTTCCAGTCCCTTTCTACAGTATGGAACAAAAAAAAAAATCCTATGACCAGGACCCTATTTCTCCAAAAATATCTCAGCACCATAAACAGCCTCAGTGATACTAATGCATTGTGGATAAATAGATTGCAGCATCCTTATCTTCTCTTGGACGTCAGATGATGTCAGGGGAAACTAAACTGGAGACATCTGTGAAGGCACAGTAGTTGTAGTGACTTTATGGGGCTCCATTTCTCTTCACTTTTAGAGGTTTTCATTTTACTGTGGTAGAAGCAAAATGAAAACAGTAATATCTTTGAATATTTAACAATACCAATGTTTGGACAGAATAACGAGATAAAGATTACTGCACTCTATTTTGATCTCCTGATGACATAACCATAAAAATACAATGGTTTCCATTCCGAAGTTAAGGCACACAGAGTAAGCATACTCCTATATTTGAGCCTCAAATGTCAAAAATCACTGATAGCTGGCCTATCCTTTTTCATCTATATGAAGAGAGGATGCTACTACTTTGCTACTCCTCCTGCTTTTTACTGCTCTGCTTGCTCACCTAAGTCTGATAAAACCCACAGCCCAGCTTCAAAAAATTGTCAGAAAGTGCTGAAAACATGCTGAGTATGTTGCTACTCACAATAGGGCATTTTTCCCTTTTTCAGATTAAAAAAATAATTGAGAACAAACAATCCTTCTAGTATTACTGGTATCTTAAATTAGGAGTTTGGGTATAGCAATATTAAAAATTAAACTGGTTTCTAACCTAATACTAACTGTGCAACAGTTCCTAATTTAGAAAGACAGCCTAGAATTTTCAGAATTTCACTTTTTGTAGTATGACAACTAAGAACCTTGCACTGTATCACAATGTTAACCTACTAAATTGTATCATCATAACACACCTTAAACCTCAAGATGAAAGGAAACATCAGTTTGGAGGACAAATGCTGGTATTAATAATAGGACAAAAGACCCATAACTATAGCATCCAAATATTCCTGGATGATATAATTGACAGCTAACTTTACCAGTCACTGAAACAAGAAAACATCACATAGACCAGTCATCTTAATCTTGATTCTTACAGGAAAAAGATGGAACAATAACTAACTAATGATTACAGTAGATCCCAAATAAAACATGAGTGAACAATGTTGTAATTGCCACATCGGTATAAATAAGCAGAAGAGGAGTCTGCAAAACTTATTAATTTTCCTTTTGCTGTATTCCTCTGTGGTTGGCCCGACCTACTGAAGGTCTATTAAAAAAACCCCAAAAAAACAAAACCCAAAAAACCAAAAAAAGCAACAACCAAACACACAGGGAAGTGGAAAACTCTCCAGCTGTTCCTCCACAAAACAGGTTAGTAGTTGAAAGAGACGCAGAATACAGCATGGCATGTTTTAAATACTCAAAACTCTCTAAGACAGCAGTGCATCACCCTCGTGCACAGAATAAGCTTCAGAAAGCAAAATTCACCTCAGATATCAAGACCAGCTCTCTACAATAAGTACAGTGAGAACACCAAACACCACAAGAAACTGTTTGTACAACTTGCCAAGTTGAGGAACCTGCATTGCTGAGGATTTTTAAATTTAGCCCATCTGTAAGAAGTAGGCTGTGGTATTGATCCTCTAGCAGGGAAAGGAAGCAGCTTGGATATCTTTTTGAACTCCCACTGATTTCACAATTATTATTTTAGATATCATTTCAGTAAATAGTATGGGCCTTCAGTATAAATAGCTGAACAAACAAAACCTGCTCTGTAATTAAGATTCTGTATTTTGAAGAGGCAAGAACAGAAAATGCAAGTGAACTAGTAGCGAAATCTCAAGGTTCTGAATGAGATAAGATATGAATTCTTTCAAACTACAGTGGAAAACAGATTTGTATCTTCAACCTCTAGCCATCAAAACTTTTTTCTTTTTATAGAAGAACATTCCAAGACAAAAAACAACTAAAGCTGCCAATAGGAATAAACAGAATCTATGAAAAAGAAGAACTGGTGTTTAAAAACTCAGGAAAAATGGCAGTAAGAGGTAGAAACAACGGAAGTCTATGCAATTTGGGCTTCAAGAAACAATGACCTAAAATAAAGCAAAAAAATCTCCCCAAACCAAAATCAAAACAACAGCCAAGCAGTGGTTTAGTCACATAAAAAGAGGAGACTGAAAACACCAATGACATACAAAACCTACATTTAAATTTTGCCACCATTTTTGATAAAGGCACTGATCACAGATCAAAGACAAAATGGTTTGTGAATGATGGCATGGAAACAAAATCTTTTTTATTACAAGGGAAAATAAACACTAGCTTCATGTTATAAACGGCAGTTCACTGTATTTCCATTTCAGAGCTACAAAAAAATGTTACATGAAAATTATTTAATCCTACACAGTTTAACATGAAGTGTATCACATCAGTAAAATATGTTACTAGAAGACAGAGGACACTGGTATTTATAAAATAAAAAGGTGGCACAAATAGCCACAGATAATTATTGTCAAATTCTGCATATACTGTAGAAAGATATCTTCCCCCCAAAAGAGATCTGAAAAATGGGACAGAATTATGTACAGGTTTACCATACCCACATAGCCAACTGCTTTGAAGAGAACCAATGGTCAAAGGAAAATGAAGAGATTTAATTTATCTGGCCTAGACTCCTGCTGCAACACCAAGACTGAAATCACTGGCTCGCTGAAGAAGATAATATAATAATTTTCAAACAGCTATGAAAAAGAGAAAAATACACCATGCTGAAAGGTTAACTGTCCAAGAGAAAACAGTCCTACTAGAATTCTTACAATTCCTTAAGAATTACTCTGAAAACTAATTTTATTGAACTTAGCGGTCAGGGTCCAAGAAATATTTTCCCATTAAAGCAGAAGGTGGTAAATTATGTGAATTCAGAAGCTACCACACTATTCTTCAGAGAGAATTTATTAACCTTGAAGTCTATTATTACAAATGAGATTACACAGTCAAAAATTAATGAAACCAGGAAAGTTAAGTAAAACAAGTGGCATGAACCTGAGATATGAATAAACCCATGATTCTGAAATGACAGGAAGAAAAGAAACCCTCTGAAACCTCAGGATTTCTATCATTACTTCACTACAAGCTAATGATATGAACAGCTATGAACAGGACATAGGTGGCTCAAGAAAGCACCAGAACATGTAATTCCAGCAAATATACAGACTCAGTGTACAAGATACTGGAGAGATACTATCTAAAATACTACATCATTTACAGTTTTTCATACTCCAAAGACTAATTCAACCTAGAAAAGACTGCACACAAAGGTGCTAAGAGGAAGAATCATATAGCAGAGACCAATTCTTCTTCAAGAAAGCTAAGAGTGTCTTGCCTTAGTTGCAAAACAAAACAGAGATGTCATCACTGTTTCCAAAAGCATAGCAGAGAACATCAGTGAAGTAAAACAAATAAACATTTAGTGAATGGCCATAAAATAGACACAAACATGTTAGAACATGAAAATCATAGTGAATTTTTAGTCATCACAGATCAATAGGCTGAAACACACTTTGGAACTGCAGCAAAAGAAGGATCACCACTCACAGGTTTCCAACTGAAGTTCCAGAAACATGCAGTCCTGAAAAATGCAGTGGAATGCTGTAGCAGGGGACTGGATGTGATCACCCATGAAGTGTTTTCTACTCTTATGCCCTTACACTACATGTGAGATCTTACACACAGCTACCGGTTCCAGCCAGTAGCATCAAGCCCATAACATTCCTTCAGTACCTCTCCAGAGATGTGTTAGACTGACATGGCTACACACTGTGACTTCTTTGGATGTACAAAGCCACTGTGAAATACAAACATCAGAGTGAGTTCACTGCCTTAGAGTGACTAGGAGAGAAAATGAGAACCTCTGCAAGAAGAAACATAAGTACTACAAGCCAAAAGCAGCCTGTTTACCAAATTGAGCAGTTCTTAGCCAAGAGGTTACACTGTTTTCACTTCCATATATCACCACCCAGTTACTCAACTGCAGATGCAGGGCAGGGATGGGGATAATTTTGACAGCAGAGCAGCCATCAGAACACAGACAGTCCCCACAGCAGCACCTTTGCCTCACAGGCAGAGGACACAGCCAAGTGGACAATACACTTTAGTGGTGGGACCCAAACTGCTTTTCAGAATTCCAAGCATTAGCACACTCTCAGAAATAGTCTTCTGTCAGCTTGAAAATCACTTAGCTGCACAAAACCCATTGATCCGTTACAGCTTAGAAATGTTTCAGTTCAGAAATGTTATGGTAATTGGGAGAGGACAAAAAAATCTTTCTAAGATCATGTTAATCTGTATCAGGTTAATCTGTACTTTATTTTAGAGAGGTTTGTAGACAATTAACATTACTGCTTTTCTTGTGCCCTCCTTTTTCCCTCTGATAAAAGGTGTCTCTCTTCAATACAAACAGTTGAATGTAAGTTTTAATTATGTACATATTTTAATTAATCTATTTACTGAAGCTAACATGTCCTTCAAGCAAAGTGATTTCTCTCAGGGTGTAACATGCAAGAAAAGCATATTTTCCAAAACACATATTTCTCAAAAGAAGAAAGAGGGCATATAATAAAGTGGTGAACTCTGACTGAACACATTCCCCTTTACAGGGGATTATTAAATTCATACTTTCTTCTATTTTCTGTTGTAGATTACAGCCTCATAGTTCAGATTTGAAGAGTACAGTAGGTCTTGTGTCTAGCATGCAAATTGCTACTAAACTATAGTTAATTAATTAAAAATTCAAACATACCTTTCTCCTCCTCAGTAATCACTTTATCCATTGCATAGTCCACATCAAAAATGTATCGGTAGAAGCAGAGCTGAGTGTACAGGGCCTTATCAGAATACTGTAATGTAAGAAGATAGCAATTAAAAACCCAACTCAAAAGTGTGTGTCTTGCACCCATTTCTACATCCAGTGGTAAAAAGTGATTATTTCTACTTGGTTTTCTTCCAATAGTTTATCTGTTCTATTCATGGGAGCTTTTGGAATTATTATTAGTATTATGCTACAAAGTGTCCTTACTACCCCTCGACACTTCTCCTCACAATTTACACTGAGCACTTATATGAATCAACTAAATTTATAAATGCTTACAGAAATTTAAAATGTATTTATCCATTCTTACAGACACATGTATCACAATGATGCCTTAGCAGGAAAATGAGAGCCATGAGAATGACGAGACAAAGGAATAATTTTGGTGCTTTAGTATATTGTACAATTCAATGAACTAAGAAAAAAATAATTAATGTCTACTTTTTTTATGAATACAGGTGTTTGTCTGTATTCCCCTCCTCCCATCCCAACTGTGGTTCCATAATTTGGGAATGTGTCATCCAAATAAGAATAAGTACATAAACACCGTTACAGCTACATCATCACCTTGCTCTACACATCGGTGAAGGCTACTGCATGTTAGTAATCACATATGTAGTTCAAAAATCTGCAGATGTGTACCTGCAGAATATGATACTCAATTAAATGGTCTGAAGGCCATTTATGTCAAGCCTCGGTGCTATTACTCTAGCTCCAAAGTGCACACCTGGATGCTCTCCTATCACTGTCACTGCTCTGTGCTCTAGAAATTGCTTGAATAGACATTAGATCCATCTGGACCACACTACAGCTAAAACCCTTCAAGTTCATCTCTTGCACTTTTGTTCCATATAACGACATTCTCCTCCCTGCTGCTTAAGATACTGGATTTTAGATACTGGCCAACAATGATTGGAGAGTTGTTCATTACAAAGAATAAGATTATTTTAACAGCATCAAATTTGGAAATAGTGTCCATTTTAATATATTTAGTGCAGAGATAGACATATACGAACCCTCAAAGATTTTCTTGATGAGCTGTAAAACAAAGGATGTGGTTAGACCAGTGGAAAACTACCATGCAGCATACCACTAAAAATGATCCTGAAAATGCAGTGGAAGAGCAACTGGTAAACTATTTCTACTTAAGGGAATTCTACTTTAACTTAGGTTTTCCATCTTCTGCCCAATCAAGTCAACTTTTGCTACTACATTCAGCTAATTTTACACTTCTATTGACATGCAATAAGTATCTATAACTATTAAGCAACTCAAGCTGAGACATCTGACAACTATTACTACTGCTTAGTTATTTTTTATATATTTCAACAGTATTTTTTCCACTTCATGTGAACCTATTTTAAAAAAAGACACACAGAAGCATATTTTATTCCTTATTAGCTATTCTACGATATGCATCATCATTATACTATTATACACCAGTTATTTTTAGTAAATCCTGATTACTGCTTCCTGAAGAAGAAAAAAGGAGGACGACAGCGATTAAGTTATTTGTTTAGTTTTTTAGATTCAGCTGTAATTGCTGGTACACATCTCCCTGACTGCACACATGAAGCAGGTTGAATAGAACACTGAAATTACCTCCTTCATAATAGTTTGTTTTGATAATGTATTGTGTGTCGAGATGATGAGAAACAGTTGCTGTCAATTTGATTAGCCATTATATTTTTATGTTAATTGCCATTATTGGGTCCATTCTGTTTAGTGTCACCATAGAAGCCATACAATGTTAGCATAAATAACAAATTGGAGTAAATTAGGAAGATATATTTTTGCCAATTCATTTTAATTGCCCCTCAGTCCTTCCGTCGGTTAACGCAGCTGTTGACCCATAATAAGCGCTAGGTCAATATAGCTGCTTGTCAATTCAGAAATGCAAAGTGCTGTGTTGCTGGTAATGGATATACAACAACCTTTGCCAGCCAACTGAAGCAAACGAATGACAACTCACATGAAAGAATAAAGCATCAGCTATGGAGTTTAGTGACCTGATATTAGTTGGCAGGCTAATTGAAAGTCACTGCTTAAATGGATAAAGAAAGTACAAAAACCAGTATGTAAAAATGTATACACGCACACATAGGCAGATATATATATACACACACAATTTTTTTTTATTGATAATGTCCTAATATCTCCTTCCCTTTAGCTTCTTCTATCTTACACTCAGTAACTACGAGAAAACAAAACTTTTCAAGATTTTCATGCAATTAAGTACTAATAACATGGCATATTTATGAATACAAGGACAAGGCACCTTAAATTTGAAAGGACTTTAAGAATTACTTATACCACCACTTCTTTCATTTCCTCAATTTCTGACAACCTGTAGGTTTAAAAAAGGGAAAAAAATCCCAATGCCTAAAACTTTAAACCCAAATAATATTTAATTTTAATGGCCATTTTCTTGTGTAAAGACAACCCAACACCCCAATATTACAGGAAGAACTAGAGCTAAATTTGTATCACCATTTATGCATTCTTTCTTCCCATGAAAGATTGGATGGCAAGCATACGAAAATAAAACTCTATTTTGAAGTCTTTATTTACTCCATGATGTTTGATTTCTTTATTTCATTAAGAACTAACTTCTGCAGGTAAGTCTGCTTCTTTCAGAGTTTCCACTCATGGAAAGAACAATTGTTCTTTTCACGCAACCAAACTATTTTTTCAAAATTGCATTTAAAACCACAATCAACAGATGAAGGAACAAAAGGTATATAGTTTTCATTCACAGTTAACTCACTTCTTTGACAGAAAAATTAGGCTTCTAATATAAAAATAACAGATGTATTAAAAATAAACCATTGTGTTTAGCCAACAAAATATTAATTTAAATCTAGGTTTGAAATGGTTGTAGAACTGTTTCCTGTAGCATCATGAGGCCAACTGCAGATCTCCAACTGCCTTCCCAGGAAGAATTTAAGATTACACAAGATTACACAGCAGGAAGCCGATGGTGTCTTAACAGAACTGGTGAATTACGGACACTGGAAAAGCAAATTTTCCCATGACTAAGCATAAAACACTCAGTCATGAAAAGAGAATTATCTTGCTCAGCTACCACACACACCAGACCATGTCCACCAGGGCATACATAAGGAAAGGAGACTTCCCAGGAGCTCCTGAAGGACAGCAGTGCCTCCACACAAGGCCAAGTCCACTCTGCTCAAACGCAAAGTCTGGCTCAGCATTTGCCCTGTCCCTGCAGCTGCTGGTGTTTGAGCAAGGCCCTGGACTGCAGGGTAGCACCATCTCTTCTCCTGTCTCACAAACGCCTAAAAACTCAGGCCTGGAGCAAGGTCCCCTTGTACACTCACTCCAGCCATACCAGACAGTTCCCTCAGTCCATAACAGCATAGTCAGATTTTTTTTCAGTCAGGAGCAAGATTTTTCTAGAGGAAAGTGACCCTTCTGTAACAAGATGTGAGAACTGAAACTGGTTTTCTTAATCTGGAAAGAGAGACTAAAAAATAGCCAGTATCCACCTTTCCTCCTCTTTTTTAGAAATGCAAAAGCTCAACTTCCAAAAAGTAAGGGGCCCTGGAAAGACTTAACCACTGGCAGCCAACTCTCTCTACCCTAAATGTAGCACCTGAGAAGAAATCAAGATGTACAGTCTCTCACCAGCTTTTCCAATATTTAAGAAAGTTTTGTGGCAGCTGCATTAAAGTGTTGAAATTAGAAGGCTTCTCTCTTAATGCTGGTTAATTTAAATTACATTCCAAGGAACTTCAGCTGGGATGCCTCACTGTCCTTCCTCCTGTTAAGAGGGTACTCAAGTGGGAAACACATCAGTCTTTAAAACCCATTCAGTACTGAAGGGCAGCACAGCAACCTTGAGAAATGAGGTAAGAAAGGAAATCAGGTAAGGGAAGAAATCAGAAAAAGAAAGAGGGAAAGCTTAAGTTTTAAAGTTTTTTCTGCATCCTCACTTTTTCTGCCCTTTTGCTTTCTTCTGCACCTGACTCTCTCCCATTTCTTCAAGACCTCTCCATGGTGTATTCTTTGTTTACTGTTGTGCCACCTATGGTTTTAAGGATGATAAAGGCAAATGGAAATTAAATAAAATCCACCAAAAAAAATATCACCCGTTTAGTCTGCTAACTCTAATAGACTACTTTGCAAAAGAGATAATTTTCACAGGCTACAGAAGTTATTTGTATTACTTCAATTAATTATAATACAAAACAGTGGCACCACTTCATTAATCAGCTACTTGAGAGAGTTACTTTTGTGAAAAGCCTTTTCAATAATTTTGATTAAAAAGAATAGTGGCTCTTACTACTGTGATATGATTCAGTATGTCCATCAAACAAATCCTCAATATTTTAAAAACAGGAAAGAAATAAAAGGAAACAGAAAAGAAGTCTCTTGGCAGAAAAATATGTCTTAGGGACTTTTTCAAGGCTCAGATGTAATGGAGCAAAGCATACAGGAAATACTTCAGTGCTTTGAGAGGCATTTCCTCCCCTCCCCCCTTTAGAAAGATGCAGTAATTAAAACCTAATTATTATCTTCATTTTAAACAAAACCTAAAGTGAATACCAATTAATAACAACATACTAATGAGCATCTGCTGTGATGAAATTGAATATGAATGTGCTGCAAATTTCGGGTAATTTATTTTTTCGGGGAAGTGCCACTGGTCTCAATCCATTGCTGCAAGATTGTATAGACTGCACACATCTTCCATCATGTCACTTATGTGCAGCAATTTTTTATTTTTAAAAAAAAGGACATACTTCCACTTTGTGGATGTTTATACATCCAAAGGCTATCCATGCTACAATGATTTCAAGGCAATAAACTAGTGTGTCATGTTTGACACACCTCAGACATTATTTTAGCAAACCCAGGGCAGCTGCATTGCACACAACCTCTATTCACCAGCAGATTCTGAAGGCAGACACTCCTGCATGACAAGCGCTCGCAAAGTGTGAATTCATGTTACACTAAACACTCATAATGTGCGTGCTCCTGGCCTCATGCTGATATATACGGAAGTCTGGCCTTCTTGTGCACCACACAGCCTGGTTAAAACACAGTGCTGGTCTATGTCAAATAGGCTGAAATGAAGTGCACACCACTTTCACTCAATTCCATTAAAAATAACAGACCTTTGGTCACCATCTTTCCTGACAGAAGCCTTGGAAATAAAGCAGAGAAGGGTTGTGTGCATGTGGTTTCCTTTTTAACCCTCCAAACTGTCCACCTGTTAAATCAATTTTGTGGGTTTTTTTAGTGATTTTGACTCACTAAGTCCAGTAAAGCAGTAAAAGAAAACTGAAATGGGCGTAGTAGGATTTAGATGTGATGAAATTTCCCCCAGCAGTTATGCTAACGTGGACTGTATGACAAAAGAAGAGATCCCTACATGTACATGCAGGAGTCAATGAAAAGGAAAAAAAGTCCAATAGAAGACTGGACACTCTTGCACATGAGATTTTTTTTTTTCCATTAAGTAATTGAAATGAAAAGAGCTTTTCCTGTCCTGTCTAGCAATTAATGAGAACATCAAAAGCCCTGCTCCTCTTCCTTGGAGATATGTTGCTTTTTAAACAAAAAGACTGAGTGTCACTTGTGCCTAACAAAAAGTTTCTTATTTTAACAGGATGCAACCCTCTCCCCTGATCTTGGTCTTGTGCGTGCACTACAGCTCCTCTGAGCATGCAGTAAACCACACTGAACTCTCTAATCCAGCCAAAATTACTCACCTCTTTTCTAGTCTGGCAGAAAACTAGCACCCCAAATTCCACTGCCTCCCTGCGTGGTCAACAGCTGGCACAAGATGAAACAGAAAACTGCATGGTAGTTGATGTGAACAAGCCAAAATAGCTGCTGCTATTAAGGGAAGACAGGATGTTTCCTGCTTTTAGTTTTGGGCTTGAGTTCTGCCTTGCACCCAGCACTCAAACTCATCTGAGCAGCACAATTATCACACCTGGAAGTGAAACACAAGTCTTAAGTAAGAATCACTCTTTTTCCCATGCGTGGGAACCCCTTGCCTCGCACACCTTCAGTATACACTTGTCACTGCAAGTGTTCTTCACTTGGAAAATTTCAGCATCAGTATGTTTATGACTAATTTTTGATATTACTAATACTTAATACAATTATGCATAAGACAAGCACATAAAACACGTGACTGAGTCTTTAACAAGACCAGACACTATCTGCTCCGAGGTATCTTTTTTGGTAAGAACATTATAACAGCAATTAATGACTAACAGCAATGACTAATTGTTGGATGAAACTCTGAGCAGGCTGGTTTAGTGAAAGGATCCTTACCTAAGGCAGAGGGGTTGACACTGGATGATCTTTCTGGATGTTGCTTTTAAGGCTCTGAACATACACAAAACACACAGAGTGGCCAACCACTGACTTACACCTGTAATCTTAAGTTTCTGGTCAAAGGATACTTGTCATTGTTAATGACAGTGCAATAGGAGAAAAAGGTACAACAGTTGGGTTTATCAAATAATTCAAGGCCCTGCCCTGCATTCTCAATCAGATGGACAAAATACATTTTTTAAAATTAACTTCATCTGAAATCTGCCTCACAGATCTGGAGAGCCTCTAGAATATTCATGTTCTCCCTCTGAACGCAGTGTCATTGCATAACTGAGGAATTTGCAGACTAATCAGTCTGAATATCCATCCTACACTGATGTAGTTTCGGATAGAGATTGTACAGAAATTCTCAAAACTATCATCTACAGCAGAAAGGTTAAGGTTTGAGGTTTTCCACACCAAGCCAAACAAATGAGCTTTACTGGACATCAAATGAAAGCCAGATATGGCTCTGGAACCAGACTGACCCAGCAGAACACACAAGCAAAACTACAAAACTGTATTCAACCTGATGCATGGAACGTAACTGGAGAATTACCACAAGATCCCAAAACCAACTGTATTTGAAGAGCTTCTGATCAAGAATATTTGCACATTTCAAATAAATTTCTGCTTGAAATAAGCACCATATAGATATTATCCCAAAACATATCTTCCCCTTGGTATACAAGACAAATGCAATTTTAAAAAAACCCAGGTTTACAATTTTAAGGGAAAAACCCCAAGCACTTTCAAAGTAAGTAATTCATTTACAGATTTCTGGAATTACCTAACCCTTGATAATCTGGGATAAAAAGAAGTTAACAAAAAAGGCTCGGTGAAACAGAACTGCAAACCACCTCTTGTAAAGCAAAGTTGTCATTTTGCTCTGGAGATAAAGCACCATGGCCAAGTATTCCCCAGTTATCTTAGGTGTTACAGAACAAGCTAGCACAGCTCCAGAGCTCTGTCTCATTCTAGAGAGTTGATGATCTACTCATTGAAGAGCACTCACTTGCAGTTAACTATAGGTCATCTGCTTATTCAAAAGAGAAAAATAAGCACATGTGTAAGACCTCTCATCACTGAACAGAATTCTTTTAACTTTCAAGTAATTTCACGTATTTCTATAAAAAATTGTAAAGTTGTAATGCTCTAACAAGAACTGAACTGTAAATATCCAGGAAACTTACATCAAAAAAGATGTGCTACTACAATTGAAAGAATCAAACAATTAGGACTCTGCTGAGCTGAAAACTCCATAGGAGACCTCTGGCCTTACTCATGGAGAATGTAGCACAATCCCTTGCTCAGGACCCACACCTCTCACAGCTGGAAAACCAATCGAGTGAGGCCCAACCGAGAAGATTATATGAAAACTACTTATGGGGAGTAAATTCTGTGTGTAGGGAAGGAATCTGCGTAAGTTACCTCCCAGACCAGAACCACAAATCAGCCATCTACCACAGCCCTGTTGTGGGGGTGCATTTTTATAAGGTTTAATTTGTAAGTTAAGTTGGGTTCGTTGTACACCTTTTTGTTCAGCCACTGCCCCACAGTTCACCTTCNGAGAGAGAGAGGCCATACCCAGAGGTCTCCTGAAGGCCTCTGTAGGTGCAGAGCTGCTTTTTACCATTTCATGCAATCTGCTGACATGTTCACGAATGGTTGTGTATTGCCAAGGATGAGCAAAATACTCCTCATTATTATTAGGCACATTTTGAGTCTTCTGTCTGCTTGCAAAAATAGAGGGTGCTACTCCTGATGTTCAGCTGCAGGAAGCTATGGGTAACAATGGAAAAAGCTGGTAGAACAAGTCCTGCCCTCACAATCTAGGCTGTAGTAGAAGTACCAAGTTACAATCTGGAAGTAAGATATTTCTGTTTACATAAATTAGTTAAATCTAGCTCAGTACTTGCAACCTTATTTTTATTTACTTCTTTTAGAAATAAAGTTCTTCCTCACTGATGGATACACCTTACACAAACATGTGGCACTTCTCAGCTATCCACGAGCATACACTGTAAAAGTGCAGTCTATGTAAGCAACTTGCCTTATACGTATTTACTTAAATTTACAATCTTGTTAAGAAATGGGTAATGTTGCATTTCTTTTCCCCAAAATAATTTATTAATATTTGTGAAAGCCCTTTTTTAGCAGAATCTTGATTATCATTCAACAAGCGCAAGTTCATCATTTAAAAATGGTTTATTGTTAAATAAACAACACTATAAATAGGCCAGATACACAAGCAAATAAGCTTATCTAAATATGTTTTAGATGTTAAAATAATGCATGTGAAAACAAAAGAAAAAAAGTATCACAGCAAAGGACCTAAAAATATTGCTTCGATTACAGTATTCCTGATTTCCAAGACTTCAGGAATCCCTGAATTCTAGGTATTAGCAAGAGAGTAAGAAGTTTGAAAAGACAGGTTTTCACCTTCAACTCCTAGTTTCTCATCTTTTTAACAAACTATTATTTGAGCTCAAGTTGTTAAATTACCTGAAGCAAGGTTTAATCTGATGTCTCTGGAGCATCTCCTTAGATTTTAATAGAATGGTTCTCTACCAAATGCTAAAGAAAAGTAATGTTACACAGATGACAAGGTACAGGACAGCATCTTTTCTGCTAAGATCCATTGTGCACAAAGACGCATCTCAGTGACTTATGAGGCAACTTTATCAGCTACTCAAGGGTCAAAATCAATAACACCACCTTAGATACCAGACAACTCCACTAAGATTCCAGCTACACGTTCCACACGTAGGCAGTGTGATAGAGGATTTATCCCCATACACTTTCCTTTCTGGATAAAATATATGTTATTTTCAATCTCCTTCTCCATAAATCAAAATAGATTCCTCAGCACCATAACTAGCACTGCCATCAGTGCACGAACTAATTAGGATGTATTTCAGTTTTTAATGCAAACTTCTCTACACACATCTCTGGCACCGCCTACCAGTCTAACAACGTTCTGGGTGGCACAAGTTTCACCAGACAATGCATGTTTCAAACTGATTGTCACCAGGAAAAGTTTTTAGACTGCTTTGAGAAAAAGCCATAGACTCTGTCCTGCTCTGCATCCTTCAACTGGCAAATCCAATCATTATGAAAAAAGACCAATCCTAAGATTACCCACCAGGAAAAAGCTTAAGTCCACCTAAGAACAAGGCAAGAATTAAAAACTTTTAGGTTTTTACTTTGTCAGTCAACAGGGTGTGTTTATGTTCCAGGATAAAAAGTGTAGTCAAAAATGTTCTGAAGATTAATGTTTCCCTCAGAGTCTAAAATAAAGTTTGGAGTTTTTAAGCTTTAGATGTACACACCTATCTGGGCAGAACTATCTAGTTGTATTAATAGTTCTGAATGTTCACATTCAACAAGTGAAGAAATCTTAAATTTAATCTTCCAGACTTTACAACAAACTCCTAAAAATAATAGACAGGAAAACTGCATGCTTTTCCTCAGCCCCAGCACCAAAACACTAAAGCAGGTCAGGTATTCCTTTAAAAATGAAATATGCTATTTTACCAAATACAAACTATATTATTTTACCAAATGCAAAGAAAGACAAAAAGTAATTTGTGTGGTTCCAAACTGGCAAAACAAGAGGTCTCATGATAACAGGGCTTCCAGGCAAAAGTCTGTAGGCAGCTCAGAAGCAGTGTCCAAGTGAGCGTGAGCCTCACAGAAAAACCATGCAGCTACTTTGCAACATTTCTGAGTAAATTCTGACCTACAAGCTGAAAAAGGAATGTGGTATAGTTATTATTAGACTTAGTACCTCCAAGTGCAAGGGATATTTTGTCTCTAGGACAGAAGAGAAGCAGCTGGCTATGACTGGAAGACATAGAACACCCCAGTGAAAAACTTCCTTTAGCAGCAGTCTGCTGGTCTGAGTAACATTTTTTTCATGATTAGAAGAATTTTCTCATTGGACTACTACTCTTTATCTTAGAGCAGCAGTCTAACAATTAAGAACTAGTAGCATTTCATTAGAAAGATACTTCACCTTTCTGATCATAGCAACTAAAATTTTCCCCAGAAGTTCAACACGTCTGACAAGAAATTGTATCAAATGCTTCAAATACTGGACTCTGTCCCACAAGAGAAGTTAAAACTTGTAATCCAAAAATACAGCATCTGAACACGTATAACATTCTGGAACTTGAGAAGCTTTAATGAGAAGTACAACAATACAAGACAAACGTTCTTACTATAAAGAAACAATCCTCAGAGTTAAGAAGTCTTACAAGCAACTTTTCCCTCCATTCTAAGATCACACAGAACATACAGGTACTTGCAGTACAAAGCTATATAAACATTCAAGTGTGCTTCAACGGTGAGAATCCATTGCAGATAAATTGAGAAAGAAAAGAGTACAGCCCTGGAGTGTACAAAGTCAAGCAGCTCCCTTCCTCCTCTCTTTCCCAAGCCTGAGACTGCAGCTACAGCCCTGCTCTAACAGGACAACCCATAAAAAAAGGAAAGAGGGTAACAGAGAATTTCACTAACAGGACAGACACTTCAGAAACTTTTCAGCAAGAACAAGTGACATCTGAACTTGACTGTCAGTCAGATGGTTTTAGATCATGGTACAAGGCTTGTCAAAACATTTGCTAAAACTGGACAGCTCAAATAAAACTGTTGTATTGCTCTCCAAAATGCTCATTCACACTGAAGGAGGTGAACTTCACCAGATGTAACAATCCAGATAAAAGGAGCTGATGTCTACCAAAATTCTGTAGACAAAAGGAGAACCTGGAGACTTTGTGAACATATTGCCAACATTTGCATTAGAATAAACATCACCACCATTTACCTACATACCCACAAAAAGCAGCCCAATAACAACAAAATGCATGTTAATTTTTCTAGCAACTTATAAAATTATTTGTAAAGATTCACTCCTCCTCATCTAAGTAACTTATCTGCACTCACAACCTCTGGACACTGAATTTCATTCTCTGAGCAACCATCCTTTTTTTTATCAGATACCAAACAGACCCATCTTGAGACTGCACAGTGATGTTCTCTGCCTCTTTTTGAATACACAATTTTAGATGCCAGCTAAATCTGCCTTGTGAAAGAATAAAAGTAGAGAGAGAAGTTAGATTTCAGTAATCCCAAAAAGCAGTTAAGCAGGATGCCTGTCACGATACGCAGTTTAGAGAAATTCATAACTGATCCAACAGAATAAAACCATTACTAGGCATGATGCTGGCTCTCCCTGGAGCTTCTCCTTCACACACCTCTTAAGAGTGTTGATGCTGCAGCAAGGACCCTACAGATCACAGTACTCAGTGCACAGCCATTTTGGCCATTCCACTCTCAAATGCATCTGCAAATCTTTCCCATTAAAAAAAGAAGTGTCTTATACCCTATAAAAAGCTTGTATGAGTCAAAACACAATGAATCTCACAGGGAACATAAATCATGAATAATTAAGACATTTAAATTGTTAAGCTAGTAAAGTCGTACTTCTGAGATTTAAAATACAGTCAAATGAAAAAATGAACCTGAAATTTAGGACCAGGGAAAATACTCATACATGCTTGCAATGAAAATGTAAATCATGTAATTTTAAATTACAGTAAGGCTGGTAAAAAAAATGACCTTATCCTTTAGAGTACCATGCAGCACCCCAGTGCCCAAATTACAGGGAATAAAAAGATGAACAAGGAAGAGGACATTGCATTTGAGCAGGGAAAGAACAGACTGCCCAGAGCAGCTGCTCTCAACAGATTTAGTAACAATACTTTAAAAAAGTAAATTGAAAAATGTATTTAGAAAAAGTAAACTAAAAAACTTCTGGCCTAGAAGAAGTTAGATTGCCTAATTAGCCACCTTTATAAGCTAGACAGAACCACAGGAGCACCTAATAAAATACACTTACTGCAAATCATTGCTATTGTTCTACACTCTTGTAACTTTATCCTTACAAAATTATGATTTTAACATTGTTATTCTTAAAACTTACATAATGAAAAGCTCACTCCAATTCTGCACACCAAGGCAGCTGATTTCCACAGGTATGGCAAGTCTGACACACAGACAGCAGCCTGCTCATGTTGAGGCTGGGTCCATAACACACATCAAGGCAGATGAGAGTGTCCCTGAATCAATACCAAAAGAATTCTTCAGAAATGCCACAGTTCGCCTTCAGCTCCCCATAAGGGAAGTCTTTAGGACTTTTCAGCTTCCTGATAAAACCAGGACTGTTGCTAGTAAGGGAATAGATATCAAGTACAATATAGCCAAATACAGCCAGTTGGATAAGTTTAGTATTACCCTCAATCTTAGAGCTTTTACATCAGACACCTTTTTCCACTGTCTTTTCATTACAGCCTTTCATCTTTATTCACCAAATTTATATGTCCCACTCAATTTTATCTTCATTCCACTGTATAATTCTGCAATGGAAATTGTCTCTTGAAAAGATGTCATCTTTAATACATTGTTTCTTCACAAGGCTTCAAGACTGTATTATCTACGTTAGGTCATCAATAACTTTTTGTTCAGTGATACACTGAATGTATTCAGTCCAGAACTGTCAATTCTCTTGTTAAGGTTTACACAAGTACAAGGGAAAATTGCAAGCTCAGATTTTCTTTTAATTTTTTTTTCAAAAGGCTGGGGAAGTTGTTGATTTTAAAAAAGTATTTGTGTAGCAAAGAAATAACTTAATACATACAATACAACTAACCAGAGGAGCTGTCTCAAGCAGAAGATTAATTTTTATACTAGCTAGCTCATTGTTTGGAGTATCTACGTATTTCTACATTTGGGATGAGGAATGAAGCTGAAAGCTGGCTGGAAGACACAAATTAAGTTAGATAACAACAACCTTGTGTGGCAGCAGGAAAGCAGCCAAACCTCATGCTACTTATTATCCATACCAACAGACTGTTTTGTTAGGTGAGGATTTTTGAGTGGTTTTCAGCAAGGGGAAGAGCATTCCAGCCTTCTCAACCTTATAGTGAGCACTCACCTGCATCATGCACTAGCTGGAACCTTTGAGCTCTTTTAACAAGATCACTCATGCAAAAATCTAGACAGCAAGATTAGAGCACTGATAAATGGTAAAATAAAAAATTGAGAAAATGGCAGCATTTTCTTATCCATGTGGAAGTGTGAACAGAAGTACTGAAAGGTATTCTCTCTGGGTATTTGGAAGCATGACAACAAATCATCTAGACCGTGAAAACTGAGTAACGAAATGCAGATACGCCTCTTCAAGCACAAAGTTTAACTACTTCTGTCAATACACCCAACTCACAAGGAACAGGAGATAACCTATAGAGCAGAAAAGCTCTTTCCCTACATTTCTCATCACAGGGTTGCCAAAAAGCTAAAGGTTTTCACAGAGTTGTGCAAGTTCTCAAAAGGAGTTTTGAACTTATGAGACAGAACATGAATATTTCAGTTTTGTCCAGCACCATGTGACTAAACAAAGCCTAGTCTTTGCTCCACTGCTCAAATTACGCTGAAGATTTCACACAGTACCATAACTGTTTTATCAAAACCTGTTCAAAACTTATCCACAAAGAAAAACTAGGACCAAAAAAACCCTGTCCTCATGATGAAAACTGTTCCTATTACAAGTTAGCTCCAAGAACACAGCTTTAACAAATGCTGTTTCATAGCTTCTGTAACTTTCCCCACTTTCTTATGCTCTAAAAGGAATGTAAATAGCTGGGAAGTATCAGGAAATCCAAAATGGTGGTGTATTAGTTTCTCCACACTTCATGAAACGTCCTCCCATGTAACAATCAACTCCATGGGAATCATTCTAATTAGAAGTCAATTCTTCTATATTAGCTCTTCTCACTTTGTTCTACAATTGTTCTCAATTGTTCTACAATTGTCCACTCTTGGACTATACTCCTAGTCAGTTTCTGCACAAGAGATCAACCAAAACCAAAAGATTCTAAGGAGTTCCTCATGCGGGACCCATCCTTAGAAGGGAATAAAGTGTTATCTTTCAGAGGAAATGAAGGTGGCTCACAGCCATTAAAGGTCCTGTGGGCACCTTCTGTTAAGTTCTGGTGGTTTATCCTAATTGTCCCAGCCAAATGAACTCTACTGGAGTAAAACTTGCTCAAACGCCTCAAGCTCCCTTTGATGCTGTGTTCTTCAGCTCTTGCTCTCAGCTGCCACGTGATGTTTCTCTAGGTTGTTAAACAGCTGCTGTGTTCAATCTTTGAGGTAGCTGCACTTCAGTGATAAAGTAAGTGAACCTATATATAGTTTGTAAATCCATTTGTTATGTCTAAAGTACTTTGAGATTTAGAATATGCAAGAAAGCATTCATATTAAGCCTTTTAAACTCTAAAAAGGGGGACTGCCATAACTGGCAGGATCCATGTTCAATCACTTTGTACTTAACGGTTTGAAAAAAATTACATTTCTAAAAATTATTTAGAATTTTACTCCACTTTTCAAAGCATGAAGTTAAATGCTCCCATTTCTAAAAATAATAATAAAAATCAATAACTATTATTCAGTATTCATTTGATATTTCACAATGGACCACTGTGAATTTGAACTCCAGGAAAGGTTGCTGTTTCAAGCCTCTGAAGGGTTATTGTATACAGCACAGAGAAATAGTAATTTAAAAACATGTATAAAAAAGCAAAAAAATCCTTTCTTTTGAAATCTAACTAAAGATGTTAAAAGACTGAAACAAATTAATTAAAATTACCAACTTACAGTAATAATGGCACTGATAACAAAACAGATATAGACAGAGTCTAGTTACAACAGGTAATAGATGCAGGAAAGACTATCCATTAATATCGTGGGCTCAAAGCAACACGCCTCACTTTTAGGAAACATACCAGCAGAAATAACTAGTGTATTAT
>VXBB01009668.1:448759-477304 GCA_013399915.1 Illadopsis cleaveri
GTTCTTGTTTATTTTTTTCAGAAAGCTTCCAAGACTTCAATATAAACTGATTCATTTAGGAAAAACTAACATTTTGCTGAATTAAAATGAAATAAAATCTGAGCCAGTTTGCCCTATGTCAGCTCAGGGAGACAATGCAAAAGGCTGCTCTTAAGACTATGCAAGAAGGAATTATTCCAGGATTGGTAGGGATGAACTTCTTGTGCCAGGTTCAGTCACAGGCTAAAAACAATGCCACACCTCATATCCCTAAGAACCACCAACAGAAGATACTTAAGGACTGCCAAAAGCCAAAAGACACAGTAAAACTCTTCCAAAGATTCTCCCAGCTTTTGGAAATACCTCAAGGAGCACCTGAACCACTGTCTCTGTATTCGGTGGTGACTGAATTAATGCATTAATGACACATTAAGGACCCCAATGAACTTCAAGTGCTTTTCAAACCCATGTAAACTTTTAGCATCTGCAACATCCTGCAGAACAACTATGAACTATATGGAAAAGTACTTTATCTTTCTTGAACACACACACAGACAGAGCTTCTCTTTTAACGCTTTCTAGTTCTCCCATCAGGAGAGACTAGGAAAAATCATCCTGCATTCAACTTCTTTGTGCCACTCATGATTTTATAGACTTCCATCACATCACCTTCAATCAAAGTCTTTTCCAAACCACAGCTGTAATTTACTTAGTTGTTCCTTGCCTGGAAAGCACTCCAAATCTTTGTTGCCCTTCTCTGAATCTCTCCCAGGTATTTTTGGAAATGAGGGAGTGGGGAAAAATGAGACAAGTGGGGATGGAGATGAAACCAGTCCTGCACATTGTATTCAGGATACCAATGAACATGAATTTACACAGAAACAAAATGGTACTTACCATCTTGTTCTCTGCTTCTTTCTCTCCTCAATTTCTGTCTGCCTAGAGCACACTACTGAGCATTTGGGCATTAAGCAGTCATTTCCAGAAAGTTATTTATTCTTTTTCAAGAATCTTCCCTACTAGGTCAATACATACACCGGACACAAAATTAAGATCGGGTTTTTAGCATTTCCTCACTTCATCTTACTTGGCAGAGTATTTAAGCTTCTATTGCTAACTGAGAAGTCAACTTAATCTTCCTGCAACTCTTCTCAAGCAGTTCCTGCATTTACCACCCTGAGGAGCTCTGTCCTGTTAAATTCTGCATTTCAGTCTCTGCTGGGAATAGTGGCTGGTTACTTTTGCCTATTTCCAAATTTTTTGTTGCTCCTGCAAAGAAGTTAACTCCATACATGGACCCCTGGTACTTTGACAGAGATGTTATGAATCAGAGGACAACTCAGAAAGTTGCTTGTTTCCATTCTCACCAGCTCTTTGAGAAGTTATCCCAATGTTATAGTCTGGCAATGACTTCTACCTAATTTCCACTTTGATTTCAACCTAAAAATATATTCTATAATAATTTCAGAAGTGCTCCAAGACTGTTTGAGCTTTTCTTTATCTTTTTAAGATGAAACCTCAAGTCCTTTCCAAATAACTTCATTTATTCCAGAGACCTCTCCTCTTTCACCATCCCTACAGCAATGTCATACACTCAATGTTATCCCACTTGGTGCCAAACCCATCAAAACACTTCCTGCTGCCCTTGCAGAGCAGAGCTCCTATGTCCATGTGGGCAGACCAGAAAAACTGTGGAGAACATCCTGGCAATGTCAATGTATATAGTACTTCCTGAAAATATGTGCTTAAGCCCATAGTGCAGGAATGGACAGAGCGTATTTACATATGCAGTTAGATTCATTTCACCCAACTCTGACATCTAAAAGCCTGATACCCAGTTTAAGCTTATCCAATAGCTTACCCTATGATCCATTTATAGTAAATGGAGAAAGAAAAAAGCATCTCCAAAAGCAACTCACCAAACAGATTTTGGGATGAGGAAATCCTCCCTGCTCTAGACCCTCTTAATAATGTAAGGGGTTTTGGAAACAGTATGATCAGTGTATCTGATCACTAAGTGTGAACTTCATTGTTACATAGATCAGCAATGTAAATCATGATATTTAAAGCTGCACAGTGAGAAAATGTGAAGCTGTCAAAAACCTTCTGTGATCTGTTCTCTTGCACAACTGTTACTCTAGCACTCCGAGTGCCACTGTCTTTGTCATATACAATTTATTTATGACAAATACTTCAGAACTGACATTAGCCACATAAGACACTGCTCACCAAGACTGAGCTACTTCATCAACACATGGTTCACCATGAGAAATCCTAACTTAGGGTCTGACCTAACAGACACCTACCTGACTTGTGTCTTCTGAAGTCATCAGGCACAAATGAGCCTCAAGTGAAAAAAACAGGCCTTGGCTCTGGTTTTGCAAATGAACCTAAGATTTATCTCCAAAAGAGGAAGGTGTTTGTTTATTTGTTCTTTCACACTGGTTAAATAACTCAGTTTAAAAAGACAAGGAATAACCTTCTACAAGAAAAAAGCTACTCAAGGATAGCATTGGTATCTTCAGGCACTCACCTGAGTACATAAGTACCAAGAATATAATTAGAGTCACCATGAGGGAAAACACAAAAACATTTTTGTAAGGGTAATGAATTCTCACAGATCTTGCATTAAGTTAATTTTTAGAAACAAAAGACATGCTCTGTTTGGAAATTTGTTTATTCTGTAGCATCTCTACCTCCTATGAAACATCTGGCAGCAATCTGACATAAACAGCACCTTAAAATACACAACCAGGCAGGGGGGGGTGTGGAGGGAGATATCCCTCATTCCAAAACCCTCCTGTTGAAGAGCTTAATTGTTTCAGCTGTAACTATGAAAAGATTCTGTGTGCACAAAGAGAACATTCATGACTCAAAACATATTAAATGACTACATCTGAACTTTGAAACAATTTGTTATATTAGAAAAAGAAATGGAAACTGCCAGATAGTAAGATATTTTGTTAGGGAATGTAGCTGCAACTGAAAAAACAAAGCCTGGAATGGGAGCAGCATCCCAGCTTCAGCTGAACAGAATACTCAAAAATAGACAACCATGAAAATGATGTATGACAAAAGTAACTGTGTTTTCTGCCACCTGTTGGCCTTTTTAGCAAACAATTATGAAACAAAGGACTACACCACTCACAAGGTTCTACTGTCTTATAAGGGGATGCATAGAAGGTCCTCTCAAACTACCACTGAGTAATGACATTGGAAGCAAGCTTCTTTATGCAATTGTTTCAGTCTAATGCAGTCACTGTTGAAGAAAGGACTGGGAGGCTCTGTTGGTCACAAAAAACAGATAAAAACCCCATGATTAAACTAAAAACCATAGCTTAGGACAGAAATAACCACTTAAATTCAACAGCTTACTATTATGCTTGTTTTCAGCTACTAAGAAATAATGATCAAAATACACAAGTTTTACTGAGTAGTACATTTCTCAACTATATTCAAAAAATGAAGATTAAGTTATTGCCTACAATAACAAAATGCCCAAATGTGTTGAGTAGATACTAACAAAGTGGATGTCACTTCAATTCATAGAGAAAACAGTTAATGTCATTTGTATAGACTTCCCACCAGTTATAATTAACAGTAAAGAGGTCTTTTCTTCTTTGTCACCTCTCTATTCAGGCCTTATTTGCGTTTGTACTTGCTATCTGTTAATCTCTCGTAACAAATGACAACAATAACTGTTGCTATTATGCATGGAAATTAAACATGTAGATAACTGTGTGAAGGGAGCTATTTTTGAAAAAAGCAGTATCAGAAACATGTAGCTCTTTATGTGTCTTGTTTTGCTTTGATAATTAAGCCATAGCCTTGATTTCTTTTAAACAAAAACCTTTTCCATAGACATACATGTTGCAATCAAATTCAATACATGCATTATGTTCTGATTCAATCTGTTCAAGTGCATTATTGTTAACCCTTATTTGATCCATGCCTGTCATCTTCACTGACCAAACAAAACCAATCCTTCATTTCCCAGCAGCTATCACTGAGTCTGTAAATTAATTTGCAGTAGATCAAACAAAATCATAATAGGGAACCTTCAGCTTTGTTCTACTTGGTATCTGCAGCACTGTGGGAAATGAAATACAAGTTGACAGAGGGGCAAAAAAAAGCAAGTAGCGTTTCCAAACATCCTTCCCACAAATAGTTAGTGCATTTTAAAATAAAAAAGTATGCAAAAAACCCCTGAAATACATGCACAATATAAAAGAAAATCCCTGAAGAGTATTAAGTCCACAAACTGTAGCTAATACGGGGAAATTTGCAAGTCAAAAGTAATTTTTGTTTCTTTGTAAGTCTGTTCTTGAGAATTAGCCTCTCCCATTCTAATGATCAACAAGCATTAGGAATATTACCCCAAAATACAGAGGCAAGTGGTTTTGCAACAGCCTTTCAAATAGAAGTTGCAGGGGTCAACAACATGCATTTACTGAGCTTTATCTTAATAATTTTTACAAACTACATTTGACAATGTAGCTTGGTTGCCTGCTACAGCAGAGGACTGAATGTGTTTCTCTAAGACGCTTCAGTTCTGCATCTGCTCCTGCCTTCAGATAGTCTGGATGCTGAGACACTATTAACTTTTTTAAAAGTTCAAGTGGAATGAAGAAATGCACCAGTAAAAAGCAGAAAGCTGAAAGCACTGAAAATTATTCAGAAATCACTAGCAGTTACTTTGGAGTTGAATTTACTTGTAATCCATGCTTGCTTCTCTGCAATCTTCCTCCTCATTGAAGACAATATTAACATGGATTTTGAAAATGGGATCTTGGTGGATGATGTTCAATCTCAGATTGGCATATCCGAGCACATTACACCCCAAACTCATACTTCCAGCACTGGAGAGCTGAAGTTAACACCTTACACCACCAAACCCACCAGAAGAGAAGCACAGGAACCCAGCCTGAACACTCTGTCCTAATCAGCCAGCTTAAGCCTGCTGCTCATGTCACTGATCAGCAAACCAGTGTTTGGAAGGCTGAATGTGAGAGACAATGCAATGAAGATCTTCTGATCCAGGTACCATTGTGAGCTGCTAATCACGACACTTGCACTTCACACTGGCCTTTCTTTTCATACTACTCTTACAAAAGTATATTACTTCCACTCATTCCAAGACCAGAAGTCTCAAAACCTGTTTTCCTGACAACATCAATTATTATAGATAGTATTGCCTAACAGGGCAAATCTGGCTAAAGTGGCTTGAAATCATCTGGAAGGATGAGAAATTCCACCAATACTGTATTACTGGATACACTATCAAATCTATTGATCTCCCCAAGCAATATTAAAAGACAGATGATTTTATGAAGTTAAATCAGGCAGTTCATCATGGCAACAGAGGACTTAACTCAGTGACCTGAAAGTCACCAGTGCCAATTGCAATAATTTGTTCCACACGTGTGGTATGTTCTCCCTGTCCCACCTGTCTCTGTCTTCTGTAAATAGCTGAGTTTTTAGGGGAACAGACAAACTTTCCTAGACAATGTGTCAGGGACTAGAACCACAACTTCTTTTGCATATTCTTTGGCCAATGTCTTGACTATCTGTAGTAACTACATCTTTTGAGAATTACATCGTGATTTTACACTTCCAACTCAAAAGGTGATATGAATATTGAGTTAAAGATGAGCTCTTGCTGTAAGGTCAGGAAAGTTTTTCTGCTGTGTACCAGAAACCAAATTACTTTGAAGTCATTTCAACTTCTAACCTGCTTTCTTGCCTGCTCAGAACAAAGAAACCTTTTAGCAATAACACCGGCACAATCCAGTGCATCTGCCCCACCTTGGTGAGATACCAGCAGCAATGAAAGTCTGAATGACAGTGTGAGAACTAGTGTCACGCACTGGCATTTCAGCAGACAAAGCAGACCTGAGTGACACCTACCTGCCACTGCTACAATGCCAAGAAGAAACCCGCTCAGGTCAGGAATGCTATCATAAATAGTGAAATAAGATTCCACCAGAAAACTTTACCCACTTAGTAATGTGAATCATAGAATCATAGAATCATTAGTGTTGGAAAGACCTCTAAGATCAGAGTCTAGCCATTATCCCAGCATCCCAGCTGCCACATCCACACCTTCTGAACACTTCCAGGGACAGTGATTCCACAACTTCAGTGAAGTTCAGCTTCCTCAAGCAACACCCCATACTTTCATGGGGAAATACACCTGATAAAAACCTCAGAGGATGCACTGTTACAAACAAATCAATTCTACTGCTGCTAGACACATGAAAGTCACAGACTCATTTAACTTTTGAAGGGTTTTTTCCAGATGGAGGGCTTGTTGAGGTCAGAATTGGTACAATCAGAAACACACACTTCTCTCCTGCAGGAACAGTAACTCTCTGCAGAGTCCTGGTGCCTGCCTGCTCTGTGCACTTCCCACAGATGCTTCATCCTGAATGTCCCTCCAGAGCAAGGACAAAGACACATCAGGGAGCTGTGCCTGAATGATCTTATGGATGGAGTGTTATCTGTGAGACTACCCATGCAGAGTCAGTGTAGAACACTTTGATCAGGAGGGCTCCTCACAGGTGACACCTCAAGAGCTCTGACTTTGTCAGTCTGTGTGTCTCCTGACAGCCTGAGTGGACACAGCCATTCCTCTGGAACTTGCAGCTACTAATGGAAACAACCTGAAGATGAGATTATCTGAATTTATGTAAGACTGGATGAACATATGAAAGGAACACCTCATGATGTTTAAAAACCCATCTCATGGTCACCCCCCTCTTTGGGCACAGGAAAGGAAAGAATAAGCAAATTCTTCATAAAGGCAAAATTCTAAGATAATTTTGTCAGAAAAAAATATTTTGAGGGAAACAAAAAGAATGCGCTGTCACAGAAGAGCGTAATGTATCTGGAAAATAAGCCATCAGGCTTCCCTTCTTCTCTCCCCCCATAGAAAAATGACCACTATCAGAAATTAACTTTATAAGGAGCATCTTATCTGTTTCGGCATTTTTCCTATCAAGGAATATCTCCTTGAAAAGTAATAAACAGGCACAATTTTTACATGAATCATGTAAACCAACCCTAAAAAATGGAGTAATGGAGTTAAAAGCAATCACTGATGCAGAATTCTGGGTCAGCAACTTTTCCAGGATCCTTCAAATCTTGGTATTTCCAAGCAAATCAGTTACTAAGCACTAATAACAACAGGTATCTGTGACATCATGAGAAAGATCTCAATTTATCTGTGAAGGAAATCCATGGGACTTGCAAAGCCTCTTCCATTAGAGAGCCTGGACATATTGAGATCTCAGAGTAGTAGATAAACAGACATCATTATTGATATATCAGGCATTCCAGCCTTTTTACTTCAACAAAAAATTGATGGAGAAGCTCTCTCCACTTTAATGTTACTACAAGAACATCAAATAATACTCAATCAAAAGCCCTAATGTTATGTTCAAGAGATCCCTTGCTAGAGAAGAGATATGTCTGAACTCCATCTGAGAATTTTAAAATGTAAAAGAATTTCACAGCAAAGAGTGTGTGCAAGGTCTCTCTGTCAGGCATAAGTGAAACTTTTAAGTCAAAAACATCTTAAAACTAAGTTGAAATATTTGTAGTCCAATTTGAGTATATAAGACAAAGATGATTTTCAAGAATATTTTAAGGTTTTATACCATTGTAACATTAAATCATCTCTGAATAATAAAATCCTTTGATACTTTACAGACTCTCCAAATAAATCGTTTTAGAAAAGGAACTGGGTCAAGAGTCCACTATTGATGCTGGCTGACTGGAGCTTTTATCTTTTTAAGTGGAATAGGCACTATGTTAAAAACACGCTGCCAAGCTTGTTGCAGCTGAAAGATATTGCAGCATATGCTTAGAATAGTGAAACATCTTAGGTTAGCATAAATTCTTTATACATTTACCCTACAGCTTCAATCCCTTACCCAGGGAATGCTTATTCTATGTTCTCTGATATTTTGTTAAGTGTTGTGTACACTTTGGCAATGCAAATAGTTTCAGTAACTATCATAGTAACAACAACTGAAATTAATACATAAAGCTAACTATAATGCATTAAGAAAGCTGATCACAGATCCAGCACAGTATATGACTATTCAGATCACAAGAGAAGGATCTATTTTATCAACTCACTCTTGGCCATTGACTTCATATTAACTTTTCTTTTTCTGTACAATAAATATTGTAGCTAGCTTCTCATCCAGAAAAAAAATAGGTTACATTTCCTGGTGTGAGTATTTTTAGTCTGATGCTACCTGATCATCCAATTTAGGGAAAATGTAAACAGTAACCACAGAATTTCACACTCTATTTCATGCTGCCTCACTTCAATGCAAGTTGGACAGTGCAGATTCAATTGCTTTTCTAAGCATTTCCTTATTTTCAGAGCTTCTTGAGTTTTGGCCTATTACAGAATTCAGCTGTGGGATGGAGTGGATAACAAAAACTCTCATAAAGAAAGGAAATTCCTTTCCTGGAGGTTCACTCTCCTCTTCTAGAATTCCACATTATCCAGGCTGATGAACAGAGACACGAAAAATACAAAACTATCTCTTAAATGAAAGATGAAATGAGGAAATATGCTTTCAAAAGTGTATTACTTGAAAGCAGTACAGGTCCTGGAGAAGACTGGTTATATATTCAGTATTATTATCACATGACCCACATTAAAGGATGCTATCAAATTGAAGCATTTTAGCCAGTAACTTCCTAGTGGAAGGCAAATGATCACTTTAACACTCAGTGCTGGCAAAAGGGAAGGACACCCACTCCAAAATACTCCTGTTCTAGTATCTGTTGTCTCAGTTCCCCACGGGAGAACTGCCACCCCAAAGGCACCTGGCATCAATGGGAACAACACCTTCACAAGATCACACTACACAAACAGTAATTGACATGTAGCTACACAGACTTGCTACCTCAAAGAAAGCATGAATGAGAACATAAACACTACCTGAATTTCTCAGACTACAAAATACCCTTCCATCTTAAAAAAACTGGTGATAATAGAATGGTAAAAGCTGTGATGTAGATTCCAGGTGGCCATTTGAGAAGTGAAGCTGCC
This sequence comes from Illadopsis cleaveri, assembly GCA_013399915.1. Lineage (NCBI taxonomy): Eukaryota > Metazoa > Chordata > Aves > Passeriformes > Timaliidae > Illadopsis > Illadopsis cleaveri. Next base: position 457,812 of record VXBB01009668.1, read on the forward strand.
AAGTGCACTGATCTAAAACATCCAAAATACTCCCCTTTTTGTTTTATGGAAAATGGCCATAAATTTGAGAGGATTTAACCCACAACAAAATTCTGTCCCATAGCATACTTTTTAGGAGTTCCTTCAGAACTTGCCTATCTCACAGCCCAATCAGCAATGCATCACTGTTGTGAGGCGAAGTCAGACACAGAATATCAAATGCCTGTTTAGAGGCTACCAAAAATGAAAGTCTGTAGAGTTTCAAGAATGGTATTTTGTAATTCTGAATATTCCAAAATAATAGAACTTTAGCTGCATTTTAATCCATAATTGGAAAAAAAAATTTAAAAGGAAGAAATCATCCAAGATCAAAAGAAACTTCATTATTTTCAAAAAATACTATTCTCAGCATTATCTTTCATACCAGTTTTACCACTAGAAGTCTTAGAGGCGTGTGTATGTGATCAAAGCAAGAGATAACTGAAGAACTGAGAAATCCACCCTAGCCTTAGCCCTCCCCCAAGACTTGAAACACTCAAGCTAACATAAAAAAATGTTTTAAACAAAATTATCAAACAAGACGTAAGTGAAAAATATCTTGTAGGTCAATATAAGAGTTTTACATGTTATTAAAAATTGATTTTTTTAAAGATACCTTTAGATGTACAGTCACATGTCATTTCATAAATGTTATTTGAAACTTATTGATCTCATTTGTGCAAAGCCCAGGCTCCATCACAAGCCTGCTGAAAGGATAATAGAGCACTCCAAACCCTTGTGAAAGATTTGATGCAAACAGTGGCCCTCATTTTATCACATGTAATAGCACCACAAGTGGACAAATTCCAACTTTAACAGTTGTACATTACAAACTAAATTAGCAAATATGTTCTGCTTTACTTCACATCAAATCCAATATCTTGGTCTTCTTATCTTCACTAAAATAAGGTTCTACGCACCAAAACACGTGCTGCAAAAGATGAAAAAGTGTTCTCATGCTGACACACCACTCACAAAGAGATCCAGCTATTACCAACAACTTATTTCACTTAAGACAAACTGAAAACAGCTAAACTGGACTTTGGGCAAGCAACTGAGAGAAGACATACTTAAAATGACTACACATGGAAAACTAAATTGAGAAAAGGATCGTGAAAGAAGCCTTATGGATTTCTGTACTGAGAGTGAAAACCTCTAAAAGGATATTTAAGTCCATTCTGCCAAAATACTCTCTCTATTCACACAACTCAAAGGAAGCCATACTCTTAGGCTACAGTAGGTCACAACTAAGTACAGTACCTTGCTTCAGAAAGAATTTTGCTTTGTCTGTCAACTATCAACAAAGCACAAAGAGCTCACACAGCCCATCCATATATTGCTTGTCCAGGAGTCTAGCAACATACAAAAACAGTAAGAACTCAAAAGATTTCTTGAAAACTATGCCCCTAGTTCGGTTAGAAAGCTAAAAACACTCTACTTGCCCCCAATTTTTACACAATTCTGTTATCTTCCTTCTCCCCTCAGGTTTTGTATAGTCCTTGAATTTTTCATGACTTGTCATGTTGAACTTCCTGTAAGACATTAGATGTAGGATAGAACACACAAAGGTTTTGCTGATACACGTGGCACCTACAGTAAGGTTTGTCAACTCTAGTATATATTTCAAGATGGTAAAGAGACAAAAATATTGTTTTATGTGAAGCATTTATCTCTGCAATATGGTTATGAACATTTCTGAATACTGAAGGAGTTAACAGAATTCCAAAACCTTCAGAAGTGGTAACGCACACACATGGGTATGTAAGTTCAGAGGAGCTCAAAAGAGTTAAAGGTAATGGCAGAGAAAGGGGTCTCAACAGTCTGGTCACCTTAAACTAGAGAACTTTAAAGCATCACTAAGCAGTGTTTGTTCATTTAAGTTTAATTATTTTCTCCTTGAGAATGGCACTAATGAAACTGAATATCTTTCATGGTTTCGAAGAGCAGTCTGAATGGTCTGTAAACAGGACTGGGGGCAGACAAGAGAACTGGCTGAGCCAGGGGGTTGCTAGGTGATGCAGAATGTAAACCCACAAACTTGTTCAGGTTTACTTTGCTTTCATGCTGCTCTCACACAGGCTCTCCAAAGTTTTAAGAATTAATTTCCAGGTGGCTATTTAAAAAACAGAAAGTAGAAATAATTAAAAAAGAAAACTCCTTAATCCTCCTCACCTCTTCCTTCCCCTGCCACCCCCCAAGAATGATAAAGGAAAGACAAAAATAAATTCACAGCACTGAAGTGCAGGAAACCATTCCCTCTATATACTTGTATGTAACTGTTAAAGACTGGTCATTATGAGAAACTTTTAGTATTTTCTGCTTGATTTTTGCTTTTTAAATGTAAATAAAAATGAATTCTGGAACAATACAATGGGCCTTTAAAATACTTAAACTGAATATACAGTCTTATTTACTAACATTTCCACCACAGATTACAAAAGCAAACTTTTCAGTACAGCCATGTGTTTCTACCTCCACCCTTTTCAGAGCTGTGGTAATTTTTTTTTTTCCCCCCTAAAGTATCTGATCAGAGATTGTCCGGTAAGAGCACTTTATTAGATCATCAGTCAGAGGGTTTTACAAGCACCAAGAGCTATGGGCTCAAATGCAGCACATCAGTTTTAATAGCCGAAGGTCTAATAGTAAACTGCAGATACTGCTGAGAACTTTCCATGCACTGAACTCTTGAAAAAGCACCATCTCTCAAGCTTAAATGCAGCTGCCTCTTTCAATGCCGCAAATGGGTAAATTTGACAAAAAAGCCACCATTAAGACTACATGAAAGGCTCAAGACAACATCCTTTCAATGCTTTGTACTTCAGTAATCAGATGTACTTACTCACCCCCTCCCCCAAACCCGATCAAGAACTATTTCTGAATGGTAGGAAATAATTCCACTTTGTACATCTTTTAGTTAATCAAGACTTTCTATTCAGCAATTTGACCTTTTGTTCAAAACAGGATTATCAGTTTTTTCGCCAGTTACCAAGGGCGACTCGCATGGTGAACATAATTGCAATAATTTGCAAAACACCATGGCAACCCACATTACAACTAGGTAAATACTGGTCTTTTGTGCTACATTGTTATTTTCAGAGATGCTGAAGTCAAAGAACGAATGACAAATGAACACAAAATTTATATTTGCTTTGTCTCAAAAGAGAAGAAAATTGATAACAAGAATTGGGGGGAAACCGACTACAGCTGTAATTTCTAACTTGATTAATTAGGATGGTAACAGTCCTTAACAGTATATTCAACAAACAGCCCTGACTTAGTCTCTCCACCCACCTCTCTCTCTTTCTACACTACTACCACTAACCCCCACCCCAGACAAATTTTTTCAGCTAGGAGAACAAACAACTCCATTTGCTCTTTTCTTCAACTTAATGGAATCCTTAATTACAGAATATTGTTCTCCTGCTCTTCATTACACTGAAAACTGAAAGTGAGAGAGAGAGGAGGAGGAGGAGGAGGAGGAAGACTGTGCCAAGCAGACAGGGTAGCTACAGTCATCCTCCCTGCCTTTGCTTTTTTGTCCGTAGCAGACCTAAAGATGAGATGGCATTTTTTGTGGGTTTTTTTTTTCCTCTTTTTAATATTAGCAGCTGTTGTACAGCAAATAATTAAGTAAACTAGTGCTCAAGTTCTCTCCTGGCAGCATAAATAAGACATGAAAGCTTAAGTCAAGTCATGATTAAAATCCAAATCAGAGAGGAAACAGCTGCTTAAAAAGAAAACAAAATTCTCTAAAAATTATTCAGACTGGGTGGCTTCTAACAGAACACCTACTGTCTTAAAACATTTTCCAATGAATAGAATTATAATACACAATAAAGTAATATTTTTAAACTTTATTTCTTTACAGTTGTAAGGAACTTATTGTTCCAGTACAGCTTAGAGTATAGGCTTCTAGTAAGACTCCAAAAGCACAATAAAACCAAATTTTCAGAAATATCTTGGAAATATAGAGAAATAATTTTGCCTAAGAAAAAAAAATTGCTGAAACAATGTAATACATGTTACCAATGGATGTCACATTAAATTTGCTCTATTTTACTGGAACACAAGTTCTGTGCTGAAACATTTATTATGCCACAGTGAGCTGACTGAATGGTTGAGAGCTTAATTTTCATGATATCATTAATAAAAACAACTTATGCCTTCATACAGACCAAATCCTGTCATCACATGTATGCATATGTTCCTTGTGAAATGCAATGGCACCCTTTAGCAATAGATTTTCACATACAGAGTGGATGAGAAATACATTAGGCTCAAGAAGCCTGCAATCAGAAGCCAGGGTAATCCTCATCTCAGTTCTCTGTACGTACAAATCACACGTCAATTTAAAGGGCCACATCTATATTTTAGTTCTTTTTAAAGTGCTGGATTGCCTTTACAATAAAAACAGACTTTCAAAGTGAAAAAGAGCTACTGCTGCATCCCTGTGTGCCAGGGACACTGGAGAGAGTATGCAGTAAAATGAAAGAGATGAAAACAAAGTGCTAAAGTCAACTGAACACAGGCCCCAGGGCGCTGAAATGCACCACTGCCACTACACAGATTCATTCTCTGTGCAGCTGGACAAGTCACTTCCAGTTCATTGAATGGACCCACAAGACATGAGCACCTCAGGAATCAGTTTAGACCCAACTGCAACCTGAAAGTTGTTCTTCAGGCAGCTACTCAGTTCTATACACTGAAAAAACAGGTCCTTTGATCCACAAATTGGGCACCCAAACTTACAAACACATTCAATGCTCATTTCTCTGCGCCTCATCTCTTTGGCAAATAGAAATAATAACTGACCTGTCACTTAACACACAGCTCTTGTAAAGATGATTTTTAAGAGCCACTTGATCCCACAGTAAGTGTGCCACAGAAAACTCCATGAGAAAATAAATAATCCTAGGCAAAGTTTCAGAGACTGCATTCAATAAGGTAAAGAGCATCCACTATGCAATGGAGAGAAACAAATACACACCAACTGCTCATCTAAGTGTTGGCCCACCTGTACACACTGAAAATACACAGAATGGGATAACACTATACATACATGACCCGTATTAAATTTAAGTAAGCAGTATTCACTCTGTATCTTCAACTTTCAAATGTCCAACTCTGTAGTATCAGGATCTCTCTTCTATTTTTAAATTTTTTTAAAAATCCATTCTTCTTCAAAACAGGGTTTAAAGGAATACATAGATTTTGCTTCTTGAAATAAACAGAGTAGCCCAAAATAACTTTCTATCTTCTCTGTAAGCAATGCATTCTGCCCAGTATTTCCCAACAGCGGAGGCAGAAAAATATTTATGAATTTTCTCATGCTTTTCTTTTTCTATTAAACCAATCATATTCCAAAGTAACTGCTTGGCTTTTGTGCCCAAATTTTCACAGGCAATCTTCACCCACACCAGCCTCTTCATGCTATTTCAAGTCTATCTGCCCAGCCAGGTGTCTATCCAGCAGATACCATATATGAATACTCTAATTCAACCAACTCCACTCAATTCAGCTTCTTTGCTTTTAGTTTCATCTACATCCGCTCAGGTCCAGCCCCAGTCTCATGTGCCATGTTCTAGTCTCTTTTCTTCATCTACAGTCAATTCTTGCCCAGCATTTTTGGGCTGGTTTCTTGGTTTTGTGAGGCTTTTTTTGGTTTTTAATTATCAATCACACCTAGGCTCCTGCTCCACACTACAATTTTTCCTAAAGTTTTGTAAAATTATCAAATCTAGATGAATTTTCTTAGGGTGACAAAAGACAATCAAAAGAAAGGAGGAAAGGGGGATGAAATATCTACTCTTCTTCATAGCCAAATGTTCAACTTCAAAGCCATAGCATCTACATTTTGGGTGTGGCAAGGTCACCTGAACAATATTAACACTGTTTTTACTGCAACGTCTTAAAATAAGCAAGTGATTATAATTCAAGCATGCCTGTGGGCTTCAGCTGAACTGATCTGTATTACATCAGATTTCTCCTCTCCTCACAACCTCACTAGGCAGGTTCATATACCAAGACGTCTACATTTAAACTGCAACTTACTTTTTTGGGAACTTTGATTTGGAATAATTAAACCAAATCTGTAGCATACTTTATTCTGAGATAATAAACATATACTGCCCTACTTAACTCCGCCTTAAATGAGACTTTTCTTCCTGCTACCATTAATTAAACCAAGTATCAAGCAAGACACTTGAAAATCTCAAAAAAACTTTTGGTAAGTATTATATGATGGTCAGGATTCCCGTCCTTGGCTTCTCCTCAGGTTTCCATTTTTGTAATTCCTCATCACACTTGCCCATAACTCTTTCCTCCAGTCTCCTTAGGTTGCTCTCAAACTTTGCCTTAGACTTGCATGTTCTTTTTGAAAAAGAAAGCTCTTGTTCTGCCTCCCTACTGACTTTGACTTAATTTGCCTTTCCCACTACTGTCAGACTGCACAATTCTTCACTTCTTTAGCAGGGACTGAGGGTCACATCAATCTCCATGCTAACAAAAAACACCTTCTGAGGAATATCTCCATACGTGGCACACTATCTGCTCCAGATGCAATCTGGAGATTGAGACAAGAGGTCAAAGGGAGATGGAATTTTGAGAGTTTATATGCTTTCCATCAATATTTAAGAATTTCAAAGGATTATAAACTGAGTGTGTCTGCTACTTGCTATAAAGAACGGATCTCCAGCAGCCAAGTGAAGTCAGAAAGAAACAATAGCATCTCTGAAGAGCTGTTGTGGATCAGTTGAAAACAGAATCTAAAAAATGTTTTATTTGATCTTGAAAAAATCTTAATCCATTTTAGGTTAAAAAACAAGCCAAGACTCAACTGTAGACAAATTTGGCATACAAAATAGCAAGGCAGACACGTTAAATGTGGCAATGCTTCAAAATTTTAAAACTTAATTTTTCAAAACTTATACTCATGTACTACATGGTAAACTTTATTAAAATCTGCTTTGGGGCTAGTATGAAGAAAATTAGAAGGCAAGGGTTCAGGGAGAACAACAGCAGAAAGTAGCAGGGGGTTGTGTGTTGTTTTTTTGAAAATCTCTTGAACTATTCTGGACATCAACTAGATTAACCAGATGGACCTTTAAAAATTGATGCTCCCGTGTAAGCATTTAAAAAAAAAGCCAAGTCAACAGAAATAAAGGCCTGTCATAAACCCATTGAACTAAAAAACATGAGAATGGGGAAGAGACTGACTGTTTTCTGTTGCTTCTGGTGACAGACACATAAAGGAAAATAACGCAACATTCCTGCTGCGGTGATTTTTTTTGATTATTTTTAACCTAACACTCAAAATTTTCATTCAGTAAAGCACATTCAGTAAGAATAAGCTGCATAAAATTAGCAGGTAAAGTATGGTCCTTCAAATGCATTATGCTTCTGTTTTTTATAAAGGTTAGCTTCTACCAAGACCTGCAAGGCCCGTAAAGCCAACAGCTCAATACTGAATTGGTGTGGTCCAGGAGAGCATTCCAACTGCAAACTCTTGAGAGCAGAACAGGTTACTTGTTACATGTTGTCTTCTAGAAAAAAAACCTGCTGCTGTGGTTTAGCTTCTTTGAGTTTGTAGTAGACATACATACGTAGACATACATGTTGTCTCAAGTCTCTAGAACTAGTATTTTCTAAAATCTAGAGACTATTTAATTAAAAACAAAACAAAACAAAAAACCCTGAATTTCATTATGACAGGTAAAGAAAAATTAAGCGTCTGGAGTAGAAAACTGTAACTACTTAGCAACAAATGTTATGACCTCATTATATTTCATATGGATAAAAGAACAGTTCCAAATAGTTCCAAAGTCCTCTCTCTTAAGGTGAGGAAAATCACAAGCAAATTTTAACTTGTATGTATAAAATATAAGTATAAAAAGCGGAGACTGGAAGTCGACAGCTGCTGACATAAATCAGAAGTTTCCCAAAGTAGAACACTAATAAGGAAAATCAGATATTAACTAAGAATGTAGAAGCAAAGCAATAATGTAATGGAAACAAAAATAGTTTACAGCAGAAAAAAGCAGAAATGCAACTTCTCCCTGCATTTTGGAAAAGCCCAGTAACAGCATAGTAGCAAATAAGGATGAAGAACTATGTTCTGCTTTGCTAACAAGAAAATACTAATAGGCCCTCAAAATTCAGCATATTCATAGAACAAATGCTGGAACTCAACAGTCCTATTAGAGCCAACAATGTTACTTGCTGAACTTGCCAACCCTTGAAGCTGCCACAAAACACTGAAACCCAAAATCAACCAAAATGGCAAATTTCCTTGAAATAGTTACAAGCAAATCAGACCAATCCATGTAACTATTTCTATGTATCAATCTAACACTAACCTGAGGAAAAACAACATAAATACTGATATAGATTTCAAGTGATCAAGAATTTAAGAACAGGAATGGAATTAAATCAGTCAATGTTTTTATATAGAAAAGCCTCAAACAGTTCTTTTTTTTTTGTAAGATTACAAGTTTGGTCAAGAAAGGCAGATATACTACAAATAATCTCTTGAATGACATTTGATTTACTTTCAAAGGACACTGCATTAAATTAGCATTGCACAGTGCTAATGCAGTACACGTGAAATGGATTAAGAGGTGCAATGCTGAAGCATCTCAAAAAAATCAATTTTCCATAAGACACAAAGTGATGACAGTCAAGTAAGCATTTATCAATATGGAATGCTGGTGTATCACAACAAAAAGGCTACACTAACTCTTTTTACACCACTAATTAGTAGAAGAGAGGAATCAATTTAGACAAAATTCACAGCTGATAAAAGCAGAACAGCAAATGATAAGCATGAAGAAATTGTTTTGGAAAACCTTGTTCATTTGACAGAAAATACACATTAGTTCAGTGAAACAAAAGCGACACACTGGGAACAAAGAGTACAGTTCACACCTACAGAATGGAAATGCTGTATGCCAGAAATTACCACCTGTAAAGGAGTCAAGGCAGACAAGTTATTCAACATCAGCTTTAAAGGCAGACCTAGTAAGATGTGGAGATTTAATAGTGAAGAACTGGGTATGAGAAATTAGCTGAATTTCTTCAAATGCATGGGTGAGAATGATACTGGAGCACGGACAGTCCTGATGGCAAGAGTCAAAAAGAAAAAAAACCAAAAAACCAAAAAAACAACAAAAAAAACCCCAAAAAACAAACAAACAACCACCAACAAACAAAACACCTGCTCTGCTGAAGAGCCATAAACTATGTCTGAAGGTGTTGAAAAAAGATTAACAGCAACAGACCTCGAAGAGCAGTCTCTTACCGTCACAAAAGGGGACTGAGAGGTGACCTGAGGAAAACAAGTAGGTATATTCATGGGAGAAAAGCAACAGGCAGCACAGTATACTTAAATCTAGAGAAGAAAGGAATAACATCAGCCAGTGCTCAGAAAATCTTGATGGATTGAAAACTGGCTCAGTGTCTGGGCCCAGCATGGTGACCAGTGGAACAGAACCTAGTTGGAGAGCAGGAAATAGCAGTGTAGCCCTGGGGTCCAGTCCCATTCAGGATCTTCTACTGATGATCTGTGTGATGGAGCACAGGGTACCCCTGGTGAGTTTGCTGATGGCATACAACTGGTGAACCTGAACTGAATACGAGCCAACAAAATGATTTTGCCTCTCCCATCACACCCCATGCTATCAGCAACAAGCCCTTTGGCCTGGTTGGGACAATTCTGCCTAGAGATGTCCAGCAGGGGAACATGGAGAAGGTTTTGGTAGGATCTCTCTTCTCACTCTGCTTTACAAGAAATATGTAGGTGTGAAGTCCACCTAAGCCAATCCAGATGTTTCTGTACTGCAGGGAAAGGCTGATACACCCTTTGTACGGGCTGATGCATGGCTCATTATCTTTAGAAAGTGTAATCTGCAGCAGAATGAAGACACCTATGCCACTCCCTCATCACCAGATATTTGTTAACCAGAATCATTTACCTTCTCTGATTAGCTACCTCTGATCTTTTTGAAGTAAATTTTCCTCTCCTCAAACACCTATCTTTAAGGGGCTTTTTTTTTCCCTTTAGATTAGCTTTAGCACAACTCAGGTGTTATTTTTCAGAAACTCAAGAAGACAGCAATAGAGACAAATGAGAGAGGTCAGAGGATGGGAAAGGGGGGCAAACAAATTAAAAGCAAACACTAGCAACAATTCAGATCACTTAGCCTATATTTTCAGGGAGAAAATATTCCAATCATTTCCCAAATTCCATCAGACAGAATCAGTGTGTGTACATATATATGTATGTATTTACATATGTGACACATATCCACAAACACACACATAAAATTAAAATTTCCTTTTTTTTTTTTTGATTTCTGTGGATGGAAATTCAAGTCAGCTCTAACACATCCTCAGAAAAACAGTGTGAGAAACTTCAAGTTGATACTCCAAATTGTTTTGCTTCCTTTGGTGGTTTTCATTTGTTGAGTTTTGGTTGGGGGTTTTTTTCAATTGTGGGGGGGTTTGTAAATGGAATTAAAGATCACATATACACATAATGTATGGGTGTAATATGTAGAGAATACTTAATGTATGTTTTAAAAATATTTAAAGAAATATACTAAGCTAATAGGCCCCCTCTGTTACTATGGTAATAAGCATTTTGTAAGAGGATATAAACACATAAAAGGTGTTTTTACTTCATATTGATACTAATCCAGTCTCATGTAATAAAACACACAAAGTAAAAGAAACTGAAAAAAATAAGATTCTAACACTGAATGTGATTTCTTACAAAAAACTTTTTGAAGACTAACACCACATCATTTTCCATTTTGCTCTAAAGCTGCTGATATTTAAGGCAGAATTTTCATATAACCCATTCCCAAAAAGCATAATTCTGGGCAGATAGCACATTATATTATTACAGAAATAGTAAAACTAGAAGATATAATATATTTATTATGATAAAGATCTTGGTTTAACTGGCAAACACAACGAAAAAAAAATGTTCCCTGAAAGTAGCACTTACAGTGAGAACACAACCATTCATAAATATAATTACTAGTTAAACAACAAAGAATATATATATATAGAGAGAGAAAATACATATTGAAATGATCCTAGAAAAAAGACATGGATATCTCAACCTTCCGACCACTCCCAAAGGGATCTGCTGGTCTCTTTACCCCTGTGAAGTGCAGTGAATTCAATGCTAAGCTCACCCATTTGCTAATGCATTTCATGTGGAAGACTAGTCCTTAATGTGCCACCAAAATAATTCAACCCAGAGTTTTCATCTCCTGCCCGTGGATACAGAGTTTTTTTTCCACAACCTATAAATCATAATGCATTTATTCTACAACTCTATCACAGCAGCAAAACACAAAAAGCAGAGCCTCAATTATGTGCATAAACTTTAACTGGTTCTTTGCAAAAGATCACACCCTTGGGAGTTTAACAAGACTCTGGTCTTATACCAAACTATCAAATTTGATTTTCCTGTTTTCTATCCTCTGTTAATACATAAAAACTGCACTGCACAGTTCCTTAATGAAATAATTTTGTCTGGTCCCTCTATTTCCATGATGAAAATATTCAAGACAAAAACTGCAAGATGACAAAATCTTAATATGCAGTTTGGTAAAGTTCTAGTCAGTCCCTGAACAACACGTTTATCTATCCAGTAAAGCTTGTGTTAATGCGATGTAAGAGTTTGGCAAATTCAACTCTAATGGAGCATAAAAGTGCTTTTGCTTGAAAGTGAGATCATTTTTAAAAATTCAAAGCATGATCACTTTTCCCTTTTTTTGCAGGAACAATCTGATACAAGCAGCAAAGCTTAAATAAACTAGAAACATTTCAAATGATCCATAAAGGATTAATAAGCACTGCAGGAAGTCCTATAGGCTCAGCGTATACATTTTCCATCTTTTTCTCCTGCGACAGGCATGACGTGAAATTCTAAACAGAACTCAAGTTTCAAAGTCACTGAATGTTAAGGTCTGCAGGTTTGATACCAGGGTAGAGTGGGGTCACCATCTTGGAATATTTAATTTAAATAGATAACAAAAATATTGATTTTATTAGCATAATAAAGCCCTCAAATTATGGCCCTTCACAAAATTCTTTTTCTACTCACAAATAGTCGAATGGACAAAAGCAAGGCAAAAGGGGTAGTAGTAAGCTACAGGCCACTAATATAACAAGAACAAAATGACAGCTATTATTTTGGCAGAGATAATCTATGCTGAAACACAAAACACACGCACACAATTTCTTTCAATACAATTTTCTTGTCTTCCCACTGACTTCTATGATTACCACAGAAAGCAGGGTTCTAAACACATTTCTCAATTGAATCTTCAATCAATAACAGTAAAAACTTGAGAAGGGAGATATGGGAAAACATATTATAGCATTAGTAAGTGTTTGCAAAACAGACTGAACTTCCCAATATGCATAAAAGTTGAAGGGAAAAAAAATAAAATAAAAATACATCAGCAACAATGAACTGTATACCTTTACTTTACTGAAATTAGCAAAAGAAAAAGCTGAAACTCCAAAATTCAATCAGTAGCACAAATTGCCTCAAACCTGGTCCATGTGATCAAATTATGTACTTATACTTCTTTTGCTTGTGCCACAGCAAAAATAAGAACCGCACCAGTAAATTAAGGAATACTTCTTAATTATCAAAAAACCCTTCAGATATTCATAGGCACTTTTTAAACAGTGAAAAAAGGTGATAATTTAAAAAATTTACAGAAAGTAACAAAACTTATCTAAGCAGAATCTATGTAGTGGTGTAAGTAGCATGGTATAAAAGAGAAATATCAGAAAAGTAAGAATGAGATCCCTGCAGAAATCCAAAATGACAAAACTTCTGGCGGAGGTCAGCTTGACCCAAACACACTCCATTTGCCAGCAAGAATCCAGACTGACTCTAACACTGATGTAGGAGAAAAGACAAATAATTCATATCAGAATTGAGAGTCTCTCATGTTAAAAGATGGAAAAGTTTAGCCTCTGCTAAGCTTATAAGGCTGTTTACCACCCAGGCTTTCTGTTCAGAGCCAAAACAATCAACAGTAGAAACTGTTTAGGTGACAGTTACATACAAATTGGAATAACTTCTTGCAGGAGTTGAAAATAGAAAAGATTCAGAAATGCAACAGACAAATAGAAAGTCATAAAAGAGCATAAATACAAAACCCAGCACAGATAATACTGGCCATATTGGGGAGGGGGGGATGGAGAAGAGATGTGAGAATGATAAATGTTAGCTCACAGTAAGAGACTGATGCTGAAAGGCAAAAATTATGCTAAAATAATACATTAATCAAAAGGAATAGTGAATGAAAAGAAAAAAGCAGAGAGAAAAAAAAAACTGAACAAAGGACTAAAAGAAATCATTTGTCTGTATAAAGGCAGCAGAGAGGCCTTGCTTGAAATGGTGTCTGCAATTCTGGGCACATTACTAAAACCAGACAGAAGAAACCAGTGTAAAGAACAGCAACAAAACCTGCCCTATAAATAAAAAGAAGTATGATAGAGTAAATTTTTCCATGGTTATAAACATAACAGATACAGTGAAATAACCTCACTTTCTGCTAACATTTGAAAATAAAGAAGAGCACCTTTAGAGGAACAACAAGAATGGCACAAAGAGTATCTCAAAAAAGGGCAAATTTTGACTAGTGGAAAGATTTTTATTACAAATTCTCAGGATTAACAGAACAATAGAAGATTAGTATCAGAAACTCAAAAATGTTTAATACAGTAGCAGCCCTAAGTCTGATCATGTGCAGTGCTAAAAACAATCAACAAGCAATTCTGTACTTGAATACTAAGAAAACAGAAGACGAAAAGGATTTTGATAAATAGGTATGGCCTTTGTGTACCCAGGAAAACCATGGCTCACTTAGGAGAACATCAGTGCTTGCTGATATTTACCCACCACTATCCTGGAAAAAGGAATAAAAGCAGTGCAAAAGACAGTCCATGAAAACAGAAGTTGACAAAAGAAAGCCTACAAATGTGGACAGTACAGTATACAATGACAAACTTGTTGTTTTGCTTACCATTCTTTGCAATTCAAAATAGAACTGCAGTGAAGCTCCAAAGATGACAAAACCACAGCAGTGAAAAACAGAAATACTTTCAAGTCTCTCAAATAGCCTTTGGAACTCCTTGACACAAAGTGCCAGACAGAAGTTGTATCTACACATGAAAATACTTCAGTTTTATCAAAAAAGTCATCTGCTATCTAGGCAGTTGCATCTCTCACCAAAAGTTTTACTGGAAAAATTGTCTTGGAGGAAGTTCCTTCAATCATTAAGCATCCAACTAATGCTAGAGACCAACGCTACAATGAGCAAATCCCTTCATTAAATAGAACTCATGGTTAAGTATTTAGCCAGTCTATGTCATTGGCCTGCAATGACCTAACAAACATTAAAAAATTAACCATTTTCTCAGTATTTAAACCAAATTTGAACACTTTACTTCTCATGATGTTCAAACTTGTTTTATCTTCAAAATGCATTAGTTTAGGATGGCGGCAGTGCTACAGAAAGCAAGGAGTACTGCTAAAAGAAAGCTTTGGCTGCTGCACAGTTTGCAACAGGACAGAACTGTACTTGCAACACCAGGGGAAAAAGTCAGGCAAAACTATGAAATGTGTTATACATAGGTATGGTTTTTCTACCTGCAACCACCCTCACCATTCCTGTCCAAATTAATTGCTCATTCAACCTTACAATCTAGTATTATAATATATAAAGAAAATTTTTATTTGCATGGTTTAATTTCATTTAACAATGGAACCTCATATTTCCCATTTCAGCCTTTTTTCTCTCCTTTCCTGCAAATAATTCTGTCCTACAGCCACATGACAAATATTTACAATTGACCAAAAGAGAGGTAAGTTTAAAAGGTACATGGATGAGGGTGAAGGGCAACAGAATTCAGATAGGAAAGTCTGAACACCTTAAAAAAACCCCTTCTGTTTCAAAGGGTAATTGTGACTCAGAACAAAGGGCTCTTCATCACACAGGATGAGACAGAAAGAGCTTCTAGGACCACCTTATGAGGAAACAAGTTATCTGCAAATTAATTATTCACTTATTCAAGAAATGAATGATAACGCATTTATTTGATTTTTACTGTGGATTTTTTACATGTAACTGTAGAATGTACTTTTATTTTTCAGAACAGTATCCTTCCCATTACTCAGATAAAATTAAGAAGCAATTACAGAAGTGAGGTCTTTTATCTTTTTCAACAGTTGACTAATCTGGCTGTTTCATATAACTAAAAATGCAAAGCTGCTAGGTGTTCAAAGCAGAAATGTGTTTTGCCAAAGGCATTATTAACAATTAATAATCATTACAGAGTGCCTTGTTTACCTGACCTTGTGTAAATTCAGCAGCCTTGTAATTAGACCCATATTTTGCATATTTGTATATTTCCATGCATAGAATTTGACTCATTCACTCATCCATTAAAATTTGCTTGACAGACATAGACGGATAACCAGGGTACAATTTGTATTTACTGGATTACAGAATATTGGCCAAACAACATGTGAAGTTCAATGAAAGCATATTCTTGTCTTTCTCTTGTGAAAGACATAAAAGCAATAAAATATCTGAGGCTGGCCCCAAGGTTCTCTGAAGAAGTAGCAGAGTTTCGTTATCTGATAGTTTAATACAGCTCTGCTCTAGAAAAAGGATGTTGGGTTAAAAAACAGAACTAAGAAGAAACAACGTTAGGCCTACACCTTCCTTTAGGCAATGCAACCAAGAATTCTTCAATAGAAAGACCTCCTATAAAAGTTAACATAGTTCTCCCATTTAATGACTTCCCAGTAACTTTCTAAGCAGCTGGAAGAATTATCTTACTACTCTCCTGTTCAGAAAAAGTCTTAAAATTTTATGGTTTTTAAAGCATTAGCCACAATAATTAAATACTTCTATTAGATATGCTTAAATGTTTGATAATAACAGAAAGGTATGGAAGATCTTGACTGAGCAGTTAGTCTGGAAAGCAACAATACAGAACAGAAAGGGGAATGAAGGAGTTTGTTTACCTTTGTGTGCTGGTATCTCATAACATCAGACAACCTTGTCCAGCAAGACATTTTACAGATTGCTTGTGAAGAAACTGACTTTTGCCCAAAAAGTCAAATGAGATGTACTCATTAAATATGTAACACTAAGACTTTTTTAACAACTTTTATAATCCTATAATCTTAGGAATCTTTCCTAAGAGTTCCAAAACACTTGAGACATAAAAAGCAAAACTCCTTTGTTAGTGTCACTATTCAGGCATAGCTAGAATGTCCTAGTAACAACTAATGAAGTCTGCTAGAATTAATCTGAAGAAACTGCCAAGACAACAGGAGAAGTACATCCCTGACAGTGTTCAAGGCCAGGCTGGATGGGGCCCTCAGCAACCTGATCTAGTGGGTGACAACCCTGCCCACAGCAGGGAAGCTGGAACTGGATGATGTTTAAGGTCCCTTCCAACCCAAGCCTTTCAATGACTCTATGAGCCTCCATTTTCTTCCACTAACTAAATTTATTTTAAGGATGTTGTGCTGCCTCTGAAGGCCTTTCCTATCAAAACAGTTTTTTAACAGTCTCCTAAGTGCTGTATCATGTTTGATCTGTTACAGATAGTTCAGTGACTTACCACAAAGAGAAAGCTGGAAACCTTGCAGCTAAAGAGTTACCTACAATTAAAATTAGGGTGAAAAGAATGGGAAGGAAAGAGATCTGTCTAGATACCTTTTGTCTTTAAAAAACCAAAAATGGTCAGTAATCAGTGACTCCATCAACATGAGAGACTAAGCCTCGGTTATGATGTTGGCTTCTCAGGCACAGATCTGTGTCTGGAAAGATTTAATTTATACAGAACTTTAGTTTATATAGTACTATATGTACTTCTCATTATGAAAGGTTGTAGTGAAATTATCACTCCCTAGATAATTTTCCTTATTTTCACTACAGTCTCAGATGCTCCTCAAACAGGTATTTGCTACTCATGCCTTTTTCTGAATGACATCTGATTGCTGGGTGGCACATTGCCACCAGCCTCATGCCACCGGCCTCATGCAGTCCTTCAGGAATGGACACAGGACAAACACTGAAAATACAACTTGGGAGAAATCCCTGACCATTTCTTAGCAGATAACAAAGCCTTATTTTCTAAATCTTAGCGTGCCTGACTCACTCTTGTTGGGAAGCCTCCAAAGACAAATCAGAATATACAGAATTTAAATGATGAATTCTCTCCAAGATATTTCAGTACCTTTTACTTGGGGCTTGGGGAGGAAGAAAGGATGCTGGATCCTAAAACCACCTTATGTTCAATCATACATGAAACTCCCTCAAGGATCATATCACAGTTCAGTTTATTTCTGCAACTTAACTGATGGAGTTAAAAAAAACCAAACTAAATCCTAACACGGTGATCCCCAAAAGATGCCACATTAAAGGAACAACTCAGTACAAATGGTGATCTCTTATCATGGAAAGAAAAAGAAATGCAAAAAGCAGTAGGAGGGAGGGGGAATTTGATTAATTGCTTCCTTCAAGAAAGCACAAAAACCACATGAAAATACTAAAGAATGGTATGAGAAAGCATCATCAACACTGCATGAACTACTGGAACACTATCTAATATTTCTAAATACTAATCTTAATGATGTTATTCACAGATAGATAGATGGATGCACAGGTAGATATACATAAAGAAAATTTCTACCAAATTCAAATTCTACATTCAATCTTTGTGCTTGATAGGTGGTCAGTAATGGGTAGCTTGGTATCTGCTAGCTCTAGTGCAAGATCATACAGCATGAATTACTCCAGTATGAGAAAATATATGTTATCCAATAAAAATTATTACATCAATTACAAGCTTATTGCAGAAATCTGATGTCTTATTCTGCAACAGAACGCAGCAGATGCCATTTTGTGTCTGTATTTGGGGGGATCAGGGGGTTCTCTGTCTCTAAACAATTCTGGCCCCTTTGTAGTATAGTCAAATGTTGCTTTGGATATTAAATTGAGAATTTATCTTAAATGGAAACAAACAACATCGCTAAAAATTAGACATTTATGACTTGCAAATTACAGATACTAATTATTTTCAGTATATACAATTATGATATTCTCAAGAGGTATTAATTTTGGGACAGATGTGCTTTCATCATGTAATTTGGAAATTAAGTTACACACTCACGTATGGGAACTCAGAAGTCTGAATTTGTGTAAAGACAGGATTGATAGAAAGGAATTTTGTCTTGCTAATTTTCTCTCTCTCCCCATCCCCCACCTCTTTCTCTCTCTGATGAGAGTGAGTGTGGCCAGCAATCCTCACAGCTGGGTTGCCTTGCACTCAAAGGAATGGGGGCTGACTGCAGAGCTGATGAGGATACACCTCCCACTTGACTCCACCTCCTGTTTTGTCCTTTCAGATAATTCTTCCAAATCCAGTAAATTCTAAAAATTTAAACAATTAAAGCATACCAACTATAAAATATGCACAATGCTAAATACTTCACATTCGAGTCAGAGTGAAGAAATTAAGTGTTGCTAATGCAGACATCTTAAGAAAGACATTATAAATACACATAATTCAAAATGAAGGTATTAATACAAGAACTTCCATCACATGAGGATAAAAGGAATAATATTGTTAGGTTGACCAAATTTTCATTAGGTAAGGACAGCATATTATTACAAAAATGCTCTCCAACATGTGCATGTATATAATCTTCTAAGACAGGTGGTTAAAAGTGATAAATGAAAAAAAAACCAAGAAAAATGCCAGCTAAATCAATGTCTGGGATGAGACTGCTGTGGAGTGGATGCATTAATTAGATAAATCCATTTACGAGTTCATACTTTCTTTCTTATTTTCCACATTTGACCTGGAAACACCAATAGAGAAAGGGCAAAGACAAGACAAAGAAGTGTTGTTTCCTGGTCCAGTATAAAAAACAAACTGACTTCAAACATCAACGTTTGGTTTGTACTGTTCCATAGGAGGTGGAAGGGACACATGCAAGGCATTCTGAGTATCTGCTACAATTCTGAAACTGAGATTCTTTTTTTTTAGCTGGAATGAGTTCACCCACTGCATAAACATTCCTATCTGGAGACCTTTACTGATAGTCATGGATTTGTGATGTCTCTTGTAGATACCACTTACAAAGCTAATGACTTTGTTCAGGGAAAAAAGGAATCCATCTACTTGTCAAATCCTGCAGAGCCTTAATTTTCATGTAGAAATCTGGCACACCTTTAGAAGAGTGTAGAAACATTTCTCTCATACATTTATGGATTCAAAGCCAAACACACTTTCCTAGACTGGAGATAGCTGAAACTCTTCATACAGAGGAAAGTGAACAAGACTGTGATTAAGCTGCTCTAAGAATTTTAGCAGGACTACAGACTTTTTTTTTTTTTTTTTTTTTTTTTTTCGTTTTG
>VXBB01009668.1:477317-509704 GCA_013399915.1 Illadopsis cleaveri
TTTTTTTGTCTCGTGTTATAGGATGCTGCAGCTGCAAGAAGGGTGAAGACACAATAATCTTAAGCATGGTATGGAAACAGAGAGGGGAAGTTCATCTGTAGTAACAAAAAGGCCTTTAAAACAGTGTGCCATCACAGAATGCACAGCACTAAAGCACAGGCAGAGCTGCCCTTTCACCAGGCTCAATTTACAAAAGAAATAGACACTGCAAAATCCCCATGTTTGATAGAATAAAAGTAATAGATTAACTAATGATCAGTAAAATGTAGAAGTAAAGCCCATCAATAGATGCCATATGATGAAATGTAATCTGAAGACCAATCTAGCCAACCTGACTGATAAGATTCCAAGATTCTTCACAGAGACCAACACAACACATGCAACATTGAGCCAACAACTGCTTTGAAGCACAGTTTTACTATCTGACTATATATATTGGAATAAGGTTCTGCACTCAAATCACACTATCTCCCAAAGCAGCATGCCTGGGATTGATTAATGCCTGGGCATTAAGAAAAATAATCCACTTGTACATATCCACTGCAGGAAACACTGGTGCTCTGCAGAAAACAGACCCTGTAGAGCTTGACTTGACTTCTGAACAAGACATTGAAGCAAATCCAAAACCCTTCTATGAAGACATGTCTGATGTAACAGCATTTGCCATTTCTTCCTGCAGTTGGGAACAGTCTCAATTAAGGTGAAGTAACATCTCTTTTTAATCTCAGATGATCTGAAACTTCACTGGCTCTTAAAACTATTCCTTTCAAGCAAACCTGTAGAACATCAGGTTTCATGAGTCAGGAAGAGGAATAAACGTCAACTCTAACACCACACAGGCTGCCAAAACTGACCATGGTGTTTCCTAGGATACAGGATATCTTATAGAAAATTTGTTGCATTATAGCTGGCACTGATTCTCTTGGCCACCATGGATGAAAATTAGTAATTCCCCAGAAGACTCAAGGGTCACCAGCTCAAGGGTCACTTCCCCCTTCCAAAGCAGATGAATGAGCATGTGAAGGCAGAACAGTTTAGCTAAATGGTGCTGCCCAGACCCACTGCTCAGAGTTTTTTTCACATATACAAACTTAACTCCAGGAATCAAGCTGAAAGGTCTGAAGTACTCCCCACTTGATGAGTTCAATTCTCAAATACTGACGTACTCACCCATTTTTCCCTTGCTGCACCAAATACTGAACACCAACAAGAACTAAACAGCTGCTTAGATGAACTTAAATAAAAGTTTTTTAAATTATCTTGTAACTACAAAGCTTCTTTATGACAACATTTTGAATACTGAAATAACTTCTGTTGAGGAACACTTTATTTAATTTTTCTGAGAGTGTTTTATCAAGAACTAGAAGAGTGACTGAACATTGCTATAATTATTTTTGGCAATGGTAACTGCTTGAAATCAGAAAAAAATGAAAATAATTCTTTTAACATCTAAGAATAGGAGAAAAATAAACACCTGCAAAAGTGATTCCCAATATGCCAAAAGGAAAAGCAATTTAGGGCAAACATAGATGAAGTTTTTCATGTATGCCCTCCATTGCCTCCCAACCCCATGATTTTCTTATTCAATTATCTTCAGGAATGTGGACTATGAAAGCATCAAACAAACTGTTTACCAAAAGAAGGTGAGTGAATGAAAAACATTTTAGTTTCCCAAATACTATAAAATTTATTTTAAGCTTACTTTTGAAGCTGAAGGAAAAAAATAAAGACTGAGACACTTTAGGATAGGTAACATAGATTTACTTCAGTTATTACAAAACAATCCGTATTTTTTCCTTTTATATGCCCATTCAATTCTGAATTACCACGGATGGTCCCTCTTTAGGTTTTGGGGTTTTTTTAAAGGGATTAAAGCAAGTAATTTTCACTTTTTAGAACTGGCATTGGACCATGGATCTCCGTATCAACAGTGACTTCTAAGAAAACATTTCTGATAAGCACATCACCTTTAGGTCATGAACATCAAGCAAACTTATTCTTACAGAAAGAACTATGTCCAGAGAGAATCAGATTTTAACTCTGGAGGCCTGATGGATGCAAGGTGCTTGGGCACTGTAACAATTCCTAGTTACACACACATCAACAGCATCAAGCAGTCAAGCCCAACAAGAACTTGTGCACTTATGTAATCTCTTGGCAAGCTGTTTCTATTAAAAGTTCTGTAGACTAACAGAGACTCAACCAGGTCTGGTACTTCAGTAATTGGTTGGTCCAAGTTACTACAGCATAAAGCATTAACTACATCAGAATTCCATGAGAACTGGTGGTTTTAAGACTTACTTTATTCCTTATTTAGATTACCTGGACTTTTCCTTCTTGTAATGTCTCTAATTATAGACTAGTGGGATAATTTTCCATCAAACTTTAAACTGAACATAAAAACCTAAAATAATTTAAAATGGCTCTCTAAAACTCCTGTAAAAAGAAGAAAGATGATCAACGATCTGTTCAAGACCAGTGATTTTTTATAAACCCTCCTGTGATTCATTATTTGTTATTAAAATAGGCTCAAAAGCAGAAAATCCTCCACATCTATATAGTTTCTGTAGCACTTCTGTCAATCCAAGGCATCCAAAGGAGGACACATTTACTCACTTTCTCTCAAGCACCACCAGTAATGCCATTGTGGCAGATCTCTGCGCAGGATGCACAGATCTGCCCAAAATTTTAAATTCTTGGCCACAGAATCTCATAACAAATGCTGTTACTGGTACACCAAAGCTACACATTTTGTAGTCAGTTCAGATACACTGAGCAACAACTGCATCCCTCTACTGCAGCACAAACCTGCTCTCCAAGTGTTGCTGAAATTCATCATTGCTTTGACCGGGGCAACAGATCAGTTCCAACAGAGTACCTTCAAAGACTGTGCTTTCTGTAATCCTCTGAAGACAGCAACATCTTGTTATTAGATGAGTGATTCAATCACCTAGGTAAACATTACACACTTGGTGGCAATCATAACCACGACCATATTTACCTCCAGGCACACTTCCTGTAACACGGTGTTCACAATACTGCCATTTATAAGCCTAAGCAGACAAATTATTGTGATAATAAGTCCTTACATTCCTGCATTCTACCTACAGAGGAAATTACAAAGTTAGTTTTACTCTATTGAAGCAATCCACATTTCTTAGAACCTGATCCATGCAGTGGCCAGCCTGGGGAGCCTTTTCTACAAAGAGCTGACAGAGATATCTAGTGTCATTAAGCCTTCTCTGGCAAGGTACCAGACTGGGGACTAAGTACAGATTCTGCTTCTTTGCTTATGTTAACTCATTCTCGGAGGCTAAAATTCGGAGTGCAAAGAGTCACACACAGCCTCTCCCAACCACCAGTGAGATGGATGCATGTCTGTCATGGCTGGT
Organism: Illadopsis cleaveri; assembly: GCA_013399915.1. Classification (NCBI taxonomy): domain Eukaryota; kingdom Metazoa; phylum Chordata; class Aves; order Passeriformes; family Timaliidae; genus Illadopsis; species Illadopsis cleaveri. Next base: position 480,710 of record VXBB01009668.1, read on the forward strand.
AAAATCCAATGAGGAGAGTTAAACCCTTTGTAAAGACATATCGATCATTACTTTGAAACACTTCACTAAAAATCATATTGATGCTGGAAGTCTGAACCAAACAATTCCTTTACAGGGCAGATCATGGAGAAGTTGCAGTAATAGCGAATCGATTCCAGTTAATGGACTCGATGAGTGCTGTGACAAATAACTGCTTACTCATCCCCAAAATGCACTACACACCATGACCAAAAGGACTATCTTTTATTATTCAATAAACATTAATTATGACAGATGTATTACACTTTCATATGGTAGAATACTGACTGCCCTGTTCAATAATCAAGATATTTCTAACTTCCTCCTGGTTAACCAAAACTTGATTCCAAACAAAACTCATTTGTCATCCTCAATCAAGGAGATGATCACAAAATACTGCTGTGGAGGGGAAGAGGAAACTCCTGATAATCTGGTGGTAACCTTCATCTTCTCCTTCAGGTTCCCAGTAAACTGAGAATGGAATCACATTAATATTTTATCTTTCATTCCAATCGCTCTCAATTCTGCCTTGTCCTGGAAGTTTTCAGTACTAAAAATAAATATCTCTTGTTTCCGTATGTATAAACCAAAATGATAGTGGTACAAGCTCAAACTTGGAAAGACTCAGAAACCTATTTCCATACATACAGAAAGGAGTGAAAATAATCACTGGAATTAATCTGAAGGGAGAGTCTAGCTATCTGATCCTGCCTACTACATCAGCTGGTGTCACAATTCTGGCCCTAACTACTCTTCATCACGTGCCCACATAATTCTAGTACTATTAGCACAGCAATAAATAAAATATTGTACTATTACCACTATGAGACACCTTTCCCTCACACCAAAGAGATTTCTTACCCCTACCCACCCACCAAACAAAACCACTTTCAATGCATGACGCCTGTGAGGACATGATTACAGAAGTCATCATCATCATCTACAATCATATTTTCACCTGTTCACGTGGTGTACACCTGTGAGTTCTTGGCAATACACTTCACTGAGGTGTGGGAAATTTCAGGTTCAGAACAAGCCCTGTCATCTTTCTTCTCTTAAGCAAATATGCCACACTATCCCAAAACCTGTGTGAATGCTATGGCCTCTTATAATGTTACCTTATTTATAAATATTTTACCTTTTTAAGTGCACAAAATACTAATGCAAATCCCTCGAACATATATACAAGAGTCAGAACAGCAATATATATATAAAAGTAATTCAAAGATCTTGAAGATGCTTTTATACTACGACCTAATGTGCAAGCAGTAGACCACCCCACCACAGGTAAGAAATGAGAAATTTTGAGGGCTATTGAACACTGAATTTTCGCAGCTGAACAATATGAAGTTATTTAGCAGTGTTCAATAGCCTTCAAACTCACTTCTGGCTGTGGGTTACAGTGGTCCAGTAGAAAAAGACTGAGAAATAAAAATAGTGCCATACAGGTTGGATCAAGAGATTTTCTGCATTTTTTAAAAGCCCTTTTAGAGTTCACATAATTTTATGTGTTTTGAAAAATGTAGATGCCACACACTATTAATCAGACAGCACAGAAAGAGCATCTATGTAAAAGCAGATGTCAGGCTATGAAAGTACTACTAACAATACTACAGGTGTATACATGTATTAAAAACCAACGAAAAAAAAGACTAAAAACCTGCTGCTGCAGGGGCACGAGCTTCCAAGTCCAACCAGTTCTGTATGAATTTTGCTACTGCTCAAATGGTATACCTAAGATATTGGGGGCTTTTATTCAATCCTTTTTAGTTGGCAAAACTAACACCTCAACAGCTGGATAAGATACGGGATTCATTTTACTGTCATGAATACTGACTTTTACAGGGCTTTTTCAACGGGGATCTAAGAGTTGGCATTTGTTTACTAAGTGTTCAAAAATGAGCATTTCAATATTCCAGTGGGAAACACAAAACAGATTTCAAGGTAGTAATTAGATCCACTTACTATAAACGAAATTACACCCTGCTTAAGCAAAAAAGTTGGTCAGTTTTTCCATTTATGCTTGCATATTTCAGCTTTTATCCATTCCCCTAGCATGGATGTTTCATTGATGGCTGAGGGTAACACTTCAAAAATGAACTAGCTAAACAAACTTCCCAGCAGCACTTGACAGAGCTACACCTATTCTTCCCCATTTCCAAAGCAGTACAGAATTAATTACCAGTTCTATGGATCTATTGTAAGTATAATAGACTAAAGAGCTATCACAGACACATTTATTGTAAAAGCACAATCCCAAGAGTGTCTAGTAGAGGGCCAAAACGATTAACACAAATGCTTTGTCAGATCAAAGATAAAACCTGCACCGCCCAATTGAGGAATGAATTAGAACAGTGGGTTATCTTTCAAATTAACCAGGGCAGTTAGTGAGGAAAATTTCATGAAAGTGTAATTCTTAGCCTTTGTGAATCCACACAGCAGGCATTCTGCCAGCTGACAAGATGATGAAATTTTCATGCTTAAAAAAGCCCTCTTCATTTCCCAATTTAGATTAGCTAGCGTTTCTCTCTCTTTTCATCTATTTGCTCTTCTGAAGCAGAATTTAAAAAAAAAAAAAAAAAGCACACAACAGGATCAATCTCTCATGGAATAAATGCATTTCTGAGAAGGAATAAAATCTTTCCATGCCATTTGAAAATAGATTTACATTTAAGAGTAAGCTTATCAAAATTGGTATTGTTAATATCATTAAAAATCTGTAAATACCAGAGCAATGGTAGATACGTTTTAGAAGTCAAATATAAAACATTTCAATGTTTAATGGCAAAAAACAATTGCAGAAACCGATATTTTTATATAAAGGCCAGTAATTGACAAAAACAATGGGATTGCAGCAAGCTCACAAAATTCTATTTATGCACTTACATTTGCATCTTTTTAAAGGAATGTTGTATATGACGATTGTATTTATTTATTTAACACAGTTTTGTGTGCCAAAAAGAGCGAGTAGATTTTCTATTTTTAGATTTTATGACACTCCCCCCCACCCCTAAATTTATACAGCCACATATAAAAGCATTTCAATAGACTAAAGGAAAAAACATTGCAACATCTTGAACATTTAAACACTCAAAAATCTGATTCAAAGCTCACTGGAAAAAAAAGTACACTTATTTATCTCAGTGAGCTGTGGATCAGGCTGAAAGGCTCTTGATAGGGCTGTCTTCATAAAATGTAGCTCATTATTTACAGGTTAAAAACCACATTTTCACATTTTACATTTCTGTATTACGTGCCATTTGATGAACATACAAACAAAATAATATCTAAAAAAAAAATTAAATGGAGTGACAATATATGTGACCCTTACAAATTGGTATTTCTGTGCCTTTCAGATGCAATTACTACAAAAGGAGATTGTTTAATAAGAGGCTGAAAGTTTCATTAAATGTTTTGTTCAGACAGTTCTTTGCTATAATAATTCTGGGTGTGTCTTTATGGCTTACAGGATTACATATATTAGTGCAAACACCCATTTGATGAATTGCAGCTCCAGCTGTTATACAGTCACTACAAGTACTGGATGAAAGGAATAAGCGTAAAGTCTCAGCATCTGGTTTTCTAGGAGCTAACAAGACAAAAAGTTTACTTGCCCAACTCCACGAAAAGCTCTTTGGTAAAAAGAAAATTAATGTGCAATCTGGAAATCAATGTCACATTTCCAGAGTCTGAATGTATTCCACAGTCAAAAAATAGTTTTAAACCTTATTGTAGCTAACTAGTTTAAAAGTAAATTCTCACTACTAAAAAACACCTGAAGCTCTTACTTACATGGACAAATAATCTTCTTTTTAATTATCTTAATTATCCAATATACCACGTAGTAAGATACTTAATAGATTTATGTAAGCAAATTACAAGGTTCAATACTCAAAAATTATAGTTTGGTTCATAGCTTGGTCTTAAAAGAAGACAAAACAACCAACCAATAAAAAAATAGAACAGCACAAAACATTACATCACTTTTTGTTCTTATCAGCAGTAAGAATTTCTCCTGCCCTTAAAGGCAACTTTCTTCATACAAGTTTTCTTCATACTGCATTTCACATGTTTTTGAACACTTTACATGCCTGAAATTACTTAGCATGTGCCACTCTCTATTAGCATTATGCACATACATTAAATCTAAAAAGCAATTTTCATACAAAAAGAGTCAGTGTAAATATATTACTTAGACCCATTATTTAATAACACTTCAATGATAATTTTGCAGACAGTTGGACTTTGCAATAAAGTAACATGAGATCTCACATTTTGGTGACTTCAACTATCTTTAACTTCAATGGAAAGGAACAATCTATCTCTACCTTGTGAAATATTGCTTGAATTTAAATAGCCTTAAAAGGTTTTGTGCTCCTTCTGATGCAAAGATCTTCAAAAGAAGTATTTTTACCTTCAGAAATTATTATGCTTTCAGAAGCCGGTTTAGAAAACAATCAGCTATAATTGCAATAAGAACTAGTACAGAAGAAAGACAACACAAAACATATACTTTTATACACTTACACTCAGTATTAAACCACAATAGTAAATCTTAGCATGGTAACTGCTGTTTGCAAAAGAATTCTGTAATGCCTAAGAAAACACACAACAAATTAGGTACATCATTCATATTTGGTACAGGCCAAATTTTTAAAAACAATTTACTTTTTTGGGTGTATCAAAAGTTACGAGCACACAAAGGTTCTGAATGTCTTCAAAATTTATGTCCATCCTGCAGCTGTGTAAGCAGGCAATGTTGGACAATCAAAACAAGCAGGCAGACAATAGCATGAGATGCTCTATGAAAATCTGACCAAAATAACTAAATGTCAATTTACAAAATATGATGCTTTAGCATATTAGAAATACAAAACATATTGATATCAGTTAAAAAGCATGGTGGGTTTTGTCCTAATGTTGGACTGTGAGAAGATAGGAATTTAAAATACTACACCTTTTTTCGTCACAATGCCATACTAAGCCAACCACTACCACTGGCACTTCGGATTTCTTGCATTACCCCTCCAAAAAAAGAGAATTATATCAATTTAATTAACTACCCATCCTTCTCCTCATTTCTTCCCTTCCCAATCATTATTAAGAAACATTCATAGCATTTTCATTCCTACAGTCCTTCAAAGAATTTTTTGAGCTATATTTTAAGAGCTATATTTGGGTTTCCTTTTCACAATATGAGACAATAGACATCAATTTGAGTTGAAGAAAGAGAATCATATTTCAATTACATGAGAAACTGATATCTACCTATTTGATAGGCTTCATAGATTTTCCTAAAAGCATTGAGATAATACACTCTGGCTAAAAATCTGGAAAACAGAGAGCTATTATATGTGTAATAATGCTGACACACAGTTACAAATATGTAAAGAAATCTATCTTGAGGCTGAACTGAGAAAACAAACATTCTAAATTAATTTTTTAATTCACTGATTGTTTTATTTTCACAAAGTTGGGGGTTGATGCTTCATGCTACTACCTCACACTATACAAAAAAAAGGGTAACATGACAGTCATAAAGAACTCAGCACTACTTCAAAAACTCATTTCACATGGCAGAGTATTTTCTGCATACTTACACTGTAGTATTTTCTGAGGTAGCGTCTAATATCCAACAGTAACTTGTTGCTCATTTGAACCACGTGGCTGAAAGGAGGCTCTTCACACTCTGTCTTGCTGCACCTTTGCAAGCTGAGTTCAATAAATCTCCCCTGAAAACAGATGTGTAAAAACAGCACCATTATGACAGATGATGGAAACAGAAGTTACCACAGGAGTTTAGACACAATACATATATTTTAAAAAGTAACAGTCTTAAAGGGCCCATAATATCTGGGCCTTCTTTCTTCCCATCATTGTTGGCCACACCCATATGGGAAAACTGCAGGGCAGAGATATCTTCATTCTGTTCTTAAGGAAAGCTCTTTCAGAGAACACAGCACTAAGTTAATAATTCAAAAAGAGATGCTGAGTTTAAAAAAAAAAGGATCTCTGGACAAATCATGCTCCCCCATCTCCACCCCCCAAAAAACCATGTTTATTGTTTTATCAGAGACAAACTTCAGCCTCAGTCCACTGATCAGAACTTTGAAATCCACCTTATAGATACTAATTATGAAATTGCCAACAGGGCTGTAGAGACAAACTTCATTAAAGAAAAATCACATTATCACTTCTATTTTCTCCAAGTTCACAGAACAGCTCTTAGAGTTTTGCACCATCTTCATTCCCTTATTTTCAAAACTTTCTTAACACCTGACATTAAAAATTCAGGACCTGGAACTGTTGTGTGAACAGCTAAAATTAATGAATAGGGATTCTCACTAATATAACACCAGTCTGGCAGGCTGGACAGTCATACAGCTTTCAGAAAACTTTCTAAGAAAACTTAAGGTAAGACAGCTGTTGTGAGCCATCTTGGCTAAACCCCCACTCACAACACTAATTAATTTCAGGTGAAATAGAGGAGATTTTTGGCTTGGTTTCAGGATTTCTTCTGTTGTTTGGTGGTGGGGATATATTTTTTTTTAAGGAGTTTGACATCCATTCCTCTCTAGTTAGCCCATCTGCAACTTGTCAAGTCTACATGCAATTAACTGTCTTATTTACAGCTGCGATGAACAAAAGTCAAGGATTCACGAAGTATCACTCAATTTGTGTGTCTTTTCCTCTTACTTGTTTCCAACCACGGCTTTATTTTGATTCAAAAAATGCAAAACATCTGTTGTTTGTCCAAATTAACTTAAAATAATTACTTTTAATTTAGATAAAAAATTTATTTGCTTTCAGTTTCAAGGTTTTCACTACTCTGAAGCTCGCTAATTTGCCGATGACTAATACATACATAACGTGCTGTAGAGTTAAATACTTGGCCTTATTTCAAGTTGTGATCCAAGGTCAGAGATACATTTTTTGGCAGAACTTCTCAACAAGAATGTACCCCTGTGACTTTTTATTCAATTCACAGAGACAGAAGGAAAGATAACGTAGAAAAACCTTACTGTCAAGAAGGGAGGTGGGATGTAGCAAGATAAGCACAAGTTTAAAAATCACTTTGTTCCAATTATTATGATTTAAGATAAAAAACTGCCATTGCTATACAAAAGTTTTATTAAATGGAGAACTGGAAGTTACTAAGGTGTTAAGACAAGGATTCCTTTAGAAGTAACAGCAACAATCATTCACGACTGTGGGCAAACAGATTAATGAAGCCAGAAAATCTCACATGTTCTGCGAGACGACGCAGCTGAAATGTAAAAATGGGAAAAATATGTCAGCACTATCCTATCAGCAATTATCTGCTCCAAAGCTATAAATAGCAGGAAGACTGAAACAATATGGTATCTTCTCCTACATCATATGAATCCTGTCTGAAAAGCTGCTCTCCCTACAAGCATTTTTCTCCCTCAGCAGTGAACAGAAACGAAACGAACAAAAAAACCAACTAACCGAACCATCAAAGACATTGTCATAAATATTTTCTGTTCCGCACTTGAGGCAGCAAAACTTGAATCTTTCACAATCCCTATATTTCTCCTCATCAGTGAGCTGAGCTGGGCCACCAACCAAGGCATCGTTCTCATCTTTATGGTAATGGTGATGGACTCTGAATTGGGAGGGATCCAGTCCTATTAATAAGAAACAAAAATTTCAAAAGACTAAGAGGTCAACCATGCAAGCAGGCTTATTTTTCATATGCTTGGTGAAGCAGATTCAAAAGAAAGTTACAAAATGTAAATTCAGAAGCTGAAAATCTCTCCTTAGCAAAACTTCCTCTATAAAACATAAATACATTCTGCAATTTTTAACCACGAATAAAGGTTCACAAGACATGAAGAAATCATCTTACTTATCTTCTTATGCAAGATTGCTTTATAAATAAAACAAGCACACTGCATTATCATGGGAGTATGCAAGAGAACATTTTGTTTCTGAGGAAACCACTCCTAACGGATAGCTTTATTGTTATTTTCTTCTTAAGTTACACTGAAAATATTTCAATAAAAATGTGCATCATTATTAAGAAACGGTCTTTAAATCAAAATGGCACCATTAAAACCAAAAACAGAGAATAAAAACCCCATTAAAGAAACGCGGGTGCACTGCTATTACCAACTCCTTCAAGTCCGTACACAACTGCCAACTCTGATTTCAATGCAGTGGTCGATTTCATTTTGGCTCAGTGGTTAACAGCATGGAGGTTTCAATCTAATGCAGTGGTTAAAATTCAGCAGCAGCATTTAAAACCGCAGCGCTGGAGACAAAGTGCTTTATTTTTGATTGCCAGAACTCAAGATTTTAAACAAATAAATACACAAAAGAGATCCCAAAAATACTGATTCAACCACAAATAAGTAAATAAGCATGCAAGTACGAAGTTCACTGTTCTACGAATAAGACTGCAAAAGTAAACTTAATAAAAATCCTCAAGTTCTGTCATCCTTTGTCATGTGCAACATTTTAAAAGTCCATGCATCTCATTTACAGGGGTTTTTTGTTAACTTTAGGAAAAAAACACGTTGGGAAAAAAAACTTAATCGAATGAGCATATAGGAGAAAACCTTCAGAAAACTCACTTTAGTTGTAGAACAAAAAGATCAGAGAAGCATTTAAAAAAATATTTTTAACACACATTAAGCCAAGTAACAGATTACCATGTACTAAAACATATCCTGTATAAATTTCAGTTTAAAAATATAATCATTTCTATAAGAAATGTAACAAAGATTACAAATAGAAAGTGAAGCTTCATCTTATTATAACTGTACCATAATACTCTAAGACAATGGTTAGGAACAATATTCAGGGAAACCACACAAATATTATTGCACTTAAAAAGCAGTTATGTTATACAGGCAGATATAGATTGTCTTTACATAAAAGATTTGTCTGACTTTAATACCACTACTCTGAATTTTTATGTTGCAGTCTTAAAACAAATTCAAGCACAAGGAAAAATTCCATTGCCAAATAAGTTTATTTGATTCTAGATAGAATATGGGTTTCCCTAAAATTTATCCAATCTTCCCAATTTTGTCAAAAGAAAAAAATGTCAATGCATAAAGGTAACAATTCACCTCCAGGAGGTTTCTAAACTTTTAATACAGTTCTGTACTATTCATTTAAAGAAAAAGCATACAAAGCAAAATACACTGCTAATAGCTTATTTTACACTTTAATACACATGGTTTCCCCCCAAAAAAGACTGTAGGGTTTTTTTGTTTGTTTGTTTGGGTTTTTGGTTTGTTGCTTGGTCGGGTTTTTTTGATTGGGGTTTTTTTGGGGTTATTTTTTTTGTTGTTTGGTTTTGTTTTGAAGGTTTTTTTAATAAAAGGGTTGGTAATATATCTACAGGACACAGGTAGCAGAGAGAAGGTTTAGAAAGGGAACTAGAGTTCAGTATTCAGATTTTGCAAAAAAATCAAGTATGCAGTAGGTTGGATCTAAGATAGCAATGGTGAAAACAAAAATTCTCAGTTTACTCTGAGTTCAGAAGTGGAATGAAAAAACATCATTCCAACTATCTGATACAGATACCTTTACAGTTCAGCTAGAAATCTTTGGTTGTTTCCCAAAAGGCAAATATGGAGTGAAGTAGCTCACTAAAATATAAAAGGAGATAAATTCTGGTGTTCAGGAAACTGCTGTTTTCCAACACTGAGTCAAAAACAGTGACAGTAAATATTGGTCATTTAATATTAATTTAACAGAAAAAAAATATCGTTGTGAGAATTTAAATCACACCTATCTCTGAACTTTCTTAGCTGTTTTGACTGGAAAAAACATCAACAAAAAATATTATGCTGAACTGATTACACATCTAAGGTTTGGTGTGCAAACAGCCATACTGAAATAAAAAGGACTACAAATCAGGCTTTTGAAGAACATGCCTACCTTAATTATCTTGTGGAATTGGGAACTATTTTATCTATTATTTCCTTTCAGGAATAGTTAGTTGGTTCAGTTAATCCATTTCAGCACCTAAACTGGTATCCTCTCGGACCAGGTCACACCGGTCATGTTATTTTACTCAGTACACAAAACAGGGGCTATCTAATGGGGTGGTGGAAAAAAAAAATAATATCTGGTTTTGGTAATTTTTAAATGAATAGGATGAGACTAATCAGTGAACTTTGAACTCCTTTTTTCTTTTTTCTTTTTTTTTTTCCCTTTTGTTTTTTTTTTTTCCCCCTCATGACATCAAGGGGAAAAAAAAAAAAAATCAAAGGGACTTTAACTTACTCTGACAGGAAAAACTCTTCAGGGCTATCATTAAATTACCTGCACCAGAGGTAAGTTTTATCACCTCACCAAAACCACAAGGCTGGATGCAGGACTTTAAAACACTGCAACATTACAAACGTGCTGATGAAAGCAGTGTGACCAAACTAATTTAAAAAACTAAGTTCAAGGACTTGTTCTTTAATTATTTATTAGAATTATTAAAACCATTACTAACTGGCAAGCAAAGCGGGTCACTCAAGAACCTGAAAAAACGGTCACAGATTTTTAACAAACGCAGGATTTTAAAAGCAACATTTCTGCGGATCGCTTGTGTCCTTCCTTCCCCCGCACTCCCGGGAGCGCCGCGGCCGCCGGGCAGCCGTGAGGGGCCGGGGGCTGTTCCCGGGAGCTGTGCCCGGGGCCGTTAACGGGGTTTGTGCCCGGGGGCTGTGCCTGGGGGCTGTTCCCGGGGCTGTTAAGGGGGTCTGTGCCCGGGGGCCGTTCCCGGGGGCCGCATGCCAGCCGCAGGTGCTCGGGCGCCGCGGGAGTTCCGCCCGCACCTTTCCCCAGGACCCGCGCGGGAGGCGGGGAATCGCCAGCCGGTGCTGCCACCCCGCGGCCGGCGCCGCGCACTGCAGCGGGGCCCGCGGGGCCGGGGCCGCCCGGCCGGGCTGTTGGTTGATTCATTCACATAGGTATTGCTTCCTTTATTCATTCATCTTAGCGTCGTTTCTTTTATTCGTTGTTATTTTCACTCTTTCCTTTATTCGTTCAGAGCGCCCAACGCGCTTTAACGATTCTCAGGTTCTGAGCAGGTCTGGAGCATCTCAAAATACCCAGCCAGACCACAAACAACTAAGTTCACATGCTTTGGGACTAGTTATAATACTGTCATGAAGTTTCGTCATGACTTTAATCTCAATTTTCATCACTGTCCTTTCACTTCACTCCCTAATGCGAGGAAAGCAATAAAAAAGTCAAAACCTGAGGTAAATTCTGCATGCCACAAGGAGAGCAACCATCCTGGTTTCTGTCTGCAGAGTCTGTCTGAGCAGCTGCTACACACTATATTAAAGACACTTAAACGATTCTGTAATAATATTTTTTTTAGAAAGACAACTAAAAAAGCCAATATATTTGGTGCTGGTGGGTTTCCTTACAAGAAGCAGCTAACACACAGACACTGCATCAAAGCAGGGAGCAGTACTGGGAAGTACTCCTAAGGACAAGCCTCATCAGGACCCACGAATGACTCCCAAAAATCAGACAGCCTTCGTAAGAAATGCCCAATGGAAGCAAGCTGCAGAGCACCAATCTGCACATCCCTCTATAAGGCAGCAGAACACACCTCTTTCAGAATATCATGACACTGTCTAGGACAGTAGTCATCAATTTCCATCATTTAAAGCAAATAATATTATGTAGTAACAGCTACGAAAGTCCCATGGTTAAAGAACTCTGCTTCCGTAATGTCTGCTCATTTCTGACAACACACAAATAAGATGTAACTTTTCTTTGAGACAAGGAGCAGTACTTATGTGTTAACAAAAACCCCTTATTTGAAATACAGTAAGAGAATTGCTGTGCCATACAGTTCTTCCAGTTTAAAAGCTAGATATATTAAGGATGAAATAAGGTCATTTAGGAGATTTAGGAAGATCAGATTTATTAAATGATATAACTGATTAGATTGCACACTTTATTTAGTTTTACAAACTGAGACAATCCTCATCTTGTCACTGCATTTCCTCAGAAACTTCAAGACAAAGAGAGTGAATGCAGGAGTATGCCCATGAGGTTCTCATTTTTAGGAACAATGAACTTCCACCTCTCAAACACTAGGCAGACCTCCTACAATGCGCCAAAACAAAAGGCAGTTTTTAACTTGATTCCATAGCGAATCAATATGATATTAAAGGGGTTCTCTGCAATTTTAAAGTTGTATTATTTGCTCCTGTTCTTCAGTGTCTAAAATAATTTAAAATTACTTGCTTTGAGCACAGACAGAACAAAGAACTTTTCAGCACTTTGATGTGAGCCAAGCTTCCCTAGCAGAGTTCAATTTTATCTACTCAGACTAGAAGGGTGACAGGAAACATTCACCTTATAAACATGCATTATTGTAGATTCTGTTAGACATGCAGCCAAGATCTTTCTTCTACAACCACTCTCCCTATAGAGACATATATTCTACGTAACACAATAAATCTGATTAGTGGAGGAAGACACACAATGAGAATGCAACAGGATTTTGGTCCACAGATATGATGCTTATATATCCTTCAGAATGGGAAAATGTGTCTTTTTGCAACAAGATGGGAAAAACAATGGGAATTTGGATGTACATCATGATGAAAATACTAAGTAAAAAAGCCCAACTTAGCATCACAGATCAGTAAACAGTTTCCATATTTGCTTGTTTTAGCAAGCTGGACTCAAGTATCTTGTAGTCTTTTGTATCTTACAAAGGATTTTTGATTTCTGTGAAAGAAAACCACTTGACTCTGCCTCCAGTACCATTTTTAAAATCCTGTAAGATAACTTCAGCTTGCAATGACTTATGTGCAGCTCTGATCAAGTGCTGTATATGAAAACCTAAGCAGATCAGAAGTCTTGAAAAAGACCTGACTTTACCCTCAAGCTGAATTTAAGCTTTCCCAAGAAAACAAAGCTAGGGAAGGTGGTAAAATTTTGACTGTATAGCAAGGTCAAACTGAACACACTTCAGATCTAAGACTGTAATGGATACATACCGGTTTTCAGACTGACAATTGTGGACTATTAATAAACTCTCAGCTGCATGATGCTATTACAGACCATAAAAGAAATCTTCATCTGGAACGTACTACGGTGCAAAAAGCAGCACAGGCATTTGCAAACAGTAGGTGTTATCGAGTGGCACAAAGTTCTTAAGATCTGGGTAGTTAATTTAGGTTTCTGAAGGGAGCCAGTCTTCTCTGAAAATCTAACCTGTTGTGAATAAGAGCTCTGAATTTGAGCTTAACTCTACAAGACTAACAACCTTTGCCAAATAAAATAAACTAGCTTCAGAAATCATTCTTGTCTTTTACCTAAAGGAAGTACAACACTGCTGCCTATTTTAAACCCCTTCACCTAACCAAGAGTGCTTGACCTTTTCAGTCAGGCATACCACACAGTCAGCTCTGACATCAAGGGAAAGTTGGATACCAAGGCCTTGCCACATAATAAACATGATGATTTGTGTGGTCAGCCTGCATGTGTGGAGCAGGGCTGACACCTCCTCAAAGCATGAGAGCTGTTGAGGACACATGTCAACATCAAATGTCCCCAAGAAATACCTTTGCTGACTCAGAAAAAGCAGAATTTCTGTCTTCAACTCCTTCTCAACAACCCAGAAATGGAGATGGAAAAAGCTGCATGTAACAAGGATTGTCTTGGGAGATGAAGATCCTTCATGGCTATCATCCCTCTTCCTGAGAAACAACAAGGCAGGACCTTTCTTGCCTACACTCTTAAGTACAATCTCCAAGCTAACCAGCTGTTACTAAGGGAGCTACAGATGCAGTTATCCAGGTGAAGGGTCCTGAGGCAACCCACTACCAGGTGATTTTTAATTGGCCAAATCCTGGATCTTGGCCTCCTTTACCTAAACAGAAAATGCTGCTGATGACTGACACTGTTGTACACTATGACACAAAGACTCTGACTTCAGAAGGCTGAAAATCCTTCATTCTTGGAATGTGTGTCCCTTTTTATACTATTCTACACAGACCAATTTGATTGGTGACAAGAAGACAAACCTCTTCAATCACATTGGTCAGACCAGAGGGACATCAAGAAGAAGTCCCTCCTAGGGAAAGAATGTAAACAATTTACTGTTACAAAAACATGTCTCTTGTTTACAGAAAATTCCCTGGGAAAGGAATTCCAGAAAACCAAAACATCTCAGGCACAAAAAAGGGCTGCAACTAACTTCCTCTGAGCGCTCCAATATTCTGAACAAAGTAATTTCTTCAGGTCTGAGCTTCCCGTAGACACAGGCATAGCACACAGATTATTAAACTGACACAGTGCAATTCTCTTAAGAAGTTCTCCTAGAGAAAAGGCAGTCTTGTCAAGAATTTCATAGCCAGCAAAACTAAGAACATTTTCATGTCCTTCAGCAACAGTTTTAAAAATAACAAACTACATGTGGGATACAAATCACTAAATTTCTGTTTATCAAGTGGATCAGTCAAGTCTGTTGGTTAATCAGTTCTGGGGAGGAAACAGCACTAAAAGGAACACACACATAGAGCATAGCATTTTCAAGAAGAGAGACCCAATAGAACCGTTAACAAATTTTCAACCTTTCATTCTTTTCTAGGTAAGAAGTCTAGGGAATAGAGAAGAAAGAGGCAATCACAGTTGGGCAGGAAAATCTCTAATTCTAATGATTAGACATCTTTTAAAAGAACAAACAACTCTAACAAGAGCAATTCCCTGTTGCTCATTTGAATTAAAACTGTTGATTTCATGGATCACTAACATTAGTTATACTTTTTTAACAGCACTTCTTGGTTTTGAGACCACTTAATTCCTTCATTTAAAGCAGTTAAAACTGTTACTAGGATTTCGTGTTTCTATTATCCAATAAGTCAGTTCTAGCAATCAAGTCTTCACTTACATCCTAGTAAAAAGTATTCTTTCATTGCAATTATGACTGCTGTTTTTTCCCTGGGAAGATGCCAGAGATACCAGCATTTCTCTCTGAAAAAACGTTAGTTCAGATGCACACCCAGAACTCCTTCAGTAACTTCAGAAAATCTCAAACACATGCAATAGTACTGTCATTTCTGAAAAGCAGATTTGTGCAACTCTGAACGAGGATTGTAAGATTAAATTCATGTTAGTGACGACCTTCTGAAAAAACACTATTCTGCAGAAGTGATAAACACACTTAGAGTCCACACTGCTTTCTACAGGCTGTGTAACACAAGTTATTGTTCAATACAAAAAGACTGATATGGGGGGAAGCATTTCTGAGAGAAACATACATTAAAACCTCTCACTTTGGATCTTGCAATTCTTTAAATAAACTGAATTTAGAATACTTACCTAACCATGTTGCAATAAGAACAGAATCAATTCCCTCTATGGGCTCACATATTCTAGCAACTACTGGATGTATTTGCTGTGACAGGTAGTACTGAGTATCAATTGTAAGATTTTCTTGCTTTTTTAACTGCTCTGGAGCATATGCTCGCTGGCTGGCACTGAGATCTGATCCATCCTAAGGAGACACACACAAAACAAAGTGTGAAAAAAAGTCTATACAAAGAATTATGCTTCAAATATTATGCATTATTTTAATGCAAAATTGTTAGACACTCTTTTGGTTGATTTATTATGCATCCAATACAAATCCAACAGTAGTAAAAAAACTGCATTGCTGATGCTGGCATCAACTAGCAAGTTCAAGAATGCAAAACCAGCTTGTATTATTGCAGCCTACACGTGCAAATCAGTACGAGCAGACAGAGTAAACAGTCCCATCTGTCAATTCTGAAATGCACAATGAAAACACATTGTAACCATCAGCCCAGTTAAAAATACACAGAGGGCATGCATTTTGGATTCACTTTGTACTAAACCAGCATTATCATTTTGCACAACAAGCAAATTCTAAGTCATGGATATCAAAGCTATATCTGTTTTGCTAGGAAATTTTTATTCTTTAATTCTATAAAGAAGGAAATAGAATGAATGGTATGAGAATGGACTTTCACTCATTGGCACAGGAATAAATAACAGAGGCAACAGTGCTGATTTGAAAGAGGAAATTCTAAAATATTCAAAAATACTGAAAGAAATATATGGTGACATCTCAAGCCAAGAGAGAGCCACCACTTAGAGGTTAAAACATACATTAAATTCTTCTCCAACTTGAAAGAGGAAGAGAAGGAGAAAATAATTTCATTTAGGAAGGCAATATTAAATTGAAAAAAATATATATGGAGGAATTAAGTATCAGATCTAAGACAACAGTACTCTTGGAAAATGTAACTCATTTCAATCTGTAAAATCATAATCCCAGTCCTCAAATGCCCTAAGAAATGTCATTTTTAATGCATGTCAAAAATCTTAGAGCAGAACTTAAAGCAGTATTTTAGCAAGATTCTGCAGTAGACGTAAACATTTAAAGGAATGAGGCAGGGTGAGGAGAAGTACCACAACTGTTCTGGGTTTTTTTTGCTAAGTACGGTCTCCTTTTTGATTTTTTTTCAGCAAAATAAAACTAATGCATTAATACATGACACCTTCATTTTTTCATTTAAGATGAGCTACTGGTTTCAATAGGGTCAGCAACCATGGACTGAAAACTCATCACTAATAAAGACAGACTGCAAGCCATTGGTCCCTCCTACTCCTTTCAGACAACTTAGTATTCAGAACAAAATTAATTTAGGACTATTCAGCTCATCCAGCTGCTTTGCAAAAATAATTACAATGCAACTCCTTCAGCTCCCTTCTTTCAACAAGTATATTCTTCTCTTGTATTGTGCCACTGCTCAGCCGCACCCGTGGCCCAGCTCTCAAAAGTCTTGGCAGCTTTGGGATGCCAGGCTAAGAACTCTCAATTAAGACAAACACAGTACCTTTCAGCTTGAAAATAATGAGGAGCTGAAATAGTCACATTGTCAAGTTCATCAGCTTGGCCTAAAGGATCGCTTGGTCCATCTAAATCAACCTACACCTTTTCTTTTTAATTATCAGAACCAAAGTGGAGTATATATTTGTGAAATAGTGATAAGCATTCATAGCATAAACACCTAAAACCAGAAAGTGGCTCAAATTTCCCAATCTGTACATCAGAGCTACCACCACATCCAATGACCATGAATTGAAGAGACTAGAGGTTGAGACTGGAAATAACAATGGCACTATTTAGCCAACAACAACAATTATCTTTCCACAAATAAAAGGTTCTTCACCACCAGAATTTTCTTGTGCTTAAAACAAAGACTAGGCATTTCATTTAAAGTAAGCTCTACTTCCAAACAGGAATGAATTCAGGGAGATTTTACCAGTCATTATATGGAAACAGTTGCTGAGCTGATCACAATGCTCGATAAAACTAAATTTAGTACACAAAACCGACTATTTTAAAATAGAAGACTACCTCACCAAAAAGAAATGCCAAAACATATTTTCCCAGGGGCTGAGCTGGTTTTCTTTGCCATATCTCAAAACAATACCTAGTATTGAGCTATGAAGAAAGACATTTTTACCTGACAAATGATATATGACACTGTGTCTCCCGCCTTCACCTTTCGGCCTCCATGAGAGTTTATCCACATGGCAACATGCACATGTGGCAAGGTTTTTTTGTCAGGATAATCCTGGGGATCTTTTGTCAATGCCTAAAATATCAAATGGGAAAACAGAAACATAACTATGAGAAAAATCTATTACTTCAGTGATGGATAACTCAGAACTTTAAAAGACAAGATTACGTAGCAGCTATCTTCATCCTTCTACCATTCACAAGTTCCTCTGAAACACAAGGCAAGACAAAAAGACTGTAACAAATGTATTTGCCATGTTAAACCCTAGGTACCAGTCCCTCAAATTTTATAAATGTTATTATTAATGAAACAAAAATATGTTTTTACAATTACCATCCGAGAAATGCATTAGCGTTATAGACTAAATTGAAGATGACAATATTACACAAAACACAAAAATAGAGCCAGAGATTACCCTCTTACTCTTGTTCTATTAAGGTCATACAGTAAATCTGAATATTGTGTAGCTAAGTGTATCTAACAAGCTCTGTAGCAAGAGGATACAACTGAATTTCAGTATTCCAGTGTATCTCATACTACTGAGAGCCCACAATGAGTTTTCCATAAAATAAAATAAAATAAAATAAAATGCTACATTTAAGTCTTTACTGTCATCCAAATTCTTAGAAACAACTCCTACACTTGACCTAATAGCTAAATACATTTTTTTCTGAAATAGTAAAACAGAGGAACTTTAGGAATTTAAAGTGAACATTTTGCTATACATATCTTTTACTGGGACACTAAGTGCTCTTAGAAGATTTGCATCAGAACATTCTTTTTTTAAGTCAATCATAAAATTCAGTGATTTCTCTACACTCATATGACAACTTGAACACACTTCTTAACTGATTAACACAGTATTACAGAGCAGACAGATGTCCACCTGGCAAAAGAAATAGACTTTGGATGGACAGTTGATAGATCTCTTCTACTAGAAGCATAAGAGGGGCATGTAATACCCAATTCATTGGTGAAACACCTCCCCTAACAGGAAAGGGGAGTCTCTGAAGCTAAAAATACTGGTTTTATCATTGAGGAGTCACAAAAAAAAAAAAAAAATCTCCAAACCACAATGCTGTTGCTAAAATTGCTATAGAAAAAGCAGAGTATTTTACTTTTTGTTGCAGGAAAGTCTTGAATGAGGGCTCAAAATGACTACTACCTTTTTTATACAGAGCTTTCTAGGGAAATATTATGAGGGTTTTCTAGAAAACAGAGTTTTTGATTCCTTTCCATTGCATTCTTCAGTTTATGCATTTCAATCCTGAAATATAAAGTAACAGCTTAGGAGAAAACTCCTCCTGAAAGCATCATGTCATTCTCGAAGTGCAGAATAAGCCTGGTAAACAGCAGGATGGAGCAAGACAAGATTGTTATTCTGGAGCCTCCAGCCCCAATAAGGTTTTCTTCACTTATACTGTAGGATCTTCGCAGCACATCCTGAACAATTCAGTACCTAATAAAACTCCTGCTATTTCACAGCATCATAAGGATTAAAAAATATTTTTGTCAGCAGTCAATATACTCAAGAACAGTAAAGTTTTTCTGAGACTGAAAAGAGCTGCAAGATCACTTACCTTGTTTATTTCAAACTGATTTGCTGGGATCTGACCACTGGCCACATTTTCTCCAATTTCTATAAGTCGCCTTTGAATATTTTCCACAATTATGTCTCGGGGCTGATCAGAAAGAATCTGACCAATTACATAGCTGCAAAAACAGTACAAAAATTAAGAAAAGCTTGGCACGTGCAAAACCATTACAACAGACACAATCTTCTCTTCCCCCACATTTTCTCTAGACATTAAAGAGCCCAAGGATGAAGTATGATGAAAAATTTACAGAAATTTGCCAGTGTATTTTATGTTGTGTTTTATTTATTTACTTATTTTACTAAAAGCAAATTATTGCAAACAGTTCTAATGCTAACTAGTGATTTGGAAGGGTTGAGTGCAGCTTTCCATTTTCTGCTGCCATATCATTTTTCCATTTATTATTCCATAGCAGGTATCTTAAGATGGGGGAGAGAAGAGAACATACCAAGTAAGCGAAGTCTTGCCTATTGCTGCAAAATGTGGTTGGAAGATCTGCCAGCTGCAGAAGAGTTAGTCACTAAAGAACACTCTCCAACATTTGTATAGCTTTAATTACTAATACATTCCTAACTTGGAAAAATTTGCTTCTATTATGATGCATCTTTTCTTAGAAAATGCAAGTCTTAAGAACAGTAAGCAAGTGTGTGGTGTATTTTTACAGATGTGAAAAGTATTCATTTTTGGATACATTTGGACTGTTTAAGTTTTCAAGAGGCATTATACAATGAGTCAGCACCCAGATGACCACCTCTCCACTCTCTCTAATTTTCTTTCTATCGTGCTAAATGTATTTCTTCTACTGAATAAAGCACTAAAATGCCCTGTGCAATGACAATTAATAAATAGTCAACCCAGTATTCATCCTAATGAAGTATCAAAGGAGTCTCATGGCAAAAGGTAAGAGAAGCAGACTTAGGGAACGGGATCACCTCCTCAGGCTGCACCCAGTGCACTTCCAGCTTTTTTAGAGGGTGCTGGAAGTGCTGACCACCAGGTTCTTTACGCATCTAGGAAATAAAATATCTGACCTAGAACCTACAACTCCAAATGCTGACAGCATCTACCATCGTCACAAGATTTCAGCTCTGGTTTATTAAATGGCATTTACAACACTATGACAACTCAGAAGCACAGCTTCCACAGCAGATGCAAAATCAGACAGTGAAATTAGGACACATTTGGATTTGCACAGGTATAACCTGTTAACAATGTCAGAAGGTAACCTTTCCCACCTACCACAAAAATCAGCTAAGTCCTAACATTGATGTTAGTTACCAATCTGTGATCTTCAGGAAACACAGTATCAAATGGTTAGGAGTCACATACTGTTTAAAACAGAGCAAAGAAGACAATGCCACAAAGAAACTTACTTTCCAGTCTGTTTAGCAAGATCACACCAGTCTCTCCGGACTATATCCAGCCCTTTTAGTTCTTGTTTAGTTACATACTTCCCATCTCCTGTTGGTTCCACAGTCAGAGCAGCATATTTCTTCTTCTTTAACAAGAGCAAGGACTTAAAAATTCCATCAATATCAATTTCCAACAATTTGTACAGCTTGTTCACTTCACTTTTGATCTGCAAATGCACCAATATTAAAGACAAATGCAACAATTTAACTATGGACAAATTCAAGTTCCATATCTAAATGCACTGTTCTTAAGTTTTAAAACAAGTTACACACTGTGTATTTGCATACACATTTTAAAGACGGGTCAGGTATCATTAAGTAATTACACACTAGTAACTACGAGCTACTATTAAAATTAAGGTTCACCCACTGACTTTTTCAGTATCTACAGCTTGATACATCTAACTCCTTAACAAAATTAAGCAAGGCAGAAAAACATGGAACTGAAGACAACTAACTCCAGCTCATTTTACTAGAACAGCTAGTTCTAATTCCATCTCACCTCTCACATAAAATAAGCAAACAAGGGATTTTACAGCAGGGACCTACTTACTAGGCAAAGACAAGAGATGGCCACTTAGATAGAAAATGCAAATAGCCTTACAGAAAAGCACCTTTCTTTCTTTCCACTCTCATCCTAAAACAGGGAGGGGAGAAGACTGCAGACCAGAGCTCTGTGTGTGCATGTTCAGGAAAAACAGGCAAGTTTCCTTTCCCTCAACATACCTACCTTTTCTATAGCCTGATTTCCTTGAGAGGAAAAGGTGCTGTTTTTCTACACATAGACTATGTTTTATCCATATACAAAAGCTTCAAATGGTACTGATACATTGTCTTAATATAGTAGCAAGCATCTCTTACCTCTGTTCTAAGAGGACAGAACAGCATGAACCTTCAAGGACAAACTTTGGTTCCAGTACACATTTACCCCCCTACTGGCTTGGCTAAAAGTTTCCCACTTGCTTTTTTCTTTTTACTTTCTTCATATGTTTTTACTTTATATTCTTCAACAGAGTATCTGCATATGCCAGGTGTCCTGTCCTGTCTTCATGTTCTACTCTTTACTTTCTTTCCTCTACAACTTACTTTCTCTGTTGATTTTCAGTATCCATAAACACTCTTACCACCAACTGTGAACTATCCTCTTCTCATGTCTCACTGAAGTTTGATATGGATTCAAGTTCTTTTGCTATCTGACAGATACCCTCACCAAGAACAGGACCTTCAGCATAAAATCTCACTTGTTTCCTATCCAGCTTTGAACTCAGATTTCCATTTTAACCAAAACTTTCCTTACAAACTTTCCATTTATGTGTATACATATATGTGTGTACTTAGTTTTTCTCACTTAGATCTCTGTTTTTCCTATTGCAGGAATTACCATTACTTTGACATCCCATGTATGTGTCTAAGTTTTGAAGGACATCATTTTGCTACGAGATTCATATTTTCTTTCTTAAAACAGTCAAACAATTCCTCTGAACATTTTTCTGCGATTTTAATTTTCAATTTTTCTTTTTTACAGCATACTAACCAAGTGCTCAAAGCCCAGCAACAGTTCAGTACTGAATGTACTGGCAAATCTGATTCACAAAGATGACAGAAAATGAGAAAAAACTTCTGCAAAGTAATGACTAGAAAGAGCATGGATATAAATAATAGAGGGCTAAGGGTGGGAGAGAACACACACATTAGATGGGGGAATTCAGAAAGCACATGAGAGAATTTTCTCCAATAAAAAAACCAAAATTAATCTCTTGGAGGAATGCTTCATTGCTGAAGACAACCCATAAACTCACACTTCACATCAGAACAGGGGTACACTCACTAACTGCTCTCACTGCAATTGTTTGCATTAAACCTGTGTGCCTTCCATACACTCTACATTAAAGTAAAAGTGTAGTGAAAGCAATGTAAATATTCCTCACCTCTGAACATAAAACTCTGCGAAAGAAATTATTATGCAGTGGAGCAGAGACATTCCTTCAGAGTGTTCCTCATCAAAACAGACAATTCTTTATCCTGATTTTAGGAATTACTCAAAACAAGGAAAATGTAAATGATCAGTGTTTACAAAAAAAGGAATTGTCACTTTCTTGAGGAATAAACAAACAAGAAACATGTAAAATGAGACAGATATGAATCACTTTTTTCTGCCACAGAAAGGATATTGAAAGCCACAACGTCTGCAATTTTGATGCTAGGTTTGATTGTGCTGGTTTACAGAGATAAGTTTATTCACTTTTACAGTTTTTATATGTTGTATTTGATTTTAATCAAAACATGTCTTTCTGTCCTTTTTTTAATTAAAAAAAACCAACCTCAACTAATACATAATACAGAAGTACAATGGATTAAAAAAGCTTAAGATTTTACTCTCAATAAACAGCTGACAAGTTCGAACACATTCCTATCCTCTCAGAAAACCTGACTCTAATTCAGAAGTATTTAACCTATTATGCTTATCCTGTCAGATTTCATAAAAGTTATTATTAACTATGCTCTGTAATGTTTAGCCACCAAATGGGAGCACAGGGACAAAAATTAAGCCAGAATGAAACCAAACACACACGACTGGAGTAAGATTAAACTTTCTTATACGCTACTGTACATACACTTGAAATTATACATAATCTTGTATGTGGCAAACCAAAAAAAGACTGCTTTCTACCATGTCAGCAGCCCTCCTGCTACTCAGTTATGACATCAAGATATTATCCCATTTTCTGCTCCTGAATGCATCTACTTCTAAATGTACCCAACAGCATGAAGGTAGAAGTATTCTAAAAAACCCCAGAATCACTCTCTGCCTTAAAATCAAATTACTTTTGTTTAATACTATACTGAATATATCTATGCTTTCTTTGGTTTTTTTAGAGTTTCCATAGCTCTCATTTTCATCACAATTTCTCCCATCTTTCAGAAACAGCTTCTCCTATGTCTTTTCTTTAGAAAGTTCTGAAACATTTCTCACTTTTCTTTCACTGTTTCAGAGAGCCACAAAACTTCCACTTCATTGATTGCCAGCTCCTAATCAATCAGAGCTCTTCTGTTTCCAGTATACCATGGAAATTAATATTTGAACTTACCACTGGAAATCTGAGAACATATTGAGTGTCATACAAATTACATAACTAAACAAAACTAAACTGAGAGACATCCCCCACGAAAAAAAAAATCCAAACTGTTCATGTGGTAATTGAAATTAATGTGGAGGAGAAATTGTACCTTAGATTTTGGTTCACCAAATATTGAGATAATCTCCTGCTACCTTAGGATTAGTAAAAAAATCTTGTTATGCAATGAAATGTTGCATTTAATCACTTTTTAAAATTCACAGAATAGCTACACCTGAAAAAGAGCACTGAGATTTTACTACTTCATAGGTTCCATACACTGAAGCTCTTTCTCCTGGCATATTCTCTGCTTGTGCCACAGAATCCTCTCTTAATACCATCTGCCCCACTCAGAGTAACAACACAGACCTATGTAAGAAATCCTCAAAAAGAAAAAGTTCCTTACCTTATTCCCCAGCTTGAAGACCTCATCCAAATTGGTGCTATTAGTGTTTATCATAATGGAATCTGTGTCTCCATAAATCACTTCAAGGTTCATCTAAACAAAAAAAATTGCTTTGAAAAACAAAAAAGAACCAGTCCATCTTCTACAAGTCCCACATAACATTAAAAGTTCAAAAGTATCATTATCTATATACTATCCCTTAAACACTAACAAGTATACTAGCAAGAAAATATAAAATAAATTGTTACTGATAGGTCTGTACATTTCATTAAAACTTATTTCAGTTTAAAGAGAATAAAGAAACTTCAGCCACTGATATGTTAAAAAGACCACTGTCCAGTTGTGTACATAATATATGTAGGAAAAATTTTACTAAATGAATATTAGAAAAATAAGTCCATGAACAAGTCTGATCTTGTGAAACAGCAGGAGCTCTGATCAGAAATAACTTTGGACTGCTAAGACACAAGAAGATCCCTTCCACAAGACTGCTGGACAAATTCAATGACAAGGCAGTCAGCCAAAGTGTTTCAAAGGTAATACCCCAGTCAGGTATCCCATCCCATTTGCAGCCATCACAATACTACTGGGGGGGAAAAAAAGAGAAAAAATACTTAGATTCTCTATCTCAAACCAATCTGTGAAAGCACTGGCTAGTGGATGACAGCAACTGAAAATACCACAGCACTGTCCAGATTAGGCTGCTCTTCTTCACTCTTTCAGATTATGCAGGAGGCTTCGTATTTCCATCTTCCCTCTCCCATCTTTTAACTTCTACTAATCCAATCACTTGTGTTTGTCCTCCCCTGGGCAGCAGATGTTTCAGGGAATGCTCCTTTTGGATACTATGACCCACAAGTCTTATCTTCGCAGGTTGAAATACTGAACATTTACACCCAGAGATGAACACAAACATTTACTGAACTCCTCTTTGACTGACACTCTGCCCCTCACACCACTTCTGATTCTGATTCTTGTTACAATTTAAATGCCCTGCTTGGAGAAGACTGTATTGCAACACCAGCCATACTTCCATAATACTCTGGATAACAGAGCAAATTCTAGACAAACTGAGGAACATAAAAAAGCCTGTGGTGCACATGAAAGGCAGAGAAAAAAAGAAAAAAAAAGGTGAAAAGAAAAATTGCCAACATCTGTAAATGTCACAACAACAAAAAAATTGGCAGATGCATCTAATTGCATAATATTAATTTGAAAAAAAAAAAAAAAAAGAAAATCTGACATTTTCAGTGGTGGAAAACCAATGCAGCTGTAAAAACTGCAACATGGCTATGTCCATGTCAAACTCCACAGAGGCAAAAAACCATTCTGTGACAGAGTTTAAAGGATGCCAAAAAATAAACCATAATAAACCACTAGAACACATGGTATAACAGGTCTGTGAGTAAACTCTAATTAGCACTGTTGCTAATTTGCTTGAAATAGTCCCACATAGGCTTCAAGCAGGGTCCAGATCATATCTGTGGTAGGAAAAGAAAAAAGCTATAATCCATCAGGAAGGATTACATTTGTAAACCAGGCATCCTAAGAAGTGATTTCAGGTCTGTTTGGGTTACAGTTCTCCTAGAATAAAAAAAATTCACCAGGTGTGCTCTTTAAATGTTGTTGTTTAATGAAAATGCTCAGCATTACCTTCTGCACCATCTCCTTGGTATGCATCAAAATCTGAAAAAAAAAAAATCAAAGATTAGCGTATGATATAATTACAGGCTAACACATGCAAACATACCCATTAGGTTGCTAACTCCAAATGCTCTCACCTTTCAAAACAAAGCAAACCACCTCTCTCCTGGCAACATACAGTCACCTCAATACTCCTATTACACGAGTAAATTCTTGTTTGACCTTGTATTAATGCTATTATTAACTCCCCTAAAACAAGATTAAAACAAATCTCAAAATTGCATGTGCATGCACACATTCTACCTTAAGAAAAAAAGAACACTGAATCAAATGGCTTAAACACAACCTAATCAGCAAGTGCCAGAATTAAGTCTCTTTCAGTAATTTAGGTCAGTTGTCGCCTTTATATCCATCATCTTATCTCTTGATATCATTGAAGTTTTTCCCAAAAACATCCTGTCTTTTTCAATCCATGGATGGTGCTCACTTAAGAAGACTTAGTCAAAACATTGAACACCCTTGTAACAATCTCAAAATGGGTCATCAAAAAGCAAACTCCTTATGGAAACAAGAACTGGGACAAAGAGCTGGGATAAAGACACGATTTGTCCTTGAATCAATGGGCAAATCTTCATGTAACCAGGCCTGATACTCAACCAAGAATGCATCCCAAGTTCCTCAAATGCTCTGAGTAACACCTCTCTGAACCTGAGAAATAGCTAAAGAGACCTCATGTGAGTAGGCTCCTGCTTCCATCTCTAATAGTGCTCAGCACAGTGGAGGGTGGGGAGAGCACATCATCTGAAACCACAGGTAGAGCTGAAGCACAGAAAAAGGACAATCAAATGAGCTTAATGAAAAAAATGTGTAGTTGCAGCAGAAGGAAGAGCTTTGTGAACTCTGCACAGCTGCATGAGAACCAGCATCTGGTCCACTCCTTCAGTCACTTGGCCATGGTTCCACTGTACTCCCCACCTTGTTCCTTCTTATCAACATCCTGGTGCTCTGGCACACAGCACCAGTTGCCACCTCCCTGGTTTCAGTCCTTTCCCTTGCTACTCAAACAGGTTTTTCTTCAGCTAACCCTGCTACTCATATATATCTATACTTTTAGTTTTCTTGAGGATTGATTGGAACAACACGTTACAGCAATGATAGATCAGAGTCTGTTAGGTGAACCCAAGCAATTTGGAACTCTAAAGACAGGGCAACACACTATTTCAACAGCTTATATCAAATCTAGTAACCTAGCCTCAGTTTTACTATTTTTCACATTAAATTGCAATACTCCTTGGCCATATTTGCCAAAAGGTAGAATTAAGACTTGTAGTCAAGAAGTCAGTGACAGGGAGCTGAGCAGTAGAAATCAGCAGGGATGAGGAAAGGGAAAGGACAAACAGGCAAGAGCTGTCCATGCTCAGTGGGAATAAGACCATGTTCAGGGAAATCTCACCACTTTCATAAGGCCAAGGAGTCTATAATGAACCCAAGAGTCTTGACTATTGTGATACTGACTATTGCTATCCCAGCAAGGAATTCTGAAAGAGGTGAAATCTCCACCTCTACACAACAGCACACAAATGGGATGACAACACTGCCATTGCTTTAACACTAATGGCAAGTTTCTTTAGTATTTTCAGAACCTTTATGCAACCACAGTGCAAGTATGATGGTTTTTGTCTGCAACTATGCACAGAAAGTATTCCCCTCAAGGCACTTAAAGACAGGTTCAGTTCCAAACTATGATGTAACTTTGACACAGCTGAACTCAAATGCATGTCCTTATCAGGGTTATTCCCCAAGCAATATGGATATCTACAGATTTATATTCTGGGTCAAGTTCAAAACATCCAGTTGATTTAAAGACCATCCACTAGTGCTGCAAATTAGGCACTCAGACAATGTGATGCCTGAACTCTGCTGAAGTCCAAAACTGCAGAAAGCTCAGCTGTCCTGAGTCTTCTTCACAGAACAGAAAAACTGTGAGCCTTAAGTGCAGATTCCTGCTAGGCTGTACCCATCACTGGAATCAGACACACACAATTGCATTTTAATTGGAAGCTTAAAAAGAAGGTATTCCACTCCTATTCATCTCCTAGTGAGTGATTCAGACATTCAACCCTACCACCTTTCTATGGAGTTCTGAAATTTTTCTAAAGACATATCACTGGTACATGATATCAAATTTCATACAAAGTAGTCAGAATTCCAACATATTCATCACCCCATAGCCCTTCCTCTCACTTATTAACTAACTCCTACAGAGAAAGGTTATACCTCCCCTTTAGTACTCCAAAAGCAAACGGGAGTTCCTGAAACAAAATTGAAAAATTAGACCAAAATGAAGAGTTTATACTGAAAAGACAGGAAGGCCTATCAATTTTCCTTGATAATCTCTGGCATTTTCTACTTCACTCACTGAAATAATTCTATAAATAATGAGAAAGATAACTTTTTTAAAAAATAAAAGGTATACCCCCTACTACAAAAATTGTCTGGCTGTGCAAAAACCATTTCTCAATTGACCCCGAGGACAGCAGTGGGTGTAAGTAATCACAACAAGAGGGTCACAGACAAGTTGGTTTCATCAAGTGACTGGCATATGCTAGTGCCACCCATTCTGACAGGAGATCACTTGTAAGTGCCAACAGCTACAAAACAGAAGGTTAGAAAGTATTGCTAAATTCATTAATACGGCAGTCAGTAGTTATCTGATTTCACAGCAACACCTGCATATTTATCCTCTCATTACCAATTGGATGATGGAATTTTTTCAAGCACATTTCAAAAATCTGCCAATTACAAGTGGAGAAAAAAAATAAACTTTGTAGTTAATTTTTCCCTTAACAAAGTACAGCTGTTGAGAATAATTGTTCAAGATCTTACCCTGTAATGTCAACTGCAGCAGAACAAAGAGTATTTAATTAGCAAATCTATCCAGTAATTCAACACCTATTATATAAAATGCCTTCGTGATTTTATTCAGGATAATTTGCTAAGAGGGTTATTACTGACATTCAGATGAAATTTAAAATTCCTACGCAAGTCGAGTCATAATAGCAGTAATGATCCCCCCAATCAGGAGATACTGTGTCACACAAGGTTCTTTAGCAATGCAGCAGCCCATTTCCTGACTTCTTAATTCCTGGGCTCAGCTCAGTGAGAGCCCTTCATGCCAATATTTCAGTCAGCAATACATCCTTAATGGGACTCTATTAAAATACCTAGAATAAAAGTGACTTTTTTTTT
>VXBB01009668.1:509745-572118 GCA_013399915.1 Illadopsis cleaveri
TTTTTTTTTTTTTTTTTTTTTTGGTGTTCAAGAGAATGACAGCTCTGCTATCATATCAATCCTGAGCAGTTTCTCAGAAATGCACAGCAGAGGAAGGGAGGTGGGAAGACAGAAGAAAGAAGGAAGAGAATAGGGAAAATGGTATTGGGTAGTTTCCTTTTGCAAATAATACTGCACTGCTTATGAGAGCTGGATTGTCTCCTATTCCAAGTAGGAAGAATTAATTGCCTGGCAACCCATCTGTACAGCCATGCCCCCTCCCCCCAGCAAACATATACTTCTAAAAACCTGTGAGCTTTTCAGTACAGTGAACATCTGTGAAACTCTTTTAACTTTTTTTTCTTGTAAAAAGCAATACTAGCAACACACATGGTCTCACCCATGAACTGCAAGTCAATATAAAGATTGTAATTGCAGACAAGGCCTCATCAAACCTCAGAATTCCCTGTTTTAATCCTACCCCAACTCACTAATTACTTAATTATATGAGGTGGTGATTTAAGACAGGAATGATTAACAATAAATAAATACACAAAGAACAGCTTTACTATTATTTATTACATCAAGCTTTTTTAAAGATTCCTTATTTAAAAACCTAAAGAGTGCCTTCTGACGAGAGCATGCATCTGTGGACACAAGCTAAGATAGAAGAGTTAAAAACCAATGAGACAGGATACAAAATTAATATGCTGATGCAAAGATTTCTCCTGTAAACACACATTTTCTGCAGAATCCTGGGGTCACAGACATGAAGGAACAGAAGGCAAGACTTAAAAACAGACAGAAAAGAATGAGCAGAATCATGACAAAAACATAGTACCAGAGAAGTATATACAAAAATCCCCCAAAACAACAAACAAACAAACCCAGCCCACACCTTGTGCATTCATTCTGCACAAGGAGAAAAATAAGCAGCCTTAAGGTCCTGTAAAAAACTGTATTTTTGAAAACTATCTGTAGTTATTTAGAGTAGACCTGATATATTTTTCCACCTCACTTATTTACTTCTGCAATTATATAGTAAGAAAGTAATTCTGTCACCTGCTTTAGTAATTCAGAGTAGCTATGCCTTCCCATGGGACAGAGGAATAAATGAGCTGGAAAAACTGTGTTCCAGTAACACTACTCACTAATCTAAGTATTTCTGAACCTCTGTACTTTTGTAACCTATCCATTAGCTTTGCTAGGATTTTGTCTCAAGTAGACTTTAGCACTGATAATCCACAGTCACAGGATGCTGTAAAAATATTTTATTAAGGAGGATTTTCAGAATAGGCTTCTATTGCTGGACAAAAAGGTGCATATGCTCTAAGCACAAGTGAAAGAAAGATGGAGGCCTTGTTTGCCACAGAATATGGAGAATCACAATTCAGTCTTTTTATCAGACAACAGACTTGATTTAGAAAAGTTTGAGTGATCAGATTCAAGTAGTTAATAAGTTTGTTTCAAAGAGCTTTTACTATTTGCTGTACTTAGAACATACATTCAAAGTTACATTTCTCCAAAATGTACACTCCTACAAAACATTAACAGCATGAGAAATACACCCCAAACTGCCCAAGTTTTCCCTTCTGTGTTGTTTTGGTTTTGTTTCGTTTCAGAAATGCTGAAATTAACTGTTCATACTCCACCCAGCAAGGCGGACAGACAGTAAGACAACTTCAACAGCCTCTGTATACAACAGCAGCATTGGATGGAGCACCAAAACCTAAGGAAGAATGGTTCCAAGGGCTGAAGCAGTGTACACAAAGATCCAGACACATATGTTTGCATGCCAAGAAAAGGTAGAATCTTTTGCCTCACAAACAAAAGACATATGAAAAAGGCAGCAGCAGAAATGTGCTGAACACAAAAAAAAATTATGTTTACCTTTGTGACATTCTGACAAGAAATGCAAAGATGACAGTAAAACACAGATGATGATGATGATGCAAATCAAATTAAAATTTGAAGACAATGCTCCCTTGGTGCCAGAAACAATTATATCCTTAAAATTCTACAGTACTTCTATTTCAAGTATTTGTGGTGAGCTTCGCTGAACAGAATGGGAGAACCAGAACTGTTTTCTTATTAAGTTGTTAAATTGTTGATTTTTCTACACAATAGATTACAAACCATTAAAGCAAATTTTGCCTATTTTGGAAAGGGTTATTTTGGTATTAGGATGAAAGAAAGAACAATGAAACATACTCTTAAAAGCACTGAACAGAAGTAAAAAAAAAAACCACAAACAAAAACAAATAAAACAAAAAACCAAGGAAGCAAAAAAACCCAAAACAAAACCACATACACACAAAAACTTCTGTGTTGGAAATGAGTTTACCGTCTGGGAAACAGAGAAACTGAGTGCTCAACAATGAAGTTGAACACTTGAGTGCATAGAAGGTAACTGACCTGGCTCTGACCCACTTCCCCAAGTCTTCTGTGTTCCCAGAAGCAGCAGGAATACAACGTCCATGTGATAACTAGCTGTGAAAAATGTTGGTACAGCCTGGGCATCTCCTAACCCTCCAGAGAAACCAAACACAGGGACAGTTCCTAGTGAAGCACGAGGGCTCACAGCCCACCCATGGAGTTATTTTCTTTCTAACTCCTTCAAAACTGAACACCTAAAACAAATGAAGGAACAGGGATCCCTGTTTCATTTAATGAAGAAACAAGAGCAACAGCATCTAAAGCCCCTTGAAAAATGTGGCACTCAAGCGAATCTTGGCTCATTAACTTTTATAATTCTTTTTTTATTCCAAAGCATTGAATAAATTTGTGATTGATGAACATTTTGTACTTAACTATAAGATGCAAAGGTGGCTTTGCCTAATAGGAAGATTGCAACTGTATCAAATGCTAACTGTATCACAAACCACAAGTAAAACCATGTTTAATTAGGAAAGAATATGACAAGCATCATTTACTATTTCCTAATAAAACCAAAACATGTGTTAAGTTATTCAATATTTAAATGCATATAGACAAGCATATTCTCTTTAGAGAAAACAACAGTATTTGTTTCAGTGGAATGAACAAACATTTAGACACGAAAGCTTTGCTTTGTTTCCCAAACTGAACAGGTTTAACACATTCAGCAAAATACAGTCTTTCACTAGAAAAAATTAAATTACAAGAACAATAAATAATTGAAATTAATTAATAATAAATGAAGGTTTCCTTTTTAGTCAGTCAAGGTTTAAAACCATAGCACAGAATTTTTCCTCTGAATACCAGCAAAATCAGTTGCAGAGTAGGGAATAATAACTATACCATCCTCCACATCAGGTTTAAAACTACAGTGTTAAAAGTTATCTTTCAAATATATAAAAGCATGTGTCTCAGTCATGAAGTGACAGAAATGGAAGTACTGTCCCATCTCCAAGAAAAGTAACTCTCATAGCCATACAGTTAGAAGCCCTGGAGAAATCAGGGAGTATGTCTCAGAACCAGCAGGGAAGATTTTTTTTTCAAAAACATCAAGAATGTCTATAAAGCTGAAAAAGAAATAAAACTAATACTCCAAAGACTAAACATTTTTTAAGCAGTAGATAAACTCAGTGCACTATCTGAGATGATGACAAACTCCCTGAGAATCAAATCTTCTTCCCCATTGTTTTTGGGGTGTTTTTTTTATAAAAAGCAACAAACTGGAATTAAAACTTTTCTAAGGTTCTCCTGGTCAGTATCTTTTAAGTAATAACCACAACTTGTGTGCTCGGAGAAAAAGGAAGGCCTGGGAGAAGACAAGCAAGTGCTAAAGAGAAAAACAGATGTAGAACACACTTGCACTACCTGATGAGTATTCTTAAAAGAAAAAGGTCTTCTACTGAACAATAAGCTTTCTTCTTCAAGAACCATGGGCATTTTGCAATAACTTCCCTAAACAGAACAAGGCAATCTCTGACTAGATACAGGTAATATCCACTGAAAATAATCCAGACATTTTATAGGAGATAAGAGGACATGGTAGTCTTGGTAATGAATAGATTGTGTGTGGATGTTGCGTCCATCAAAAAATCTTCATAAGTGCTTTGAACTGCTTTAAAACTGTTCTTTCATTATGACTAAGTGATTGTCTATCAAAGCAACATTTATGCAAATTCAGAAAAGCATTTTAGCCTCTAATTAGCCTCCAAAGAAAGTTCTCTTACCTAATTTCTTAAATGTCATGAAGGATTTTCATAAAGCATATAATTTTGTTTCATTAAATTAGATATATTTAGACAACACGACAGGTGTTTTTATAAAGTTAAACAATACTTATTCATCCTCTGTGGTTGCAGCTGGTGTCGGCACCAAGAATTGCTTGGACAAGGAAGGATCCATTTTACCTAAATGGGGCAAAATTATCTGTGCCAACAGGCTTCCCAGGCTGGTAAGAGAGCCTTGAACCAGCACTGAGAGGGGCAGGAATGTATGCCCATGCTGGCAAGCAAAGACTGGGATATGTGAGCAGAAAGGACCATGTAACCAGGAGCATGGGGGCCTCTTCCAGCATATCCATGCGAGTAGGAGAGTGCCTCTAGCACAGTGTTACAGACAAAGCTCTTGCACTTTCTAGGTCATCTCTCTGCTCTGCAGAAAAGGACCATTCTGAAAGACTTCAAAATAATCTGCTTCGGAGCTGACAGATTGTGAGCCTCAATGACTAAGCAAGAAGTTCCTGTACATTCAGCTTCCCAGCTATACTGGGATGTTCAAGGTTCCACCAAAACTAATCAAATGCAAAAGATAAGAGATCAAGTGTATATATGAATGCCCAGAGGGTTCACAACTGTACTTAAAAAAAACCAAACTCAAATTTAATTTTTTATTTACTTTATTTCTCTCAGAGTAATAATAAAAATAATTATGATACCTGGAGACAATATGTTACGTATGCAGGCTATTTTACAAATACTTATGGACTTTCCTCCTCTCTGCTGTCAGCCTGGAATACCACTCCCTTCCACTCTGTCTTACATTACATATAAATCTTCAGTCCCACAAACCTTGTTGGGATACTTCCTCCAAGCCTTCAGACATAGTTCTGTGTGCAGACTTCTCATCTCTTTTAGCAGCGTGGTAAAAGCCTTCTTGGGTGGTGCCAGGGACAAAAAAACCTTATGAGGAGCCACTGAAGGCACTTGGTCTGTTCAGCCTGGAGGAGACTGAAGGGAGACCTCACTGCAGGCACAACTTCCTCCTGAGGGGAAGAGCAGGGACAGGCACTGATCTCTGCTCTGTGGTGACAGTGCCAGGGCCCGAGGGAATGGCCTGAAGCTGTGTCAGGGGAGGTTTAGTTTGGGTATCAGGAAAATGTTTTTCACCCAGAGAGTAGTTGGGCACTGGAACAGGCTGCTCAGGGCAGTGGTTACAGCATCAGCCTGACAGAGCTCAAGAAGTGTTCGGACAATGCTCTCGGGCACAGGGTGTGACTCTTGGGATGTCCTGCACAGGGCCAGGAGTGGGACTCGATGATCTCAATGGTTCCCTCCCAACTCTGCGTATCCTGGAATTCTATGAAACAGTTTCAGCTCTATATGGCACACTTCACATTTCCTGCTTCAGGCAGGACCTAGTGATTGCTCCAAAGATTTGAAAATACAATGAGGAACATGCATGGTTAATAGCATGAAGTCTCAGTCATAGTTCTGATTTGTTCAGTGTGACTTCTTTACAGCACTTGATGAAGCTGGATTGGATACAGATGGAAAGAGCTCCTGACAGTCTGTCAGAGTCAGACACAGTCTTTTTAGATTATCTCTTAAAAATGAGCTTCCTGAATTCCCTAGATATGTCTGATAAGAAAACCAACAACCAACCAAAGCCCAAGACAGAGCTCCTCAGGACATGAAAGACTCTCCTAAAACAAAGTCAGCATTTACAAGGCATGTCAGAAATAAAATCTACTAGCCAACCAAACGACTCTAAGACGTAAAATGTAGAAATAACTTTTTTTTTTTTTTACAAGGCTCATTTAAGCTTTTTAACTATTTTTAAACTAACTACAAAAGAAAATTACTAGTTAACAATCCTAAATTGCTTGTTAAATAGAGCTTGCAACTCTAAGTCAGGAATAGGAACTGCAGGGTGGGTTGGGGCAACTTTGCCTTCCAGATTTTTCCTGTAAGAATGCACAGGAATAAAAGGGTCCATGTCATTGGAAGCTATTGCCTATCCACAGACATTCACCACACCATATATATCATAATCACCTAAGAGCTAAGGATGGAACCATATTTGATGTCAGAGAGCTCCTGCAGAAACAGAATTATGTTCTATGACACAATTTTGGGAGTACTCCAATTGAGAAAAGAAGAGCTTCATATAAAAGCAAGTTCCTGAAAGGGACCACCTTATTATCAGCCTTTAGGATTTCAGCAGCTAGTAGCCACTTGGTCAACTACCTAAAATTGTATTTTAGGGCATTTTTAATACCATTTGTAGTCTGTCTCATAACCCAGGACACTTGTACTGTTTTTAAAAATGGAACGAGGTTAGTGGCTTATCAATGCATACAGTTACATTTTTCAGGACTATGAACTTATGCAAAGAAATTGTAATTTCAGAAGTTTCTTTTATGCATTAGTCTGTTGTTAAGCACTCCACGTACAGCCCACCCAGTTCAGTATTTAGAGGTTTGAAATTAACAGCAGTATGACTTCATTACTAATGAAGCCAAGTTGCTAAGCTGTCATTGTACAATCCCACAGGACATGTATTTGTTTGTTACTTGTAAAGAATATGGAAATTTGAAGACTAAGAAAACAGACAAATGTATTTAACCTTTCAGCATGACCCTCTAGGAATCCAATCCAAATACTGACTTTTAGCCACATAAAAGATTAAAGTAGTGGAGTTTTGCCACTCATTCAATCCACATAAATCACATAAAAAGATACTGCTCAACAGGAATACATTTCTATTCTAATGATGGAAAAACCTTAATTACAAATGCAACTTAAGCATGCTACCGCCATAAATCCATTACTACAAGAGAGGCATGCTGATTATTTTTTAAATCTTTAATTTGTCATTTAGACCTACTGTTATCCCATTTGTAAAGAATTCAAAATACATTTGCACAAAACTAGATTTCTAAAACATTAACAATGTTTATAAATGTCTCACTTATTTCCCTACAATTTGACAGGATTGATTTCGTGCTACATACTCCAACTCAATCAATCTTCGACTTTAGAAATTTTCATTTAAATTCTTCATCCCACAAATTCTGTTAAAAGAAAGAACATCACAACCTAAAGGTTTTGTTTAATCTAAAAACATAGCTAATAAGCTTTCCTACTACTTATTACAGGAGTTTGAATTGTTAATAAAAAACTCAGCTTTCACTCATATGCCAAGGAAACCTTCTTTCAAAGCTCTCTCTTGCTCTCACTTTTCAGTTAAAGTAGAAGGCACCAGCACTGATTAACATTATTGTCACACCAGTCATTCAATATCCTCATTAGAATTATATCTGAAATGAGACCTGCAGGGCCCTGAGTTTTAGTGCCAACCTAATAATCCAGCCACTGGTGGACAGTGGCTTGATTTCATCCACGGCTACTACAGATACAAATGTTGCTAAGCTCCTTTTTAATGCCCTTAGATAACTACAGGTGCCTAAAATAACAAACAAACCAACCAACCAACCAAGCTCCAAAAGAGAAGCAAAGATAGGGATATGCTGTAGGAATAAAAATCCCTGTAAGAATTTGCGGGTATTTTAAGGCCTGGCTTGAATTAGGAGTAAAAAAAATAGACTTAATCACAAAACCACAGGCTGGCTGAGGTTGGAAGGGACCCCTGGAGGTCATCTGGTCCAGCTCCTCCGTTCAGGCAGGCATTGTCCAGGGCCATTCCAGAGACATTTGAGTATCTCCAATGATGGAGGCTCCACACATTCTCTGGGCAAGCTGTGACAGGTCTCATTCACCCCCACAGCAAAAAAAGTACTTCCTGGTGTTCAGATGGACCTTCCTCTGTGCCTCAGTAAACAAAGAAACCAAACCAACCAACCACACACAAAAATCTATTATTAAAAGACACAAATGCCATGAAAAAAAGCCCATACATATTCCTTTGAGAGGGCTGAAGAATATTAAGTGCCCATTAAAAAAAAAGAGAAAAAAAAATCAGGAATACTGAACTTTTTGCATATTAAAATATGCAAAACTCTTCTGGGTAAAAAAAAGAACCAACAACACCAAAACACACCTGCCCACTAACCTCCAGGACACTGAAGACATATTGCTGCTTTCTGAAATAGGTAAAACTACTTTTGATAAGTCTGATAAGCTTTGAAACAAGAGCCTTTAAAGCATTTTCCCAGGAAATATACATGAAAGATGGCTGATAAGAGAAGCCTCTCTCTTGTGCAGGTCATGTTCTTTTCTAAGACACAGTACCCCGGAAGTACCTTATGTTTATGAACCTGGACATTTATTTTGACCCTCTGTGTATATATATAATTATAGGAAGATATTTAATATTCAAAGTCAAGAACCAACCACAATTTGACCAAGATTAATGAAAATCTTACCCTAAAATGTGACCTAGAATGGACTTCACTGCATCCTTCTCTGGCTTATAACCTTATGATACTGGCATCTACCATCTTAAAAGGCTGACGTGAACTTGACAGCTCTCTCCTTGGCCATCACTGTATAGCTGTTCAAACTAATTCCATTTAATTATAATGGATCAACTGTCCCATTCACCTGAACTGCTATGATTTTTTTTCTGTTTAAGTTCTGCCTTTTGATGAGCACTTGCTCTCCTGCAATCCATCACATAAGAAACTGTCAAAAAGCTGAAATATGGCAAATTCAAAGTATTTGAATATTTATTTGATTAAAGTATAGAAGATTATCCTTATTTGGCTAAAGTACAGAAGATTATCCAATAGAAGAGAAAGGTAATTAACATCTAATTTCAAAGCTTTTCAAACAAGCCTCATCCCAACCACAGTAAGAGATCTACACTAAAGAAGTTTCTCATTTTCATTCAAAAAGGCACACCTGGCAGACCAACAGTAACCATAGGAAAGAGAAAACAGAAGACAAAGAGGCATTCAGATCAAGCAAAAAACATATTCCCCACTTTCTTCCACCTGCGCTTGCAGTCCTATCATCAACTAAGTAACATCTGACTAAATGAGGTACGCTCACCCTAACAGAGAGAGGTAATTTAACAGGTTAGATAGAGGAGAAAAGATATTTAAATTGCCTGGAAGCTGAGAAATAAAAACAACTTACAAAGTCTGTATCATACAGACTTCCAGAGTGATTCTGAAAATGGTTTGCCGACACTACTGGTAGTTAAATTTTCAAGCTTTAAAACAAAATCATTATGCAGGTAATTTTTCAACAATGGCAAAGCAAAATCTCCAGGCTAAGCTGGTGATTTACAATGGACCCATCTTTCACCAGGTTACAAAATTCTCAGCACTGACACAACGCCATGTGCAGTTGGGACTTCTGCAAAAGAGGCTGCCTACTTTGAGAGAAATCTGCTGTCTCTGGTACTAAACACTTTAATTTCCTTTTCTCCTTAGGAGAAAAGGTTCAAGCACCCTTTTCTCCTAAGGCTTTCCATCGTGCTGCAGAAGACACCATAAGCAAAAGAAGAGGGCGGGGGGGAAAAAGACCAAAGACTTCTACAGGATCCTTCAAGGACATGACAAGTTTTTCAAGTATCTTGGTAATTAAAGGAAATGGTCCATATATTAGAAGAAAATACAAAAAAAGTTGTTACCAATACAGAAATTCTACATGATTAGAACAGAAAAAATACTGGCTAGTAATGAGTCTTCAAAAACTGGGTAAACTAACATGGACTGAAAATCAGTCTGAGGCTCGTGTCAGCCTACTGAAAAAGCAATAATCCAGGAAAAACAGCAAATTCTTTACTTGTCTTATCAAAGGATGACATTTCATAAAAACCACCTCTGATCTCAACAGTGAGCAATATTTGAGGGGCTTATAAGGCAGATCTTCCATACTAATGCTTCCCTATAGGGAAAACAGAGACAGCTAAATCCAAGAAACACAGATGTCCCACAAATCCAAGTCAGTAGTTCCCAGTGAACACTTGGAGGGAGAAGGTTACATTTTAAGATAAGCCGTCCCTCACCACCCCCCTCCACCAAAATAATAGATATATCTTGGAGCAGAAGCAGCTTCAGAAAAATACTCCAATTGCTGTTCCTGCTGCGGAGACAGGAATTTATGATGGGCTGTGGGAAGCACCCCACTGGCCTCAACTCTGAAACACCAATGAGGGCTGCACCACCAAGGACTTGCACACCGTGAGGGACTGCCAAGCATACCATAAAGCAAGAACACCAAATTACAATCTTAATCTTGCTTCCAAGCCCTGTATTTTCAGCCCTCATCATAGATGGTTTTTCCCCCCACAGAAAGCATTAGGTGTCAAAAGGTTCATAGACTTGGCTCACTGATTGATTCCTAGTCTGATTTGTAAGGCTAATTAAGACATGGCCAAACTGTGTCCATATCTTACTTAACATTGGCGTTCAAGCAAGTATCACACAATCTGATTAAAATTGACTAAAATGTCTTACTTCAGTAATCACTTAGACAGAATGAATTTTACATTAGCAGGATCAAGCACACGTCAGGCCTCAGTGGAAATGAAAAGGGCTTATAGTAATAGGATTTATAAATCCACCACATTAGGTTAATGGCTAAATGATTTACATGTAACTCTTCCCCCTCCTCCTCACCCTTCAACTCACACACAAAAAAAAATCCTATATTTGGCACTTTTAACGACAAGTGTCACGGCAAAAACAGACGTTCTTTTTAATTAGCTGAAAATTAAAAGCCACAAGTGATCCTTCATTAACTCTTTCACTGCAGAAATAATGAATTAGATTTTTATAAAGCCAGAATTCTTGAAGACCCTAATGAACCTTTTCAAACAACCACAACGAGTTATCTACATGTGCATAATGAGCCTCAAATGGTTTGAGCCAATAAATATGCAACTGATAAAGTGAGATCCTTATTCCTTATAAAATTGTCAGTAATGGGAGTTCTTCATGTGACTATTTTCAATTGCAGAGAAGACTCTAAAAGCCCTTGCTCTTTCTCAGCCAGTAATTCAATCCAACAGTTAGCAGCAGTTACTAATGACACTGGAATATAGATGGCTCAAAGCCAACCCTCCCTCTTCGCAAGTGCTGGAATGTCCTACACCATGTGGTAAACCAGGTGCTTTGTTTTGTTCTTTTGGCAGCTGAAGCTTTCATTTTCTGGAAATTTGAAAACAAAGTCATTCAGTTGAGCCCCTGCAGCAGCAGTCACTTGCATCTGCTTCATGCACTGAATACAAGCACGGATTAAGTTCATCTGCAAGTCCTACCTGTCTCCCACCTCTCTCAAAAGCTAATACTAGGTCAGGTGGGAGAGTGAAAGCTCAAGCTAAATGCATACCACTCTTTTTTTCAGAAAAATTAATTAAAAATTTTCAGTTAACAAGGTCAACATTTCTCAATGATACAGTGCTTTGCATTTTCAGGTCACTGTACAGACATTAATAAATGAATTCAACACCAGGATTAAGGTTAACTGCCAAGACCATATGTTTTAACATAATTTATCATGCATCTGCCTATTGACACCAAGCAGTTATCACAACCTCACTTTCCTTACATGGCATTAGGAGAACTGACAGCCAGGGCAGCAGCACCCCTCCTCTGCTTTATAGCCCAGGTTAGGAACACAGTGTCCCCTCCACGTCCAAAGTACCAAAAAGCCTGTGTTTATGGATATCAGTCTGCTTCTCTTGGAAAATTACCTCAAGTTGGTTTTGTTCCAAACAAGGACTGTGTTAGATGAAAGCACCTCAGAAGGAAGCTGCCTGTTTTCCAGCCCTGGCCTGGTGGCACGACAATAGCAGCAGCAGAGCCCGTCCCTGGTCCTCTCCTCTCCCTTGGCCGTCAGGGTATCAGGTTCACATTCTTTCCCCACAAACACTTGTCCCGTGTCACACAAAAGAGTGACCAACAAACCTGATACAGGGCCGTGAAATTCAGACAGCAAGGCACCACACAATGACCTTTAGAAGAACGATATTAACAGGTGGCTGGTGTCTAATACAAATAATTATATTACACTTTAGCAGCATGGACCAAAGTGGAAACACATTGTCTTGTCATCAGCAATTGAATAAGCCAAAGTAATGTTACCAGAATACCCTTTTAACACTCCTCTGTTACCTCCACAACTACAGAGAACACCTCCCGTGGCAGAGCTCCCAACTACGTCACAAGGTATTTCATATGAAAATTTCCCCAGGGTGTCTGACATTTCCCTCTCTAAGCAAAACAGGAACCTCCCTGCCAGCCTCTGGAGAATCACACAAGTAAATTCAAGCACTGTTTATGAATCTACCTTGTCTTTCCTCCTGAAGTGGCCCACTAGAAACATATCCCTCCTTCAATTAAAAAGTAGCTGACAAAAGAAGCTCAGCAAAGTCCTTCAAAAACTCGTAAGAGAAATCAGTACAAGTGATCAAATTAATTGCCCCTGCTCACTAATTAGCTTTCCAACATCAACCACCTCAAGTTAGCAAGTTTTCATCAACCTTTAACCCCGAGACCAGTCACTGTTTTGATAGGACGGGCAGCTGTGGCAAACAGCCGCAACATTTTGGGACAGACAGCAATTTCTGACCACATCTACAGCCAGACTGCACCTTGCAGGGAGTAGAGGGGCCCTGGCAGGGCTTGCAGAGCCCAGCACATGCCACTGGCAGCCCCGGCTGCAGATCTGGGCCAAGCACCAGATCAGTTTCCTGTCAGCTGCATCATGGCCAACACTTAAGCTGCTTAAAGGTTTCTCATTCTTCGCTTTAGAAAGGGGAGGGCAGGTTCAAGGACACTCCAGCCTGTCTACAGTAGAGCAGGGAGAAAGCTGGGAAATCACACCTCAAAACAACAGGGTTAAGTGGTAACTTCCAGCTCAAACGTCTACACCGAGATGGATGGTGAAAGGACTTGGAGATGTAACAAAAAACTGCCTACAGAGAAATACATTGAAGAAAGACACTACTTAATCTTCCATGTAGTGGTGCAAGTCACCTCAGCTCCTACAGCAACAAACCACAAGCAGTGCATGCATTAGGGAGCTGCCAGCAAACTACTCGGGCTGAAAGAGCAGTGCAGGGAGGAACAAATGGAGCACTGGCACAGACCATGCAGACCACTACAGGTGGCCAGAGTGTCCTGACAAAGCCAGAACAAAATCCCTCCCCTTCCTCCCTCACAGGGAAAAGCAGGCGCTTGCTCCCCCCACAGAAATAGGCCCTTCCATTTGGTCTAGCCAGAACACAAGCCAGAGTCTGAAGTCTGTGTAGCAAATCCCATCTTTGTACTCTGAGAAGACAGCTTGGAGCAGTGAGGTGGATGCTGCTGGTTGGCACCTGTAACCATCCTGGTGGTCAGCAGCAGCCTGTTCTCCCCTCCTACATCCCTCCTGACCTACCCCACCCCCAAACACCTCGAACAGGTCAAACAGGTGAGAGGGGTGACTTTCACTCAACAGCTTTGGTAACGTAACTCCAGGCTCCCACCTTTATCTATGACCAACATGGTATTCAACTTGAAAGCCTTAGAAATGAGAACATGGTATTCAACTTGAAAGCCTTAGAAATGAGAGCAGTGGTTACACGGCAAATTTGGGAAGTGACAAGAAACATAAAACATGGATGTTTTGGCAGTGGAGACACTTTGGGGTGGAGAGGAGGGAAGAAGACAGAAAAAAACATTAAAAAACAGAATTTACAAGGAAGGCAAGTCATCAAGAGACAAAATCCAGTTGTACAATGGACCTCCAGTGTTTTTATATACATAAAAGCACATAAGCCCTGCTCCAAAGGTCTCTCCTCCACCACAAAAGAATCCCACCCTAAGGAGTCACAGAAGGGCTTGGGTTGGAAGGGACCTGGAAGATCATTTACGTCCAACCCCAAGTATCATACAGCGTCCAGAATACCATATACTACAGGGGCATGACTGAATTACCCTATAACAATATGCTTAAACAGACGGGTCAGTCAGTGCATCATTTCAAGAGTAACTTCTTGGTACATTAAGGTAAAAGAAAGGAGGGAAACGGAAAGAGGAAAACAAATATAATTAGAACAACTTATTTTAAAACATTAACTATGTGACACTTGGGGTAAGAGAGCCCTTTGTTTCCTTTTTTTCTGAGCCGTGCTCAGTCACTTAGGCCTGGTATCTACCAGGCCACTCTGAGATTCTAACTACTCAGGACCTTCTTACGGGCTTATGGGCTTGGGCACTGGTATTAACAATGCTTGGTGGACATCAGGAAATGTCTCTGGACCACCCACTATATCCAGAGTAGCTGCATTGGAACAACAGAGTCTTTAGTCATGGCACAGCATTCAGCCACCACCTTCACAGGGCCCCCTTCTTGCAATTCACCTGCTTCACAAGGACATACCTGCTATCCAAAAAACTTTGGACCATTCCAATAGCAAAAGCCCTC
This sequence comes from Illadopsis cleaveri, assembly GCA_013399915.1. Taxonomy (NCBI): domain Eukaryota; kingdom Metazoa; phylum Chordata; class Aves; order Passeriformes; family Timaliidae; genus Illadopsis; species Illadopsis cleaveri. The sequence goes on from VXBB01009668.1 coordinate 524,259, forward strand.
AAGTCTCCAATGTACACTTCAAATATGTTCCCCAGCTAGTACAAGAAAGCTCACCTGAACAGGCTGCAGAGTGCAACCTCCCTTCTGGTCCCAACCTCCTATTTCACTCAAGAGCCTTAAAAACTGGCAACTTGCAGTAAGCACTAAAACACTGAAAGCTGCAGGAATTACTAATACAAAGATACTTCTGTTTACTACATTAGGATTTTTGCTGTTTAAAAATTTTATTTACTCCCATAAAAAATTAATGGCACAAGGTACTATCCAGAAATCAGAAACCATAAAAGCAGACATAATTTATTAGCATATTCAGAGGTAATTATAAACAGGTAATTTGATCCCTCCTAGGCATAAGAATGATCTGAGGAAAGAGACAAACTGATGATCGGAGTTATAAAATAAACAGTAAACATTTCAAGATTGAACTAAGACAAGGGAAACATCACTTTTTCTTTGCAAATGCTTTACACAGATGTACACTACAGCAAAGCAAACTCAAGATATCAGATCATGTACACATGGGTAGGAATCACCTGAAACCTTTCATAAACATTTATTACATAAACTAAGAAACCCCCCTGCATTAAACAAGGAAAACAATGAAAAGTCCAAATTAATTATTGAACACTAATTTTTAAGTACAAATATTTTTATGCTATGCCAAATGAGTAAGGCTGGCAAGTTCCTCTCTTGCCAACCACACATTACTTGTTATAACTGCATAGAACTACCTTTATGAAAGGCATCCAATTCATTAAAATTTTATCCAAAACACATCACATAAACTACAACATTTCGGTGTAGCAGAAGACTGCAGTGATTCTTTATTGACCTTCCTCCATCACATATGGGCCATAGAATTTAACTAAATAGAGTCTACTTCAAGCTTGTAACTTCAGGTTGAGTGACAGCATAATTTTTAGAAGCAAGGCATGGGACCTTGATTTAACACAAATTATGGGAAATCCTATGCAACTCCTTTGCCATGAAATTGAGAACTGAAACATGGCTGATTTATGCTGTCAACTCTCAATCTGTACCAACAAACACAAACTGATTATACAAGAGGATTTGTACCACCGTGAGGAAGAAAGAGAAGGAAGACATACATTAGAGATTCTAAATTGATTCACAAATGGTTGGGACATCAGACATCTACAAGATTTTGGTTCTTGGTCCCTCTGACTGGCAATGGTCTCTGTCACAGCAGGAAGGCCAAAAAACACAACTGCTTCAAGACTTTATGGAGCAAAACTGAAGCAGCCTGTAGACTGCTGCATGGCAGAATGGTCCACTAAGAAATCCAGCCCAGCCCCCTAAAACACACATCATATAATCCTGCACATAAGGATGGATATCTCACTATTTTTTAGATAAGATGAAGTTGGGTTACCTTGGCTTTTGTTTGTTCTTATTCAACTTCACTGGCCATGACTGACAATTTGAGACAGATACTTGTTCCTCATTGAGCCTCATTTCAGGGCACTTCTCACTACTGCCTTAAAAATAATTCATGCTTCAAAGTGAACTCCTGGGGAAAAATGTATTTTGTTGGCTCAGAGCAGTATTGTCACGATGGCTGCTCGATTATTCCCTTGAGGCAGACAGACTAAGTAGGAGGTTTTATCATTATTCCAGCAGATGGGTTATTATACATATGACACCAACAATTTTAGTAGATTCAAACACGGAAACTTGGTTTCAAGGCTAAAATATCAAAGTGGATCCACTCCTGAGGAGCTCTCCACATTATCAAAAAGGCACACTTAGCAGATATCTTTAAAATCATCACATCTACAGTGCAATGATTTAACAAAGTATTCTTATTTTCCTTCCTTACAGAAAAAAGTGAAACAGAACAGCCACTTAGATTTCTCTGTATCTTCACAGGCTGCACATAAATGAAGTTGCAGTGCCCTGTACTTCTAAATTTGTAAACTCTTGTCTGAAGTGTAATAGTTTTGTGAAAGTCACAAGGATCGTTATTTCGGCACTCCTCGTCTTTTTTATTCTGGGGAACTACAACCTCCTAAAAGGGACAATTAAATGTCATAATTGTAAATACTAAAGAATGGAACAAAAACAAAAAAAATCTCTAAAAAGTGGGCTTAACACCTTAGCTTAAAATACCCAAAAGGAATTCCTGTCTCCAGAACTATTCCTACAAAGCTGATCCAATGTATGTGCGTCAGTGTTTAAAGTCATTACAATGTCTCCACATACTCAAGATTCTGACTTGTAAACTGATACTGCTCAAAGAGGGCAAAATCTCTGCAGCTACAAAGAACCATCCACTGTAAAATTCCACAGATATTTCCAATAAAACAATACTAAGCAGCCTACCATTCAAAGTGATTATCCAGCTTTATCACTTGAAACACCGTGACATCTTTAAAATTCACATAAGGCATGTCCATTCACAAATAACTCCTGCAAAACTTCTCAATCTCTAAGTAACTAAGTGACAGAGAAAATTAGGGAGATGCAGTGGTTACCATTTTTTATTCCTGGAAACAGCAGTTTCCTGGGATGGAATAAATACCTGACCTGCTGTGTGCAGTTGCTGAAAGATGGTCTTAAATAAAGATTTATGTGCTGGCTGTAAAGAGGGACTTAGATGAACCTTGTCCTGAAGGCATTTTTGAGAGTAACAAAAGGTGCACATTGGCACGGCTCAGTGATACTATTTCACAGTTCCACCTCTGTACTTTTGCCTTTTTCCACTCAGGAAAGTCATCTGTATTTGTACTTTCTGATATAAACTCTACTATCCCAAACATGTGCTTAGGAATTAAACAGTTATTCATTAATAATGTGTTATACTTACTAGGTAATATTAATCCGCTCAATTTATTATTTCTACTATGAGATGCTTGTAGGCTGATATAAGCCATATTATACTACACCAGTGACACACAATGCATTAACAACTTAAAAGTGAAATTCCTATGGGGTCTAGAAATTCCCATCACTCTAAATTTTCCATTTTAACAAAATCACAACTTGTGTTCAAAAGAAGAAAAGCTTAATCAATGTGTATGCCAGGTATTCAGTCTATTCTAGGAAAAGGAGAGATGACCTTCACTCCAGTAGCAACTGGCTCACACTGTCCAGCTATGCATACAAAGGCATTTTGTGTTTGCTTTGATGGCCTGCACATGCCAGGGGTTGATGTCATTGATAGACTGACATTGCTGTGTTCTCACACAAAAACTTTATTAGCATAACAGAAGATCTTAAAGTGTGCTATCCCACTTTCTAAATATCTTCCCCATCTGCTGCTGGGTGACATATGCAGATCTCCTTCCCTTGCCTATTTGCTGGAACACTGCAGAACTCCACGGGAAGGGTCTGGTCGCATCTGTCTTGAGAGCAAGGCTATTGTTTGTGAGATAATTACTCTGTCCTTGTTGACTTGCAGCAATAATCGAGAACAAAATCACCTAATAAGCCAAGTTACCTAGTAATATAGCACATTATAACAGCAATGATTGCATATAAACTTTGAACCCCCTTTAGTGCCAATTAATTTCAAGAGCATTAGCACCAACAGTAAACGAATACGAAGCAGTTTAACTAATTAAAGCTTACTACGTAATAGGGTTGCAGCTTCAATTATCATTTTTCATGTTAGTCATCTGAAACTGTAATGATATGTACCAGCTGGAAAACATGTGCCTAGTCCCACAGCAACAGGTAAATGGAGCAGTTTTTGAAATTATGTCATGCACTTTCCTAGGAAAAGTGCTAACTAAGCCTTATCAACAGAGAGAAACAGCAGATGGCAACAAATGTGCCAAGAGACATTTCATCCTCCAGGAAGAGTTCAACACAAGGCATCAGCAAAAGGGAGCAGAGTTGGAAGCACAACTCCCAAAGATCTTACCCACTTGCTCTCTTCTGTAGAAATAAGAATGAAAAAAAACCACCCCAAAAGCAAAATCAAAACCTAGACCTAGCTGGGCAGTGATTCTCACCCTCATGTACAGACTTCATGTGTAATCCACCTTCGTTTCTTTCCCAGAAAGTCCAGTATCAGGTGCAGCTCAGCAATGCATCTGAAGCCCTTTTTCCCCAAGAGAAGCCTCCTTCTGAGCTCCCAGTGAACAAAACTCCACTTCAATCCTGACACTGACTCTCCACTTTGGCTTAGAGAGTACAATAAATTGCTGCTATTTTAATTATATGTACAGAAGAGGATTAATTATCCAACCTTTTTGAATTCTTGCACACTTTTGGATTCAATGAATGGAATCACAAAGTTGCTTGTCCTTTAGTGTGATGCAGTATTTCTCTTTACCAGTTCTGAGCATCCCGTGTTTCCAAGTTATTTTTGTGACTTGAAGACTCATAGCTATCTTCTCTAGATCACTTTATTCTTGACACACTGACTGAACTAAGCACTGAGGTTAACGTAATTTTCATGTTTTCATGTTCACATTTTAACTTTGAGACACTGCAGTTATTGGAGAAGCTGCCAGCATTTTTGGACAATTAATCTCTCTTTGAACTATCCCAGTAACAATTCCACATCTCCCTTTGCTCCATCCCTATCCCTAACCAAGCACACCTAATGAAGCACATTCAAGTACTGGTTTGGGAAGCAAGCATGGAAAACAGGAAAGAGGAAAACAGAAATAAAATAACAAAAAGAAAACCAACTACTTGCCATATAAGAAGAGCTATCTGCAGCTCATGCTACTTTTTTTTTCTAAACACTAAGGACAGCCAACTTAATATTCAAGGACCTATGCCCACTTCATTTCAAAAGCAGTTAAAAGCAAAACATGTAAAAAGAGTTTTTTCACTATGCATATGCATATTGGCTCTGGTTTTCCCAAACTCCATCTCTCCCAACATTCATTGTAACAGCTCAGAACCTCAGAGAGCATCAAGTCCTCTTTCCAGGGAACAAGTATAGCTGGTCTCTTCATGGTGGGTAACTGTAGTCCTAAAACAACTACCGGCCATGACACAAATACCAAAAATTAAAGACAAAACCCACTAACTCTGTATTATGCAAAGCATTCAGAAAGTTGGTTGGGTTTTTGGTTTTTTTTCAAAGTTAAGAAAAACTTACTGAGTCATAACAAACCCATTAACAATGCCTGCTCCAACACTGTCTGTTCAAAGAGATTAAATTATGAAAGGAGCATTTTGTTTATATAAAACTGCTTTATGCTGTTATGTTTTATATAAAACTTTTATGCTCCAGAGCTGTATAGCAAGTCTGTGATGGTCTATGTACAACACAAACTATTAATAAACTACTAACCACAGTTCCTCTCTGAGAGAGGGGCTGACAGACAGTCACAGAACAGACTTTCCTCAAGTTAAGATGGAAAAGGCCAGGGACAAATAGTAAGTCAGGACTGATACTTGATAATTGTGATAATCTACTACCACACATGCCTGACATGCTCTTCAAAGCAAAGAGGAGTTGCTTGGCTTAGCAGGGAGGCTATCCCCTATTATACAGACCAGCTGAGCCAAAAGCTATGCAGTACTGTATGGAATAACAGAAGGATCATTTCTGGAATAGTCAAATAAATGCCACTTCATATTGCTTTACCATTAGACCTCCTCTGGAAGATCTATTTCTTTTTCCATGTTAAGGAAAAAGAATAGGGGAGAAAAGTAAAGCAAGAGCTATGTGGGGAAGGAAACACCTGACTTTAAATGTGCTAATAGAATAAACATCAGACAGTGAAAATTTATTCCTAGAGTGAAAATTAATAAAAAGGAAATTGGGACAGCTGCACAGTCCAAAATTGGCACTGATTTTCAGAGAAGGAATAGGATCCCTCAAACTCTTACTGAATGGCTCAGGAATCCCTGGCAAAAAATCAAACAAGTTTCTTAAAAAAAATTGCTGTAATTTAACACAGTATTTATAACAGAGCAAAGTGACACAAGCTAACACTCCAGGCTGAAAATTGAGACAGACAAACAAAAGCCACAGTTAATTAATCTTTCCTTGGTCACAAAGTCAGAAACCCATCCCTCTGAAGAAAGCCCAGAACTACATGACCTGCTTATATATGAAAGATGAGAAACTTTCATCATTATTTTCTTCAAGTTCAAGATCTACCACCAAAATATAGGATGGCAAAAGGTCAGCATACTGAAGGAGGGTGAGAGGGAAGGGAAGGTTATTTTTATTTGAATGGAATAAAAAAATATGTGATTATCTTCCACAGAAGCCTAAGAGCAATCAAATCATTATAAATGCCATTATAGATCCCTATAAAATACAACTATCTCTGGGCCACAGAAGGAACTACTTTTATTAAGAAATTACTAGGAAGTAAAAGGAAAGCATCTGCCCTGCACCCATCAGGCCTCACTTCCAAATACTCTAAGACCAGCTGAAGAGCTAGCATGCAAATTGGGAGGAAAATTTCATGTGTGTCAGCTTTTCCTTAAATTTTTTAGAATCAGTGGGAAGTTTCTCACTGTAGGAGTACCATAGCTAATTCAATTTATACATATACATATGTTAGCATAATACACTTTTAAAAAGTGGCAGCTTTCATAATCTACCCTTGATTCAGCAAGACATTTTTATTCCAGGATGAAGTGTTTCAGTTCCCTAAATTCAGCCCAATCTTGTAACAAGTCAGAAGTATTGTTCTGTGATTTACATAAAAGCATTTCCACTGAACTAAGCAGCAACTGACAGATCTGGTAAATGGGCTCCAGATAACATTTAAATAGCTGTGCTAATTACACCACACAGAGATAGGAACATGATCCCTTACTCAAATCCTCAGAGTAACCATCCAGAACACTGTAGAGAAGAGAAAAAAAAAAAACTAATAGTGCAAGTCATAAGACAGCATGTAAAGGAATTTAAAAAAACCCAAACATTCTGCATAAAGGAGGTAATCACAACTAATTAGATGCCACAATGATCTTCTCACAGTCTGTTAGAAGAGAGAAGTAGTTAATAACTTCACAGACTTCCTCCAATCCCTTCACCAGGAAGGAATAGCAGTTTCTAAATCATTACTGCTCTGTCATCCTGGACCGCTGCCAAGAATGTAGAACTTCAGGACACCTGTCAATTAACTCATTCCTACTGAAGGCAGACTCATCTTCCAAATCTATTACAAAATAGTGATCACAAAAGCAGTCAGATCAAAACACTGCAAAATTAAAATCAGTAATGACTTCTGGAAGGACAACAGCCTTCAACAACAACAACAAATTCATCAAGAGGTGTGTCTCTGCTGAAGTGACTATATACACATTTTGGAAGATGAACTACATGATGTAACAGACCTTTTTCCATCCCTACTATCTGTGGCACACAGTCATACATACAGAAATGACTGGCCATCTGATGGACAATTGTGTGCAAGAGTCCAATCTGAAGCTTTTCTCCAATCAAAGCTTTCTGCAGGGGTTCTCAGTCTAAGTACGGGCTTCTCATTGATTTTCCTTTACCCCCAGGATGAACTACTTCTGACTCTAAGTTGAAAAATATGAAGTTATGCATTGAAGCAAAAAACCCAGGTACAATACACATTAAAACATCAAGGCAGAGGTGCAATTGTAATTTAAAAAACCCAAAAGATTTCTGAGCAAATATAAAAATGGTATTTACCTAAGTTCAAAGATGATAGTGAGTTCTGAGGGAGATGGGGAGGAAGGGGAAGAAATTAATGCAGTCACATGAAAACCAAAACATCAGCTGTGATTGACTTAAATCTGGTTTGTTCAAAAATCAAAGGGTATGACCAAGAAGTTCTAGATTCAACAAGTATAATTCCAACCCGAACAAAATGAACCAGAAGACTGCATACAGTCCAGCACAGGACTAAGACATTCCTATGGTTTTATGTCAGTCTTCTACCTGCTAATTCCAAATTCCTGCACAAAGCTTGTGACAGTTTAATATTCCAGAAAAAATTAAAAGCATCAAGGAAGAAAACTGAAGTTCACACTGAAAACATTTTTTGCACTGAAGTCAGAGAAAACAGGAAAGAAATTTTTAGTGTGCAAAGTGTGATATTGCCTAATAAAATGGCAATGCACACAGAACAAGTCAGAGAACCCAACAAGTCAGAAGGGCAAAGCAGCCCAAGTATAGAGCCCTTACTGTAGAATGGCTACCCTTCTTCCCTGGCAACTGTTCTGCAGATTCACTTTCCTTGGATTAAAAAAAAAAAAAGCATTTGTACCCCAAGGTCTCCTCCATGCTTACCCAGTCATTCCAGGAAATATGACCCTGAACTTCATCAACGCAGATCATTACACTGTCCTGCTTTTCTGGTAACTTCCAATAGTTAAAACATGGGAATTTCTGCTCTGTTTCATAAACTAGGCCAGTAATTTGAAAGTAAGCATTAATGCTTTTTGCCTTTTTTTTTTTTTTTAACCAAGGCTTATCAATCATCAGAATCTGAATTTTACAAGGTTCTCCAGTCTCACGTAACCACCAAGACTAGCACAAGCTCACAGAGAAATGACTGGCAGGTACTAAACCCTGCAGCAAGGTTCAAATGATATCCCATCAATTCCATGGTTTTGATGAGCACTGCTTGATAAGCAAATCATTTCAGTGACACAAGTGGGAACCACTTTCCACCCCCAACAACCTAAAAAACCATTTCTGGCTCTAAAGGCTGCCAGTTGAAACATATGAAAACAAAGGATTAACAGGAAATGTAAAAGGAAATTGGTATTTTAATTTTTTTTTTAACTAATCCAAGTGTTGAAAGAGGATTTTATGGAGCAACTATTCCTAGTGGTTCAAATTAGCAAAAATGAGTATCAAATTATAAAGCAGATATCAACAGATATAATTTAATCCTTCTCTCTGAAACCTTACCTGTATGTGATAAAAGGCATAGTCTGAAGCTAAAGATAACACAAACACCAGCAACATCTCCTGCATTGCATCATGTATAACCACGGGAAGGAAAGCCAACAGAGGGTAAGCATAGTGCTGGTGTCTCTCAATCACTGATCAAGCTCTAAAATTTGGGGGATTTATTTCATCCAGCTTTGACACTGCTCTCTTTCTACTACAAAGGGAGTCAGAACAAATTACCTTAGACTGTATGCCTGAATTACAACCTTCCTTGCTTATGTTAAGAGAACAGGTATGGCCCAGCTTGCTAAACTACACCTACTTCTCCAGAGTCCTTTGCTCCAACCAGAATTCTTGATGCTGTCCACCAAGATCTCCTATATCCTTAGAAGGTATTGTACCTGCAGCAGTACAGACAGTCCGTCTTCCTCATATAAATGAAGGTCTTAGCAAACTCTTTCATCTGTCCCATAAGTATATTTCAGTGCTGAAAATAGAAGATAAGCATGAACAGCTTATGCTAAATTAAGCCAATGAATCTTGGCACAGGCCCAATGAAAGGACACAACATGCAAGAGACCACACAACCTGATCTATACAGCAAAACCTGCATTCAAAATACCCAAACATTATTTATTCAGTCCTGAAACCAAAAGAGCCTGGTAAGAACAAGTATCACTGCTGACACATCTTCATTCTTCCAGTTTTCTTCCCTCCATCTGTGGGATCTTGCTGATCTTGGTGATAAATCTCAGTGAGAATTAAAGGAACTTCTAAACCGATGGTTATAAACCAACTTTGGTTTGAAGGGATCTCTGGCCATCATTTAACCCAACCTCTGGCCCCAGACAGGGCTCAGCCTGCCTGGTGCAAGGCTGTGCATCTCTGGGAAGAGTCTGGCTTCTTCTACACATCCCCTTTAGGCTGTTGAAGATGACAGTTAATTCCATCCTCAAAAATTTTTTTCCAGAGTGAAGAAATCCCAGCTTTCAGCCTCTTCATACATGTAAAAGTAGGATCATCACCATCCTGAAACCATTACCTGAAAAGAACAGACCTAGTAGGCTCAAATGGGTATTTATCCAAGAGGAAAAAGAACAGATCATTTCATTGTGGATGGAACGAAAAGCTTCTAATAGAACTTGTGGTGAAAAAGTCAGCTTTTGCACAGTGGGCAAGATTCCCAGGAAATCTATGAAAATTTCTGATTATGAGATCAAGGTGTCACATCTTTGAAGGACAGTATGAATATTTATTTAAGTCTCGTGGGAGATACACACTTCAGTTAGACTTTTTCTATCCTCTTAGGAATAGTGCTTGAAAATGAAAATTATTTTTAACTCCTGTTTGAAGTATCTTTTATTCTGAAAACTTTATTACCAGCTAGGGATCCAAACCCAGGGTTTCTAGAACAAGCCAACATCCTATTTAAGATAAATGCATGATGCAAATGAGTGAGGCAATAAGATGTTAAAAGAACAACTTCTGTGGAAGTCTCAAAACCCAAAGTATTTTTTGACAAGCTACTAATGAACTAAGAAAATGCATACTGCAAAGACATGTAGTGCTAACAAATATACAGGCTAGGGAAGAACATTAAAGCATCAGTTAGCATTCATATTCTTCTAACCTTAACAGGAAAGTTTGGAAAATAACTTCTGTGTTTGAAGACAGAACCAAGGCAGTTTAAAAATGGTGCTGTGATGCTGCTAGAGCTCTCAATCTTCATGGTGAAGTGCCTGTACCTCCCTTTTATAAGGCATCTCTATGACAGAAACACGAAGAATCTCTGTTAATCCCTGCAATATTCTAGTCAGGTTTAAAGAATTTCTTTAGTAATTCTGAAGCTGAAGCATGGCAGACTTTGGAGGGTGCAATATTCAAGTGCAACCTCCAAGACTTTACTGACCACCTGAGAGGCTTTGCTGTTACCACTGGATACGGTGAGACATTTCCACCTCTCCTATCCTTGAGATATCAGCTCTCTACCCAACACACACAGCTTCTAAAAGGGGACATACTGTTACAGTTCAGATACAAAGAATGTTCCAGAGATCTTGCTCTTCCCAGTAATCTGGTTCTCATTTTTACCACAATTCCGGGTGAGGAATACCTTGTTGTTACCTAGTCAGCCAGGTTAAGATATGACCAAGGAAAAAAAGTCTGTGTCTTTTGGCAGGACAGGAAAAAAATACAAGATAGGAAACCATAAAAAAAATCAAAAGTACAGAAGAAAGAAAAAAACTACCAAAGAAAACTTCCATGTGTTATCATATTAACAGTAACCCCACAGACTCACAATCAGGTATGAGCTAAAAAATGGCAGGTCATGCCTGACCCCTTACATCTCACACTGGGCCTGCTCCCACTTTCCAACCTCCTCCTCTCCACCAGCTCTCAGAGCACACAGTGAGTCACTGAGCCATTGATCCAACTGAAATCAATTTGGTTTTCCTCTGGAGCTAGTTTTCAACTCGGATCACTAGGCTGATCTAACTCACCATGGGGCCATGCAATTGCTATAACCCATCCACAGAAATCAGCAGTCAGGAAGTGAGAGGCACCACACCTCTTGCAATAGCACAATCTTAAAATAAGCAGCAAAAAATAATAATAAAAAAAGTCTCTCTATTCTTCTGACTTGCTGTACAATCGATCTGAATCTGATCAATCTTCTTAAACATTTCTTGGTGAATACCCATTAAATAAAATCTTTCTGTCCAGAGGAGAAAAAAAAATACCAACATGCCATCCAAAATAAAATAAAATAAATTTTTTTTTTTCTTTCTCTCTAATTTCCTCCTCACCCAAAATATTCTGGCCATTCTTCTTAATTGAAATGTTTCATTTCATCTCCTTGGAGATGCTAAAGTCTGTATTAGACCAGATATCATCTCCTGCACTTGACTACCAATAGTATTTCAACAAATGTGAAGATGTTGCATAATTTCTCTACTTCTTGGTACTCAGTTCACATATCCAGATTGTATGCAGCCTCTCCTTGTCTACTCTAACTCATTTAGGATATCAGCATGCAGAGTAACATACATAGTTTTCTCACAGACTCACAATTGCACACACAATGATAAATTTAACAACAGTGGCAAATGATTTAACCCCAACAGTTTCTATTTTGGGACAATGCAGCAATTTAGTACTATTTCTCCCAAAATTTTGGGTTGCCATTTTTATATTTAAAAGCAATTAGAAACTCTTTGCCTAGCCTTTTGCCATCAAGTTCCATATCTTCCAAAACTGTTATATTGATGTTGCATTCCCTGTTTAAATATAGATGGCATGCTTATAACAAGACATTAGGAGGCTCCTTTTCCTCTTTTAGCAATCCTCTTTCTTCCACAGTACAACATGGAAGAAACCAGGAGTCTGTCAATTGCCCCATTCACGTGACAACTCTTGCAGACTGTATAACCAATGCTTTAGGTGCAATCAAGAGAAAGCAGCTGATGATCATTTTCCCTCGATGAACAAGACTTAAAAAAAAAGAAATGCCTGGATTTCTTTACAGATCATAATTACAGTAGACAGCCATTAACCTGCTTACCTACCCTTAATTTTTTTTAAATGAGCTCATCTTTCTCCACTTCATTTTTCTCCTCCCTCATCCATTCTTCTCCCAGACTGCAGCAATAACATGCTTTTATTCTTTCCTTTTGACTGCCAGGGCCTTAAACTAATTATTAATTGAGAATTTATCTAAAGGATCTGAATGAGAAAGTTGGAATTAACCCAATTGCCTCTTTCCCCCTTTTATTTTGCATATTTGAACACTAGGTCTACCTGCCAGCACTGCTGAAAACAGCAAATGTGTTGTTTTCCTTCCAAAGGCAAGTTTGCTTGGGCAAAAATATGCAACAGCAAAAAACAACACAGAAAAAAAGCAAATACCTGGAAAAGGCCTCAGCACTGAGTGAAAGCCATTACCAAGCAAGCTGTCTACAGTTAAATTCTCTCAACAACTTTGCTGTCCTGTAGGAGAATCCTGCAGCACACGGCATCCTGCATTTAGGAAACCAGACAACTGACACTTCATCAAAAGGCTTGTCCTTTAGAGAGGCTAGAACGGCATGACCCGGCACTGCCTGCTGCTGCAGAGCTGGCTGCTTCTACAGCCCCGACTCATCTTGTTTCCAGTTGTTAAATTACATTAAAGGACAGCTAAAAATATATTAAATATTTTCCTATTACTGTTCCATGCAAGCAACTGCTATAGTTACAACGAGAGTAATGTCCAGGCAAGGCTTAGTAACATGGGGGGGTGGAGGGGAAAGTCCAGGAATCCCTCTAACACATTCCTGATCAATGGTTTGCAAATATAATTTTTTTGTTTATTTATTTTGCTGAACTGAGGCATTTCTTACAGTCAAAAGAGAAAAATATTTACATTTGCCAAAATGCTCAAGCAGATTGAGCTGTAGTTTTAACTCACTTCCACCCCAAATTTTTGCTTTTTTCTTCTTCCGAAACACACCAGAACTTAGCAGTCTACCAGTGACACCTAAATTCTGACAAATTCACACTGATATGCCCCCGTTAAAGACTACCCACACATGAAAAACAAGGAAGAGCCGTTCGAAAAACCCGATAATCCACGTTTAAACACTTAGACAAAAATGAGCGTTAATTGATTAAGGATCTCCAGGTCTCTATCGCCATCTAGCGAACCCTGCCCGCCATTGTCGCACTGTCCTCTCGAACGCGTTCCCGGGAACGACAGACAGGATAAACTCTGCTGGATCCAGCCTGCCCATGGCCAGGGGTGTAAGGCTTTGCTACATTTCTATTCCCTGGCTGAAGGAAAATAAAAATAAAAATCAAGCACTGGCCCGTATCTCTCTACAGCTGACCGAAGAGAACTGAGCTTTTATGGATTACACTGTCATAAAATTGTAGAATGGTTTGGGTTGGAAGGCACCCTAAGGATCATCTGCTTCTATGATCTGGCTTTTTAAAAATGGCTTTTCTACACCATATTTAATACTTCTGCCATCAAAATGAAGTGAACATGTCGAGTTCTACTAATATAGTTCAGAAGTTCACTAATAGAGTCACACACAAGTTTTTGTAAAGGCAATGTGTAATTACAAGTATTTTTAGCCACCATAAGGAACCCCATGGCAGCTCCACTGCTTTTACTGCACCAGCATCTCCAAACCACAAAGAGAAGTCAGGAGTCCAGGAGAGGTGGTACCCAGCACTGGGCACCAGGTGCCTGAATCTTCCCACAGCTTCAGTGGAAAGGCTGTCAGTCACACAGCTGAAATGCATCAATTTACAGGACTCATCAAAACTCATTCTCAGCTACATTAAAACTTAATGCTAGGACGAGCTTTAACAACTTCAACATGAAATACAGATTTCCCACTTCCAATTATTCTGCTAAGACTTATGATTGAACTGTAATTGTGTTAGTGCAAATATTAAGTTCAGTTTCCATCCCACACAGTATTTTTCCCACTTAAGACTTCTACAAGCCTACCTGCATTTACTCAGGTGCCCTTGACAACAGTTTAAAAAAAAAAAAAGGTATTAATTGCAGATCATCAGAAAAGGCCATTTAAATTTAGACCATAAATTTTCCATAATAGTTGCTTTTTAATTAACCTTTTCCCATAGAGAACCCAAACCTCCAGATACTTAACATTTACTTCTTTTATATTAGAACTGACTGGTAAGACAAAACCTATGAATAAAAGACTAATATAAAAATGTAATGTTTTTCCAGATTAGATATTTCAACTTAGAAAAAACAAACAAACAAACAAACGAAAATTAAAAATAAAAAAATAACACAAACAGAAAACTAAGGTGTCCTCATGTCATCTTCTGTGGCAAAAACTCAAATGCCTGCAAAGGCCTGGCAGAAGCCAGCACAGGTCCAGCACCACCAGAATTTAAGAGGTAAGAAATCCAACCAAAGATCAGCTATGTAAGAGAAACCATCTAATTACTCTCTAGCACATTCTGCAGCACTTACTTAGGATTTCCCCATTTCAACATCACTCTGGAAAATAAAGCAGGAACACAAAGCAGGAACACGAGAATTTCATGTGGTTATCTCATAACTGATACATTACAGACAAATGAGAATAAACTCTGTGTGCAAACAAAAAGTATTTCCCCATCTTAACAGAGGCCAAAAGCTTAAGTGTCCATAGAATACCAGGTTTGTGGCAGGTGGTCCATATGACACATGGAGATCATTTTAAAAAATCAAAGATAAAAGTAGAATTCATTACTTTTAAAATGCCACCAGAAAATACAAAGCTGTGATACTCAGCTGCTTTGCATGCCAACCTCATAGACAACATGAGGTTGAATCTTACATTAACAAACACAATACCTGATTAAAGGAAATACTAACTTCTGAATCCACATGGCAACGTGGCACATTGGCAATTACCAAACTGGGAAATTATTTCTGAGTTAAACAGATATGTAAGGTTAAACATAACTGCTTACATAAATTGGGAAGACAGCAAATGTGGGGTTCTCTCTAGAGAACTGTTTGGATAAGAAGATAATTAAAAAAACAGATGTGTTACCAGAAATAAAACACCCCCACGCAACTGAGTTGGGAATTGTGAAGTGGGTGTGGCCTCACATCATAGGGAGGAGCAGTCTGTCGACAGGGATGTGACCTCATCCATCTCCCTGATCAACCAAAAGCCTGAGCAGCCATCCTGACAACTGTTCCTGGCACCTTTGCAGACTCCTATTTGGTATTCTCTTTTATAAGGAGCTAATATGAAACATCATTATGTTTTAAGACAATGAATGTGTCTCAGTGGTATGTTTTGGATCATTCAAGATTATTTTTCCCACAGGGACAAAGCTGATGTGGTCTGTATTGAGCTACCATCCTAATCAACAGCAAGAGTAGTTTTGCTATAAACTCAAGAGCAACTCTTAAAATAAAATCTGAGGCTAATGAGAAATTTTATTTTAAGGAACAAACAGTTTCTGAAAATAAGCCCTGATACATAATCCATTGCCTCCATGATTAATTAGCCCTATAACAAACTTTAGGGTTTCAGGAAGTCATATCAGGCCACAGGACAGTCTGGCTACAAGCAAGTTCATCCAAAGGTGAGGCATACCACCCAATCAAACCCACCAAGGAGAACTGGAATTTCATGGAAAATGTGAAGGCAGCCTTGATTTTTTTGTTGTTGTTACCACAATCTGGCCCATTGAAACCAAATAGTTTCACAGTACAAGAAAGATAAACTTAAGAGTTCTGAAACCAAAAGCAGGTTCAAGAACAAAACCATTCTTGTATTCAATGAAAAAAGCAGGTGGCTTAAATTCAGCCCTTTTACATGTGTGTAAAATGTTTAATGACTTACCTCTCTCCCTTTATGTGTCACCAAAGCAGCCAAAGGCTTGGCATAGAATCTGCTGTAGGAAAATCCCAGGCAGCCATACATGCTGTTAGCAGTGAGTTTCAAAGCTTTCTGTCTGATATCATACTGAAAAGAAATACAACCAGAAAAATGATCCAACCACAGCCATCAGGGAACAGAACTTAATGCTCACAATTACATTCACAGCTTTTTTATAGTCTGCAGCAGTGATGGGCTACAAATAAAGCACATTACAATCACTGCTCACTACTAATCATCCCTATTCTACAAGGCTGATCAGGGCACTTAAGGGGAGAGGGGGAAAAAATCAACGGAGTTCTATAAAACACACCTGTAAATAGAGGTCAGGATTTAAATCCGGCTGTTTCATTAACTGCTTAACTTGGCGTCTTCTCTCCACCAGTTTTCTGATTTCTTTAGGCAAAATTCCCATTTCCAGAGATGGGTCTGGAAGCTCTGGAATTTCTTCCTCTTCTTCAACCTGTGAAATGATCACCACTGCTTATCATTTTATTGCTTGAAGATTAGATTTTAATGCATTAAGTTAAAAGCTTGGGGAGAGAAAAAAAAACCATACAGCTTGTGCCAATTCCTGCAGAGCACCCAAAGCACAGTTTAGAACAAGCATGAGAGGTTTTTTGGAGTGTTTAACTGTATTACTTCGCTCCTGCTGGGGGACAGGGCCTAAGTCTGTTTCACTGTTGGATAAACACAAAGAAGGCATGGACCAGTAGCAGGAAGGTTTTTATTTTTTATTAGTGTGTGTGTTACCTATTTATGTGTATATATATATAAATCCAGATAAATAACATGCACACATTCTCACTCTTAGGTATATATAGATAAATACAAAAATATAAAGAAAAGTACAAACACAGCAATTCTTTCTGTGCTGAAAAATCTATCCCTTATTTATCATCACATAAGTACTTTTGGTGTTCAGACGTGTCAAAAGGAGCACCTGCTCTGTGGAACTGATACTTTGAATGATACAACTGGTAAAAGTGAAATCGAGCACAGCAGTAGAACAAAAACTCCACCGCAAGCAACTCTTGATTATAGCAAAACAACATAGCAGAAAGGACACCTTCTTAGCATGACTGAAGAAATGGCTGATCAGCAAAAATGGAAAGGTATTTCAAGCCCTATGAAAGTGATAGAAACGTACAAAGGAAGGGCAATACAGACACAGTGAGCTTGGCAAGTTTAGTAAAGTAGTCTGAGGAGCACTGTAACAAGAAATTACACCAAAGCCTGATTAAACATCATACAGTGAGAGAAATCAAAATTAGCTGCTTCAGGTTGAAGCACACTTCAGAAAGCTGGGAAAATCCAAAGACAGCCTGAAGGAACTTACTGACAGAATTCCACATACTTGTCTCCTCATTTCTGCTACTGTGTTCATATTTCAGTTGCTACAGGACTAACTAATTCCAGCCTGTGAGCTGATACCAGTTAAAAATAAAAGCCTCTGATTTAACCTTTAGACCTGACCAGCTCAATGTTGCAGTTTATAACACAGCTCCACCAACAAGTGTTTCAGCACAGTTGAGGAAATGAGAATCTCCAGCCATGGATAAGCCAGAGCCAACACAGCTGTTTAAAAACAGTACATCCAACTGTACCTTCAGGTTTTTCAGTTGTGTTTAACACAGTTTGAACAGCATGAGTTTTTGTAAAGCTGGTGCCACAGTTCACACAGTCACAACATCACCACCCAAGTCACACACAGAATTTTCCTGATGTCTAATAAGGCTTGAGCTCAAAATTGTATTCTTGCCTGTAGAAAGCATGAGACTTTTGCCTACCTCCATCAGATATATTTACATTAATTCTTTTGCAACTTAACTTCAGGAAGCCTCTATCAAGCTAGGATGAAACTAGTAAAGGGCCTCAGAAATTGCTAGGGAGGATGGTTGAAAAGGGTCAGAGTCTCAGTAAAAATCTTGTTTCATGAGGATACCAAGATTAGATGAGAGAGAACTTACCAAGATTCTGCAAGAGTATTACAGAAAGGAAGGTGACAGACACAAAATATTCCAAAATGTCCCAACCCACATATTAATATGATACATCTTTAAACAAGAATCACTTTTTATGTGTGAAAGGGGACAAAAAAAACCCAGCGAAAAACAACAGTTTCTTAAGGAGCTGATTCACAGAAAACACTCTGAAGTTAAGATAGTGTAATTTAAACCACAAGTTAAAGCGTGCAAACCTCTGCCCTTTTCTGTGCTTCTGATGACAGTCGCTGCACTGTGGTAAAGCAGATGTTGAACTCCTGGATAATCGATGGGTACAAGCTGTTGAAGTCGAGAAGCAAAATAAACTTGTCATAAAAACCTAAAACAGAGTTTAAAACAAAAGTCATAATTACTCAAGTCTCCCAAAGGACTTCATGCAACTCCACAATTAATATTTAAGTACCAGTAATACATTGCACCACATTTCCATAATCTAAAATCCCTTCAAGCAGCTGATGAGATGCACCACTGCCCTTTACAGAAAGCTGTCAGAAGTGGAACGATCCAACCCCATTAACTCACCAGAGTTGAACAGATAGCTTCTGTGTTACTATAGGACACTTGTACAGTTTTCCCCACATAGAGGAGAAACTGAAAGAAAACTTACATGTCCATTAGAAAATTATACATAAATATACAGTCCTAATTCCTCAAAAGAAGCAATTCCACAGTCAATGCTGAGAATTTTGTTGTATGCAACAAGATTCCCCTCACAACCACAACCTCCTACAAACACAGATTCCCCACTGCAATCTCTCTGTATTAATATAACCTACCTGTCTCTAACTTTACTGAAGAAAGAAAATTGCCACATCTTACCGACTTTGGGATCCAAGACTAAGCCCCCAGCATATGCTGCTTTCTTTTTCCCTATCTTTGATTTATTCTGGTCTTCAAAATCTTCATCTTCATCCACCTACATTTGGCATTTAAAAAAGTCATTATCTAGTCTCCAAGATTTCTGCAATGTTAGAGGAGTTATTTTTGGCAAGTCAAATACAAATTTGGGAGTCAGTGCAGAATTCCTTTTAAAATATATGCAAAATATGGTGTTTTCATCATGATCCTTACTAAAGCTCTCTACATGTCAAAACAGCATTCAAACCAACTGTGACAGGAAAAAACTGCTAACAAGAGATTACAAAGACCTTAAAATATTGTCATCATTCAACATGGCATCAGAATGCCTTTTCCAACTGGCTGTAAAAGACCACGCCATGAAAAAAATCAACTCATGACCCAGAAGTGGTATGACTGCCCAATTAAAATGTTGGTTTTGCAAACAGAATGGCTGGGCTTGAATAAAACAATTTAAAACATTACTACTGACCTAAAGAATATTCTGGTATTTGCTATGTTGTAATAAGAATTCTTCTCCCAATTGTTCAAGTCTATTCTGAATCATTTAGAATTCCAGCACTACTTTGATGCAACTACACAATCAACAAAAATTATTGCTTTCAAGTTTGCTGTTGAACTTATTTAAAACTAAAAAGCAAAATATATTGAAATATAAATACTTTCTCAAATTTTAATTTGTTCACCAAGAAACATCTCGATATTTCTATAATTATCATTTACACTGGTATTATACAAAGGGATTTTTTAAATACCTTTAAATATTTCATCCATATAACAATTTTTTCTTGAAATACTATCAAAATAAATAAATGCAGATATTAAACAATACAGATTGTCTTCTTTACTGTTTCCCCACACAGACAAGTACTTAGCTCATTTTAATTTTAAACTAACAGAACAACTGAATTTTTATAGATCTGTGATGCAATGGAAAAGCTGTTACATTGTCCCACTCTCATTATCAATTCCAAACAAAAATAATGTTTTAATTAAGCATATGCTGTACCATTAAGTTATATGTGAGTTATGTTTGGGGTTCTTTGAGTTCCCATAAAACAGTAAACACGCAAAAGATGGAAGAATGTTTTTTCCTTTTTTTTAATAAAAATTCTTGGGAAGAGAAAAACTGGACCCACCAGCTTCTGTGGAGGCTTTTTGAAAACTTGTTTGTCTGGCACTATGTAATCCTTCTCATGAAAGGCATGAAGCAGCAGGAACTCATTTCGTTCAGATCGTCCTCCCATCATTGTCCTTGACTAAAGAGGGGGTGAAAAGAGAACTCAAAGCAAAGCACAGAAAACACGGACAGCAAAACAGACTAAGCAATGTCCTCCAACTATTTAAGTTCACTTAGTATTACTATTATTCTGTATTATCCCTGTGCACAAAACTCAAATGTGATATTTTTAAGGAAGTTTTACATTATTACTTGATTAAAACATTGAACTCTCCTACTCTTCACAGCAAAAAATTTATAGCATAGTGCATTCTAAATTAGTGTTTAGAAATTAAACCTAGCAAATCAAACACAGAAAACATGGAACTGTTTGGGGGGGGACAGTGGAGAGGGGTGGAAAGTAATAAAAATGTACCATGACATTCCCAGAGATGTTTGTTATCTGAAGAGCCAGTGGCAGAACATTCAGCTCACACATGATCTGGAGAATGAACTTGGCATCTGTCCAGGTGTTTTCCAGCAGGAACAGTAAGCGAGGAGAATCACTGGGGAAAGAAGGGGCATGGCCTAGCAAAGATCTCAAAATCAATCTCCACTGTACTCTGTAGAGTTTAGACCTATGTGCTGTACACAACACATGGTCTGTAGCACACAATTGATGAATTTTATAGCAAGCTCTTGTGATTGAAAAAGCACCCCAAAACTCAGGCTTGCATCTCCTGTTAGTGTGTCTACACCAATGCTCCCACAAATCAATTTGCTTCATACATAATAAGCCACCAGTAGCCACCACAAGTAGTTTGAAACATTATTTTATAATGTTAAGACAGTATTTAACTTTCCAAATCCCAGTATGCTAAGTCAGCATCCCCACGACAAATTAAATGAGCAAAAGTAAAATTTTATGTCAGGCAACCAGCTCCTCTGCTCTCCAGAGAAGGATTAAAACCCCCAATCAGCAACATACCTGTACATATTTCGAATCTCCTCTGGTAGAATTGTTACCTTCTCTGTTTTCAAAATCTGATGGACCAGTTCAGGCAAATGGTAACTTTTGCAACGAATTAGTTCTTTAGCAGAAATTTCTACATCACAGATCATTCGACCACAGGCAGCATTCCTTTCAGCAAACCCTCCTCGGCCCTTCATCAGATTACATAAGGAGAGAAAATTCAAATGAAATGAAACATACAAACATTAACTAAAACCATCTACCCACAGTATATGTTTATAGGACTCAGTCAAGTCAGCTGGTCGCTAAGTACTCGATACTCCATTAAATAGCACTAATACTAAAGGATTTATAATTATGCCCTAAAGGAACCCATGGTATCTTTCAGTGTATGTAGGTATTAAGAAATAGATAGTTAACTTTCACTACTAGTTATACCTTAACCCTTAAACTACCATGCTTTTTTTCTTCAATCATTACAATAGCCTCAACGAGAACCTGGGTGTGGATTTTGTCTTTCCTCTAAGGATACTTTTTTTAATAACAGCAGGATGAAAAGTCACAGAACCACACAGAAATACCCAACTTGGCCTCTAGGAAGGACAGAAATAAGCAAGAATACAGCCATGTTCAGCACTTCAATATCCCAAACTTCACACATTGTCCTTTGAACAAACATGTAATAAGAACTACAGAATTATTAGCTTAGCAGCTCTCTATGGGATGATTCACCCATCAATCCAAATTGCTTTTTCTCATTTTACAGTTGCAGCAGACAAAGACAGTTACAGTAAAGACTACTGCAATTAATCTGTCATTACTGCCATCTAGTTGAGATAAGTAAACTAAATCAGCCTAACTTGAAAATCAGTTTATCCTATTACTGTAATAAAAGTCACATAAACACTCATAATTTCTGATCTGGGACCCACGAAATACAGTATGACCAACAGTCAAAATACATCAGTGTCACATTTACAATTCCTCAGAAAAACTAATTTATTTTTAATCACATGCAACATGAAGGGGCTTAAAAGACTTAAGCAATCTTATTACCCCAAGCTTTGGCATATTAGATCTCCTCAGTCGACCTATCTTGGACCAGTGAGGGACTTTGCACAAATTAATTCTTTGAAGCAGCACTTCCAGATCAAATCCATAAATATTATGACCCTTGAAGCAGAAAAAATAACAAAAAAGGTTACAACAAATGCAAATTGAAAGACTTACTTTCACACACTCAGTATTCCTTTGCCCTTTGTGATTTTTTCCAACTAATTGATGGCATTATCTCTCTTGTAGAAAGCACTTTCTAAGAGAACGTTCATCAACAGCACTCATTAGTCTTAACACTAACAATGCTGTTCAGTAGAATACCAAAATCAGCTCTATAACTAGCTTATAGCACACACAAAGCTTCATGCTTTGATACCAGAGCTTAGGATTTAAAGCTTTCCAGAAAAATCCACAACATTCTTCATAGAGCATATAAATTAAAGCTAAGAGTAATTCCTTTCCTCTCCATCAGTGAAAGTCACAATAGCGGGATCAAAATACTGTAATTTTTTTCCTTTGATAGTTCAACAGGAACAGCTGTTAAATCTGGGTAGGAACACCTTGCAAGCAATATTTACATATCAAAGCACTCCAGCAATATTTTAAACAGTGCTAAGTACATTGATGACACTGGTCTGTACCCTCAGCTGAAAGCAAAATGCTACCCTGAGGAACATGAGCCAGTCACCAGGAACTGCAGGGCCATTCCAGCAGGTACCTCTACTAAATACCTCTAATACTAAAGTACTTCTAATACTAAGGTACCTCTGTGCAGTGCAAGACTCTGCTATAGAAGCAGCTCCTTAAAATGGGAGCAGCATTTCAAACCAGGTGCACATTAAACTGCACTAACACAGCTCTGCTGCTTCCAGGATAGGAGCTCTCACATCCCAGCTCTTGGCATCTTCAATTTTAAGCCACTGGCTGCAGTGTTTCTTCTGATTCCTTGCCATAGCCACCAGGAAGCTCAGATCATAGGGCAAACACTGGATAGCAGCTGCAGTGAGCTGAATACATCAGGCATTAACTTTTCATTTCATCATATTCCCATCACTTAATTATTTCTATCTACCTACAGAAGTCAGGTAAATACATACAAGCTAACAAGTTGTATGTAATCAACCTCAGACTTACAATAAACTTCAAATTGTCTTCAGAATTTTATTACGTGAAAGTCAGAACTGCACATTAATTAAACACAGCCAAAAAAAAAGAAAATAAGTAATTATAATAAACTCTCATCTGCAAAAACAGTAGAAAACATAAGAATGCTTATTGCAAAATTTTGCTCAGATCTTGTGGATCTATATAGATGGTTACTTTATTTACAGAATAACACAAATTATATGAGCATCTGAACAGTAACCGAATATTAAGTATACCAAGAGTTTCCATTTTTTTAGAAAATCAGAGTTTTTTGTTGTGTTTTGTCTTTCTGAGTAAAGAAAAAAAACCAAACTTGTTTCAGGTATTGTGAAAATACTGCCTATTTTAGCAATTATGGGAAATAATAGTATGTATAAAATGCTGTCAGGGAAAATTCTGTATCATCTTTGTATCAAAATATACCTGCTGTCTCATAAGAAAACTCAATTCATAAGGTAGTCTAAGACAAGCATTAAAAAGCCTATGAGGGGACAAAAGAAAAAGAACAAAGCTGACCAACTGACAACATACTTTAATTCAACTCTCAAAGTCTCAGAACTACTCACCACAACAACGTCTGGGTCAATTTTGTGAATCTTCGCAAGGAAAAATCCCAGCAGTGTTCTCTCTGTTGCAGCAATTTCTATTTTAGCATTCTAAAAGGAGCAAGAGAGCACCTGATTTCAATGACCCAATAAGTTTAGAATGGAAGCCTCTCCTCTCCCCTGCTAGTTACAAGACAATAACAAAGCACCACGGAGTTCTGCTGTTTCCTTCTGTAATGCAAGGATTTTTCTTCTCACTCCCATAGTCATTGGAAAGCTTTTCTCAGAGGCTTTTTCCCATTCTGCTTTTGAATGCAGGTGTCTGGTGATATTTTAAGAGCCTTGTAAGAATCAAGCACACCAGGAAAATGCTCCATATGCATCCTTCACTCACAGATTTTAAGATCACACAGAAATAGAGGAAAAACAAAAATAGGTTACTTTGTTATTCTGTCAGCTTTCCCACCACCCTTTAGCAGGGATATCTTCTAAATTTTGACAGACTTTACTCTGCAAGAAAAGAAGAAACAAATTCTCCCGGTTTACTACGAGTGCAGAGTCAGGTATAATGAAAATTAATTTTAGCCTCTTCACAAAATCCTTCCAACTCTCCTGTCTAACAGCCCATCTATTTTAAGAGCACAATTAGCAGCAATATGGAGTCAGACAGAGCACACAACACTTTTTTACTTTTTTACAAGCAACACAGAATAAATACCTGGATTTAAGCTTGCAGAGTGGAAAACTAACTAAATAATCATTCCATTCCTTCGACTATTTCTCTTCACCACTTACCAAAAGCACCATGAAGTTCATATTCTATAAGGTACTGTAATCAGAAGGGTAACAAAATGAAATTACCTTCTTTTTAACAGCTTCTTTGAAGTCATAAGGAAAAATGCAATCACTCGGTTTGGAAACAGCTGCAAAAAGTGATATTTGTACTTATATACAAGTTCCTGATTGTGCCCTCCCCATAAATACCCATTCACAACAAAGTGAGCTGAGAAAACTGACCTCTAATTCTCAAACACCAGCTTTAAGTAAATACCGTCTTTAAGATAACCAAGTAATTACTAAATCATTAACCAATCTGAATCAGTCATATTTGAGGTTATCACTGGACATTAAAACTATGGGCCACAGCTCCTGAAGAACTTCCTCTCACAAGCACTCAACACCTCATCACTTCCAGTCAGGGTGTGAATCTCAAGGTTTAGCTGGTATTACTGCAATGACACTGATGCAAGATTTTTATCCCCTAAGAAAATTTGTGTATAAATACTTCCATTTAGAAGAGCTGAGCAGAAAAATAACTAAAATTACAGTAAATAAACTGTCTAAATTAATGGGCAGAGAAAGATAGAGTAAAACCAATAAAAATTATGGGAAACTGTATAGAGCAGGGTTACTTGACATCATCTCAAACTAAGATTTTTTTAATTAAGCCTTGGATAAAAAGTCAGTAACCAGTGAAGTTAAAAATGGGGAGAAAAGGCTGCCTGGGAGTTGAAATTTTGTCAGTTGGCTATTTTAGGCCATTATTGTTGTAGCAACAGAAAGATATAAAAATTTAAATAAAGAAATTAATATAACCCCCACACGCAACTAAAAACCAAAACAGAACAAAAAGACTAAAAACCACAGAATTAATGATTTTTCTACTCAAACTGTTCCAAGTACATACCACAGAAGTGTGTTTGAAAAGGAGGCTGAGGTGGAGCCTTATCCAAAGGAAATTTCTGATGAACCAGAGCTGCAAGAGCCACAACCTATACCAAGCAGATATAGAAAACACAGCTCATAAGCACAAAGAAGCATGACTACTATCCATACTCATTTCTTCCATCCTTTTTTTTTTTTAAGAGTTCCTCATCTCTTTTCTCTTGTTTCTCCAACAGATCTTTCTTAAATTAATTCCAACTACAAATAGTTGAAAAAAAGGAAGTTATCAATTGATCTCAAGGAAAATAAAAAGTTCTTGCTTCTAAATGATTATAAATTTGAGAGGAAAAATAATTCACTTTGGAAAACTTCTACTTTTATCAGTTTTTGTTCTGACACTGACCAGACCCCACAGTGTAAAGGATTCCCTGTGGAGTGCAGGGGAGGTGTCAGCAGGGCAGAGAAGCCTTGCCTCAGGAAGGGCTGCCCCTAAGCAGCAGTCAACACTGCCAAGAAGCCAAGAGGTTAAGTGTTTGGAAGCCAGTAGCTTTAATGATGCTTTTGATTGCTTTGCTGGCAGGATGGCTTGGCTCCCCAGACACTGATCAGGAAGACCCAACAGAAAACAAAGCAGAAAGGTTTTAAAGCATCTTGGCAAGCAGAATCCTGTTGGTACCTTGTGTATGTCCCATTACTTTGGCCAGAAATCATGTATTTTCCATACTTCCACCAAAACAATTTAAATTCATCATGAGAAATAATTCTGCTTGAAATATTTGCCAACCTATTAGTCTTAAATTCAATTAGCCAGAAACAACTATCCTATCCTATTTGTGAATAGTCAGTCTCTTCCAACTTTAATGAGAGCTATGTTAAAAAAAAATCCCTAAGTACACATTGTGGTCTGCAGTCCACAACTGAGACTGGCTACCTACATCTCTCCTCCTTTCTGAGGAAAGATCTCACAACAGAATAGCAGGTGCTCTAAGATCAAGACCAAATTTTTAAAATGAGTT
The DNA here is from genome assembly GCA_013399915.1 of Illadopsis cleaveri. NCBI lineage: Eukaryota > Metazoa > Chordata > Aves > Passeriformes > Timaliidae > Illadopsis > Illadopsis cleaveri. The sequence goes on from VXBB01009668.1 coordinate 550,904, forward strand.
TTATTAGCAGAAAAGCCTGGTCATTTTACCTATAACCTATGATTAGCTCAAAATTAATTAATACTAATTCATAAATTAATTAAAACTAATCCATTAACAGCTGTGCTGAGCCAGTCACTTATAACTATGAGGCACAACAGACAAAATGGAAAGCTTGAAAACATACATAGAATCTGTCATAGTAAACATTCTCACCAAGCAGGCCCTCTAGCCCAGAGTGAGACCCCGATAAAAATTTCTTTGAAAAGCCCAGAGCAGAGAAACTTTCCAACAGTCAATACATTTAAACATGTTTTATGAGGCTCCTCCAAGCCTTAGGAAACTTTTACTATATGCCAAAGAACAAAACCAAACCAAAACAAGAACAGATGAGTTACCTCATTCTGGTGAGTCTTTGGGTTCTGAATGGTCTTCATGCTGAAGGACATGACCACCAGAGGAGGAGGAGGAGAAAGATCTTTAACTACATTCACCAAGCCAGGCTTCATGACCACAGCCTCCACTTTACACCAGCTGACTGGTTGATTTGAAGGCTCTGAGGAAACAACACAAACCACCTCCATTCTTCTGGGAACCACAGCCAAGGCTTCTCTGATGGCATTGCTGCACAGAGCACATCCTTTAAATGTTATGCCCTGGTGAGACAGTCCAAGACCCACACTAATCCTGCCCAATTTTTGGTAACTCCCTGGGCCCTGACTTCCTGGTCAGCAGGGGCTCTTCAATCCCAAATAAGAAGATTTGGATCAAGGTCTGCATAACCCAAAAAAAATTTCAGGAAGCTTTACACAGAGTCATCCACACTGATACCAGTTCTGTCAGTGACTGAGCGAGATGCTGAAGAGCAGAACCCCCTGGTGTCAGCATTCATACAGTCAGTTCTACACTGGAAGTGCCCCAAGGAGACTGCAGTAACAGATGTATCTTTTGTCCAATATGATCAACATCCCTATGGTCATGGGAATATGCAGCACACACTGAATTAAGGACTCTTACCAAGCCAAAATAAAGCAGCACAATCACCTGCAAGTGCTGCATGGCACTCATGAGGCGGAAAGGATTTAAAACTAAAACAGCTCCACACCACGAACTTCTCCAAGTGTCAGGAAAAAATAAATAAAAACCTAATTCACAAACAAAAAAAACCCATCTAGCAGCTGTTTGTTCTTTTAAAAAAAGGTATTTGCAGAAAAAAACTTCAAATTTTAAATTATCAAGAGCAGAAAGATGAGTCGTTTTCAAGTCAAGTAAGTTTAGCTCCACATACACAGCATTAGGGTATGCATCAAACAGCAGCTGCTAGGCACTGCACAGTTCCCTCTCACAAGCATTCAAAGTTACAATCTCATCTGTACAGTGCACAACTTTATATGGATAGCTGTCACTCCAAAAAAGGATTAAGTTACAATTTGTACTAGATAATGAAAATTAAACCAGTAAGTTGCAAGGTTAATGTATAAAATGATAATTCATCCATACAAATTACAATTCCCGTCCCTCCCCAATCTATAATTATATGTGGTTCCTAGCAACCAGGTATTTCACATGCAAACCACCATACGTGGATTTTTTATTTCCAGCCAGCAGGGTCCTTTGATCTTCTGATTCATCAAGAGAAGTTCGAGGCTAGAGGTGTTGGTTCCAAAGACATGTGAGAACGTTTGTCCCTTCAGATCTTGGGGCAGCCGAGGGCATTCAGCCTAACAAGGAACAGGGAACAGTGAGTCATTTCACCCCACTTCAGATCTTCAAGGTTGACACACCATACTCAGACAGCACCTTAACAAAACTACACAGTACTGAAAACACCATCATTCCCCACAAGCAAAGCCCTAACACACAATACCTTACAGTCATTGAGGAAATCACACTATAGGCTCAATTTCAAAATGAGGACAGTGATGTAAAAAACACACTGAAGTTTAAGTTCTTCATCCACACTGGATACATCAGCCAAGACTACGTTGTTCAGTGACCATTTTAATACAGAAACTGCTCACATTGCAAACTTAATTAGATAAAAAAACAAGTTATGGTATTTTATCAGATTAATTATACTCACTGAATATTTAACTTCTAGGTATTCAGATTTTGCTGGTACATCTGGAATCTCAAAAGCGTAGTATTTTTCCACTTTCTATATAAAACAAAGGTATTATATTTTCAGTATCTCCCAATTGAATATTCATTGTCCAATAAGAAAGCTAAAGAAAAAAAGGCCAGGCAAAACACACATTTGAAATATCATAGGCTTGATCATGCATTACCAATTCTGCAACTCATTATAACCAGCTGGAGACAGTAAGAATATTTTAGTGCCTGTTTTTAAGCTCTAGATTTTTCTTAGCATTAAGAGTTTCTACAGAATTGACTTGCAAGTATACTAACCACTACCAAAAAAAACACCTGATAGTTAGGCAAACTCAGAAATACTCTTTAAATTCACAGGTTTCAGACATGCTCATGAGAATTGGTGGCTGCAGATCACTGCAAAATTCCAAAATGGCTGAGATGGAGACAGATTTCCAGGCACTGTCTAGTCCAGCTGCCTGCTCAGAGCTGGGTCAATCACAGTGGGTTGCTCAGGGTTCTCTCCAGCCAGATATGAACATCCTGAAGGATGGAGACTCCAAAGCCTCTCTAGGCCAGTGCCTGATCACCATTACAGTGAAGCAGTGGTTCATGTTCTGATAAATTTCATGTGTTTCAAATGGTATCTGTTGCTCTTGTTCTCCACTGGGCATCAGCAAGAAGTCTGCCAGAGTCATCTTCACTCGTGCTCATCAAATGTTTATAAGTGATTAAAAGATTACCACTGCCAGTCCCTCATCCTGAACCTTCTCTTCTGCAGGCTGAGCAGCCCCAGGTTTCTCAGCCTCTCCTCACATGACAGATGCTCCAGGCTCTGTAATTATCTTTGTGGTCCTATTCTGGATTTGTTCCAGCAGCACACATTACTCCACACACAGAGGAGCTCAGCTGAGCACAGCATTCCCCAGGTGCTCACCAGGGCTGCAAAGGGTAAAGGACCAACTCTTGACACTTGTTGCTAATGCCCATGGCAGCTTTTTTCCCAAGAGTACAAGGTTGGCTCTTGTCCAACCTCATGGTACCAAGATAAGCAGGTCCTTCCCTCCAAGGCTGCTTTCCAGCCAGTCAGCCACCATCATCTACCAGTGCCTGAGGTTATTCCAGTCTTCATACAGGACCATTTCCTTTTTTAAGTATTTGACAGGATTCCCATATGTCATAAGACATATCTGGCCTGTCGAAATTCCTCTGATAGCACATCCATCTGGTATATCAGCCTCTCCTGTTTTTGTACTGCCTGCAGACTTGCTGTGTGTGTGCTCTGTGCAACCACCCAAATCATGATGCATGCTCAGCAGGACTGGATCCAGTATCAGCCCTTGGGGTGCACCTCCAGGGACTGGCCTCCACCTGGATTTTGTGCCAGTAATCACAAGACTTTGAGGCCAGTAGAGCAGCTGGTTTTCAGTCCACCCCTCTGCCGACTTCACTAGCCCCCACTCCATCAGCTTGTCTGTGAGGATGCAATGGTAGGCAGCGCTGACAGCCTAACTAAAGTTAAGATAAACAACACTGCTCTCCTCTTGTCCACCAAACCAGTTCATCTCTTCCCAGAAGGCTACCAGCTTGGTGAAACATCATTTTCTCTCTATGAATCCACACCAAAGACTCCCAAGCAGCCTCTGACACTGGCCAGCTCCCTCTGCACACAGGGGTGCATCCCATCAGATGGCATGTGCCTTTATCTGTCCAGTTGGTTTAAATGTGCCCTAACCTGCTCCTCCTCCTCTGAGAACAAGTCTTCTATGCTTCAGGCTTTCCTTCTTATCTCTTGGGCATCAGAGATTGCTAAAAGCTGGACTAAGCAGTAAAGACCAAGGTGAAGAAGACATGTGATATCGCAGCTTATTCCATGACCTGTCTCCACACCTCCTGTCCCTGTCAGCACACTTTTCTCCTAGTCTGCCTGTACCTACAACAGCCTTTCCTGTCAGTTTATTTCTCCCTCACCAGACCCAGCTCCAGGTGGAATTTGGCTTTCTTTTCTCCACCATGATGTCCCTTCCATTAGTCCATCCTCTAATCCTGACTAGCTCTTTGCCCACCCTCAGGCAGGGCTCCCTGCATTCCCATTTTCTGATACACAAAAGGGTTTCCCCCTCCTTGCTATCCCAGCCTGTCTTAACCACATCCCACATGTCTATGATCCCAGCCAGACTGTATCCCTGTAACTGCACACAACTCCTCCCTTTACACTGCAGGCTTGTGTGTACCAGCACTTCAGAGAGGAACCCAAGAGAGATGATTTCCCAACCATCTGCCAGCTTTTACCACATGCTTACAGCAGATCATTTCTGTGACACTACTGTATTTTTCACTTTAAGTGACTTAGGTTTTACTAGAAAGTAGTCAAGTTTGTTTATGTATCTCTAACTAAGACAGTTAAAGAACTCTGAAGTTTAGTACAACTTTATTGAAAGTTAAGTATCACTTCTGCTTTCTTCAAGAACAATAACAATTTTCTACAACACACACAGCTTGTCAGTTTCTAAGAATAACTACCTTCATTTTCCAAACTATTACAGTATCCTGTGCAACAATGCTCTGGCACCTGCTGAAATGCCATGCTCTACCGTGTCATTTGTGTGTTCTGCCCTGTAGTACTTTACAAACCATCTACACCACTGTTACACACTATTGTTATTATATTACATCGTAACTATGTTAGCACATTACTTCACTATAGGAATTCCTAGAGGCACCTTAAATTAAAAATCACATTTCTCACAGGACAACACACTATGTTCACCACTTTATACACAAGACTCAGCATAATATAGCACTAGAGACCGTTTAATAAGAAAAAGCAAAACCACCATAAATGGGAATAAAATTTACAAATTAAAAAAATACATACACAGGCAAACTTGAAGTTATTTGGTTTGGGGGTTGGATGGCTGGGGTTTTTTTCCTTAAATTAATAGCATCAGCAATAGTTCCCTCAGGGTGCTACAAGAAGCAGTTACTTCATGTACTACTGCAGTTGTAAGGCTGAAAAGCCCAGGCAGGAGAGGAGAGGGACCTCTGCTATAAATAGGAAGCAGACAAATCCAAAAACTACTGTGGCATCAACAGTTTCATGGACACAGAAGTGTAACATAACTTGCCAGAAGAGCACCACCATGAAGCCAGATCAGCATTGCAAATTACCATGCAAACGTAGATCTGAACTGCTGAGCCACAGCAGCACCTAACACGAGCAGATCAGAGCTGTAACATATTAGATGGCAATGCACTGCCTTTAGCACATATCACTGGTGCTCCCCCTCCTCTTTTTTTAATTAAAAAAAAAAAAAAACCTCTCAGGCTTCCAACAAGTTCTTGTTGCAAACGCAAGATGANTCTTCGCCGGAACCAGGTCGCCTTGCCCCTAAGGTGGCAACACTGCTGTAGTGTTTCATCTGCGTTATTCCACAGAGCTCAGCTCAATTACACCAGCGTCTGGTCATAACTCAGTGAATGAATGCTTGCTGCAGAATAATCTGCCCTTCAAGTGGCCCTTCAGAGAGCAGAAATGAGCAGCAGTGATTAGCTGCTAAGTTCCTAAGTGGAGTAAGGCTGCTTTCAAATTGATTTGTGAAGACTTGCTAACTTGGCAGCAGTGCAACCCATTGAAGCTACAATTAGCAGCAGGTGCAGCAGGAAATTATATGGCTTAAGTGTGTTCAAAGGGACAAAGTTGGGCGCTGGCAAGGCCAAGATGTACAGAGAACAATCTGTCTCAGTGTCTCCACATCATCACAAAAAGGTGTAAATGAATAAAAGAACTCTGGGTGGATGGCAGGGATGTCAGTAACCGTCCTGATTTCCAGCTAATGATGGAAGAGGAGTGGTTTTCAGTTTCACTGTACTATGCAAACACTGAGACTTCAGGTTACTCTGAATGCACTGCTCACAGGTCTCACCTGAGCAACACAGCCATTAGTTTTGTTTGAAATCTTTCAAGACACCAACCCTTGACAACATAGCACTGAACCACTGGGTGCACACCACACAGCAGGGGAGATCTACTAAAGCACATTAGCTCTTTACCACATGGAGTCATAGCTGGGTACAAATCACTTCTTTGGAGCATTTGTTTAGGTGAGTGTCACAAACCATTTCAATTCCAGAGCCCTGCACACCCCTATGGACACACAGATGCAAGGGCTGGGTAACAACACATTGTCTCTGGTGATATGAATACAATGAGGTTGATGACTCCTTGTGAAAAACAGACTCAGGTACATAACCAGGCAAATTCAGGTATCTCAGGGAGGAACAGAAGAAAAGGAGGGCACAATAATGGGACAACTCCATTACTTCCACAATTATCTTGCACAGAGCACAAAGCCTCCCTGCTGCAGAGGCGTAAGCCTGGCCAGATTTGGTGCCACTTGTTCACAGTCAATTTTGTGTAATCTGGAATATCTTGAGTTACTGTAATACTGTCTTTGAACAATCCTCCAAAGACCCCACTAACAGCCCTGCTCTACTACCCTGTCTTTTCTCCTACCTCCCATATTACTACCGCCATACCTTCCTACTGTCTCCAATTCTCACTAAACCCTCCCAGAATGCAGTAACTACCAAAATTAGCATAAAATTACACAAGCAAAATAAAGCTGGATAGCTTTTATCCTTTTAATAGCAAAATAAAGCTGGATAGCTTTTTTCCTTTTAATAAAACTCAGTTTACTCAAGAATTTAACATAATTTGAATTCTTACTGTTCAGAAACAATTCTGATAGGTTATTTCAGAGCTTCCCAGCACCAACTATCCTGACTAATTTATTCATGAATTAAAAATTACAAATTCACTCTTTTGCTAAAACTGTTCTTTAAAGAAGCTCTCTTGCTGCTCATCCCCTTTTAATGTTTCTAGAGAGCAAACAGGTCTTCTCATTATCCTTCACTTTACTAGCTAAAAAAAATTTAAAAGCTCTTTCACAGTCATCTCTGGTATAACTGATTCTCCTTTTATCTCATCCTTCTAATTGCCATCTTTTGTACCTGTAGTCACTTGAGTTAATCTTTCCTCATGAGGGTGACCAAGTGTTATAACATTTAAGGGAAAAATCTCAACAGTGTCTTGGTGCTCCCACTTCCCTACTCCTGTGTTACATCCAAGGACCACACATGTACTGTAGCCCTGTACCCAGACAAGACTGTTGGATCTTCTGCCCTGAGTTCTGTGTAAGCTCAGTAAAAATTTAAGTTTTTACCTTGATTTTTAAGAGCCATCTTTGAATGTTCAACTACATTACTCTACTACCTCATTGACATTGTTCTTACTTGGCACACCATGGAAAAGATGGAGGGTTCCCAAGATTCTGTAAGTAGATCTGCATCTTTTTGGAGACCTTTCTCCCTCTTTCTTTTCTAGACTATAAGTGTTTTTATCCTCTCTTTTAATGAAAAATTGTCCTCCTTTGAGTTCTCTCCCTCATTCCTGAAAGGATTTTTGTACAGTGAGCTATCAGCAACTTGTTTTTTATCTATTGTTAAATTTACTCCTTTCAAAGTAAATTTATTACTGATCCCACATGTATTATGTTATAATCAAGTATACATGGGAAATAACAGAAAACTGAAATACTTAAATTTACACCAGAGTTTTGAGAGAGGAAATAAGCCAGTGCAAAAAAAAAAAAAAAAAAAGTTTTACAAAGTACTAATGTCACATCCATTTTTCCTGAACTCTGTAAACAACACACTAAGCTACAAGTTGCTGAAAAAATGTCATGCCTTGCATGACTTTTGCTATTAGAGAAACACTGCTCACATTTTCACTTTAAAAACTTAAACTTTCAGAATGACTCTAGCTAGCTTTGGATGACCTCCTGAGAATCTTTCCAATCTGAATTACCACACAAACTGTTTCTATTTTCCCTCATATACATATTGTTAAATTCCATTCTTCCTGTGTTTTTACTTATCATCTCACTTGCTGATTAACTATTCAGGAATGAATCCTGTGGAATCACAAGATTGCCAGAAGGGAGAAAGTTACAACTAATGAAAATCAGCTTTGCCAGACTAATGACATGTTACTTCATGAAATATAAACTTTTCTGAGCACTTCAGTCAGAACAGATTTTTCCCCTAACTTGAATGTTTGCCACATTCCCTCGCCCAAGCTTCCCACCTCTGCCCTCCCCTGTAAAAGACAAATGCTCCATGTAAGTGGACAATAAAGCTCTGACACTAGCAAACTAATTCAGTCCAAATCTGCAACATTATCAGGACTATCAGCTCTTTTGCTGCAGACTCATGACAACTATTATATTAATTTACGTGCAAAGATTCTATTATAGCAATATTTTGTTTTTCCAATGTCATTTTAATTGTTGATCAAACAGAGCACAGCAAAATAACACTTTTAAGACTGTTGCCCATAACTCTAAGCACAGAACAGCTTTCAAGACTGAATGAGTCCTCACTTGTTACCTCCTGCATAGCCACACTATGACAATCCACCCTCTGAACAGCATGCACTCTAAAAAGACAAATCTGTGAAGGTGAGAAGAAGAATGAGACATGCCAAGAGATAAAGTTCAATAAAATATCTGGTCAAATGCAAAGACAGTGTAATCCCAGAGAACTGATTTATCTGCTGGAGAACACAATGTTTCATTTTAAACTCTGACAGCATGAGCTGATACTAAGGCTTTAGGTATCAGAACTTGTATCTGTTCTGCATTCTCAAAAACAGCTCAGCAAGGCAGTCTGACACTCAACCCAGTTTTAAAGAAGCCAATGGGCGAGTATTTACAAAAGCATTGTTTAAACTTCTGGTGGAACAACCATGTTGCAGATTTACCACTCTTAAAGGAATACAGGTATTTTGCATGGTTGTCACAAGCAGGTACATTTACACATGTCAGGAGTTATATATTTGCATTTTGGCACAACCTCCCTCCCTGGACTGTATTTTAGCAGCCTTCCCACCTTACAAACCAGAACAAGAGAACATGACCAAACAGAATGCTTGCAAACAAACCTTGGATTTGAACTTCATGATCTTGTACTTTGGTGAAATGCTGTCATTAAATTCCTTGAAAACACTCATTATAGTCACTGGAGTCTCTGTCTCTTTACCAGTAGATAGGTCAATTTCCTCAAAAACACAAGTGAGGTTTCACAAATTAACAAAAATGCCAGAGGACATGACAATAAGTTGAATTTTACTTTGCTATTATGAATCATGTATCTCCTTTTTTTAGGAAAAACTAAAATGCAATTAGCCCAGAGTGCCCAAATTTACAAAAAATAACTTGAAACAGAATGCTTATAAAGCACTAAGTTTTCTAGTAATTCTTCAAGACCTCTTTATTTGCTAAGACCATTTTATTTGCTAAGCAGCAAGTCTAAGGGTAAAAATTTGTCTGCAGTTATTAGGGTCAGGGGAAGTCACAGGGCTCTACTCTGCAGCTCACATGGGATGTATTGTGTACACATTGCTTTTAACGTTACCACCTACATCAGACAACACTGGCATCCAACAGCTTCCATAAACACACTGCTAAACTCATAACCTGCCATAAGCAGAATGAAAGGTACTTATGTTTGATGGGCTTAAAAGTCACACTTACTGTTTCACGTGGCAGCAGATAAACAGTTCTCTCAATATTTTTCACTGTCACACAACAGCTGACATAGGTGGTTGCAGATTCAATCCAAACTTTGCCAAACAAAAATACCACACCTAAGGGAGAAGGGCAAAGAATTCAATATGCAATTTTAAAATTAATCACTTCTAATCTTGCTTGAAGCAGCTTATAATGTATTCTTGCATTGAAACACAACCATTTCTATGTTAGGTGCTCAAACAAGAAATCTTTCTGATGTATCAGCACACTCTAAATTGTTTTAAATACCAGCTTTACAAACAGACACCTGTGTCACTCTTCACGTCTCTACCTCCATTGCTATAGTAACACCTGCTATGTAAAATTCAAAATGGCATTACACAGCCAGTCTCCAAATTCTGTTCAGATATTCCATTGCTGCCTATATTAGTTTGATAATCCCTGGAGAGAGGGAGGAAGGAGAGAGATGTCAGTGAAAGCTGAACATGATCAGAATGTCTATGCTGTCAATCAATCCTCTAACGTGTGTTATCTACAGTTTTTCACTCTTCAGCTAGACCAGTACAATTAACTCCTTTTCCCTACACTTCACTACCATGAGATCAAGACTCTATTACCAATAAAACTGGTAAAAATACATTCTGAAGACAACAACTAGAGGTTGAGCAGCTTTCAAGTGACTATTTTTAACAAATGAGGACACCAAAAGGTGCATGACATTCCTAGGAATCCTGGGTGCCAAGACAGCAGTTGTAACCAAGGGAGACACTCAAAGATTATACAGAGCAGGACTAGTGAAAGTTGACATCACTGTGGACAATGTCATTACAGTACATGCACATCTCTGAGGCTAGAGAACTTGGCAATAGCACAAAATGCTGCAAACTGCTCATCATATTATGTCACACTTTAAAACAACATGGTACCAAGCCACCCAACTGTCACAAACAGTTTGCAAATTACAAGCACAAAAAACTTCCTAGTACAACTCTGAAACCTGGCTTTACCAGAGTCCCTTCAAGCTCCAAATAATCTGGAATTTAATTATATGAAGGACACTCCTCCTACAACATACTACCATTGATGAAAACAGAAATATCCATGCTGAGACTGTCTCAGAAACAAGGTTTCATGCATGGAAGATTTTGGAATCTGCATTTCTCCTTGGCCTGGCAATGCACAAACAAGTCCTTGGTTAAGGGTTATAATTTATCTTTGCCAGGAGATCTATCAGATATAAAGGCACCTTTCTTACTGCATTAAATCAAAGATAAATCAGTGAAGATGCACTGAGATGGATGACAGAGTCAATGTGACAGACTATGAGAAATCATTTTCTGAGTGCTTGGAATAGATGTGAACAAGACTACTTTTGTCAAGGACGGAGAATGCTGCTGTTTTGAAGATGATGAGAGCAAGGATACAAGTTTCAGCTGCACAAAGTATCTTAAGAAATTTTAATACAGAGGCAATCTTGAAGATCTAGACAGTTTGAATAGAAGTATTGAGAAAGAGCTCCAATTGCAGATCTAAGTGACAGGGAAGATGAAGTTCTTGTCCCCAGCAATCTTTTACTTTTTTGTTAAGGGATAAAAAAAAAACACCTCAGATAGGCTTGTATCACAAAGAAAGATGAACCTGTGAGAGAGACCACAAAACAGTAGCTGACTGCTTGAACAGCTGGAAATATTAAGAGCATGGAGTAGTTAATGTGTCAGAGGAGTACATATAAGCAGGAGAGGTAGAAAGAAGGATACATGAGCCAGTCAAAGATAGGGTAAAAAAACTGTCTGGATTACAAAGACAAACTGCTATCAAATCTAGCACGGACAAATAAGTGGTCTTAGTAACCAGACTTCACAGAATCAGATTAATTTAGAATGGAATGAACCTTTTGATATCATCCAGTTGAACACTGACACACACACTACCACCTCCACAGACAGTAAAAGCAGAACTAACTTCCAAGAGTTTTCAGAGACATTTCATGCAAAACCAAAAAAAAAAAAAAAAAAAAAAAGAAAATGGAGAGAAATTGGGCCCTATGCCCTGCAAGACTGTGGAAAGAATAAAGAAAGAAAAATATGAATAAAGCTTATAAATCAAAGCCTGTGAAAAGAAAGATGATGCTACTAAATGAACCAAAAGGTAAGCAAAGTCAAAACACAGGGAAAATGTCTTGCAGAGGGGAAAAAAATAAGGGCAGGTTTTATTCATTATTTCTTTAAAATGTTAACAGGATCACAATTCTTGAGTTCTCTGCCTAAGACCATAAAGGGAATTATGAAAAGTAAGCCTCCAAAAAATCATTAAGTTTGAAAAGTCTTATGATTATGCTATAGTATTTACTCTTCAGGCAATGCATTTGACATCACAGCAAATGAGGCATAAACAAAGATCATGAACATGTTAAACAAAAAGCAATATCAAAATTTTCCCTTCTACATTACTAATTGAAAACAGGTGCAGTCTTTATTATTCAATCCTGAAAAAGTCATAATGAGAAAAGAACACTCCTTGCATGCGAGGAACAGAAATCCTTTCATAATTATGTTCCATTCAGCAATCACTGACTTAAAAGACAAAAAAAAGGAAAAATAACAATAGCGGGTTCTTAAAAAGTAGCAATTTTATATTAGAGCCATTGATTTCATCAAGATATCTATGATTATTACCACTCCCATCACCAAGCTGTTCAGCCCAGCACAGTCTCATATTTAAGTTTAGCATCCCAACTCACAACAAAAGGTGTTAACAAAGAAATGTATATGACTCAATGCTTACAGCTTCAACCGAAAAAAACCTCCATCAACATGTGAAAGAACCTTCTGGTAAACACACATGAAGCACAAACTAGAAACCCAAGATCCTAAAGCTGCTGATGAAATGAGGGGATAGACGGGAAGTGCTCAGAACAGATATGAACACAAATTGTTTTGTCAGACCTGAGATCAGAATGATGCAATTTGAAGACTATGAGAGCTAGGATTCACACTTCAACTGCAAAGAGTATCTTACCAATCTTAATTCAAAGACAATCTTCAAGATTTAGATAGTTTGAATTAGGGGATAAGAAATACAACACAGACCTCATATCTTTCAGACCACCTGCCTCCCTTGACAGACATACCTTTCCCTTTGTATAAAATCATGCAACTGCTACAGTACAGGCTTTTTATTAATCCACGTGAATTTTGAGTTACTTTTCCAAAAACAAGACAGCATGCTCAGTTTTGCATCGCTGAGCAAGAAATGAACAACTTCAGCTTGCTCCTGGAGCATACAACATTTTAAGGACAATGGGTCACCAGCACTGAAGGGTGCTAGTAAGTCCCTTTTACTTCCCAACCTCTATACTAGGCCAAGAGATAACATTCTTCCACTAGTCAGAGTGCCCTGCTCTGCAGACAGAGGTACAGAAAAACAAGGGATGAACATCTTAGAGCACAGAGACACAGGGTAACTGGATGTAATTTAGTCAAGAATGAAAACCCCAGTTTTCAAAAAAGAAAATCTGAACAAAAATAATCAGATTAGCATTTTCTGCCTTTAACTGAACAGTTACCTGGCTGACTGAACTGATCTTCATAAGCATCCAGCCAATAAAACCTTAAGACTTGATCATCACTTTCCCCCTTCACAAGTGGAAGGAGATTGGGGTCCAGCTGAACTTCTGCTGCTACTAGATCAGCTTCATCTTCATCAAATCTGTCCCAACATGAGAGACCTGGGAGAGAACAACTTCTGCAGGTTTTGCAGAAGGATTAAAAAACCGATTAAAATTGTGCCTTTGCTATAATCACCCTTTTGCTTTTTTCCAGGCCTATATTCTCACACCTTTTGTTTTTCTTTCCACTACTAAGCAACATTCTGAACAGCTTGGTTTCCTCAGGTTCCTTCTGAAAAGAGGGATGGAGTGACAAAGACTGAAACCCACATTTAAGTATGGTTCTTGACACCACACACAGGCTTTAAAAATCAGTCACCTAGTATTGGTCAATTCAAGTCTTTACGTATCAAATAGATCCATCAATCTATACAAGCTGCTTAGTGGGAACAACGGATTATTTCAACAAAACTACCTTTTCAGTCACTAGATTTTTAGGTCTTTTTCACCATTCAATTATTTTACAGTTTGAAATATCCTGTTATGGATACCTATGATTCAAGATTTTTTGAAAAAATGGAGAAAAAAAACCCCAAAAACAGAGAAAAGCCCTGCTTTTTTCCTATTTCAAAAGACATAGCTGTTCATCATTACTTTTAGCAACAAAACTTTTACCTACATCTATTATGAAATATTTTCAGATTCACTTAGAATAAGTATTGTTAGAAATTCCTTGGTTTTGCTTACTGACATCACAATTCACTATTCAACACCTACACTCAGCCACCTCAGTGTGCTGAAATACGTCACATCATCTACATGCTAGATCCCAGAAACATCAAATATTTTTCAATTAAGTAGCTATCAGCACGTTACTGTTCTTAACGTAACTATGAAAAAAAAAAAGCATTGCATAGCATTATTATCATTCTGTTATATCACAATTGACCCCCTTGGGCAAAGACAAATATGAAGCTAAATCTAAGGTTTATGGAAGTTGAGAGCCTTCTTAGTGGAAGCAAAAAAAAGAAGAGAAAGAAATTCTTACAAGATAGATGTCTCTTTCTTCTCTGATTCCAGCTGCTCTGTCTCTTTCTTCTCAATTTCACTGTCTCTTTTCAAGCTTTCAGCTGTCTCAGGTATAGTTTCCACATGCTCTGCTTCCATAGGTTCATCAAAGTCCTCCTCATCAAAATCCATCATTCCCTGATCATCATCTGGAAGTGCTGCAGGTAGAACTAAAGGCTTGAATCATTAAAATGGCACACTGCATACTAGAGCAGTACACAGAGATAGCACACTATAAGCATGACCATAATATACTGTATTAAGATAGCTTAAATGTGATACTTTTCTATCTAAGCTAGTATAATTTAACAAGTGTTTTAACACTACTATACAATATTGAAAGAGTTTCCAGAATTGGGTTTTGATTTACTTTTGATACCTTTAGTAGCTTTCTCTCCTACAGCCTTCAGTATTCCCTCATTTTCTACAGGTTTTTGCACATGCTTGGCGTCCTCATTTTCAGAGATGCTGACAGATTGTGCTGTATAATTGGGATGTTTAGGATGAACTGAAGCTGGAGGAAGAGTTTCCTTTCTGACATGAGCAGGAGCTTTCTTTGATACAGGGATGATTACCTGAAAAACATTTCCACCGTGAGTTAAAAATAATCTTGTAAGTGCAAAGAAGAAAAAAATAAACAAAACCTTTCACTTGCTATTTGCAGATCTAGTAACCAGGGCTACAGGAAAAGTTCCACATATTTTGCACCATAATCCTCTTACTATATCTCCCCCTTTTTTTCCATTTTCTTCTAGTTTTGAACACAACTGTTAAGGTAAATAGCACTGATGATTATTTCCAACATAAGAGCTGACGTCACACAAGGTTTCACAAATCAGATGAATCTACACTACTCCATTTTCCTTCTACAGATCACTACCAACTATGTCATTGTATTTCCAGCTATGAAGTCCATTTACCAGAACTCCTAACAAAATGCTGGCCTTCTATCCTTAGCAGCCCATCCTTCCTTCACTCCAAAATCTTCCACTAGGGCAAACTTCTATCCATAGCTTCAATTTTCCATTTGTTTTCCATTTCTGCAAATGATTGGTTTCTTATCCTTTTCCACACTCCTGCTTATTTCACCTCCCATCCTTCTTTCCTTGCCACAAAGGTATCTTTTCTACTCTTTGGAAAAGAGACAGAGCAGAAACTCACCTTCATGTGATGCACTGAACATTGTAACAACAGTTTCACCTGTCAAATGTACCAGCTACAAACTCCTACTATCCTACAGACACAAAACTAACTGTACTGTTTATGTGTTCACATGAAAGGCAATGTGGAAGAAAGCGAAGTTACGCTGTAACACTGCTATGAAAGCTAAGTAAAAAAATTAATTTCCAGGAGGAGAAATAAAAGTAAACAGTACTCAAATCAACAAAAACACAGATTAGTGCTTATAAATAATGAGAACATTTTTCTTTTCCCCTTTACCTTAGAAGTTTGGGAGTGCACAGAGAAAGGATTGAGTGGTACTCCAGCAGATCTTTTCCTTTTCAGCACTATAACGGGTGGTGGACTTAGCTGAACTGTCTGGGTATTGAAAGAACAAAGAAAGTGACAAAAGGAAGAGTAGTTAGTTTAGTGTTTCCTTTTGCCTTGGTTAGTAATATCTTCCATCAAGGAGAAAGAGGGACACCAATATTTTTGGCTGATAAAGAAAACACCTCTTGATATGAAACCCAGCCCCATAAAATGTTACCTGAGCAATCAGCCCATGAAGACACACACTAGATTTTCTGGGGGAGGAAACAAACTGAGAAAAACTGTCATCAATAAGGGAAACAGTTTTCAAACAGTGGAATTTCAATGGCTAACCGTGCCTCTACTGCACAAGTATCTGAATGACTTGCACTGTTTTTCATGTCTGCTGAAGCAGTAGTATTGAACATACATGCCTCATGAAAGGCAGAAGTGCTCTTTCAGCACTCTTCCACTAGAGGAAAACACATTTTAACTTATTTACATGTACAGGTATTTTTTACTTAACCTTATCAACAGCTAATAACAAAAGAAATTTTACAAAACAAACAACAAAACAAAAGAGTAGCTAACTAGTATTTAAGTAAATAGAAGCCAAAGTGTAATTATTAACATTACTTTCCCTAATCAATGTTCCACAAATTTGACAAAATTAAAATGCATTTCTTTAATGATACTGGAGGGGAGGAGGCAGGGGAGGGTTATAGTCATAGCAGGTTTTATAGCCTCAATCAGACATCATAGGGAGGAGCAAATAATAAGAGCACAAAACTAAGAGAATAACTTCACATTGGGATATCCTATGCCCTTTACTGCACTGAAAAAATATGTTAAGCTTATTATGGTTCAACATATTCCACCTCAGTATCCCACCACTACAGCAGCTTCAACATTTACATGTGAGCAATCCTTTTGGTTTCAAGAAATCTGGCTAAAAGGGCATTAGGTATTTGAGACAGTCCAACCTTGTCACAGCAGCCACCCTGCACTCCTGCCTCCAGGGGAGTGTTAACCTGGTTCTCTGCAGCAAATCGTGGGAAGCAGGAGGCAGAAGGAGGTTCAGGTTACATCACCTGCTGAAACACTCCTGCTCCCTCAGCTCCTCCCGAACCCACACAGGTCAGATGGAGATGTCCCACAGCTCCCTGGCTGAGGTGTGGTGACAGACACACAGCACACAATTCAGAGGCAGTCAAGTCTTCTTTCACTCCACAGTGATTAAAACCTTGAAGGCTGCCTTAGCACAGGCTCCACATCATCTTAATATAAAGTGTCTGTAATCAGGTCATAGAGGTATTGCCTTATCAAGCAATGCAGTCATGCAACATCTGCATGGTGGAGACAACAGGCAGACACCACACACATGTGGAATATATCAATGAGATATGCTATGGATGAAATCTGTCCTAGATTGTCTATTTTCTATGTTCCATGACAAATTAATGGATGAAGAATTCCAACAGATTTTATTAACATACTTACTTCAGCACTAATATCTTGAAGAATATCCCCAAGTAAATCGTCCTTGGACAGGTCCACAGTTTTCTGTAAGGCAAGATTAGCCAAACAGTTCTCAGTTATATGTGCAAATCCAATCAGGAGAACAGCAGTAAATGACTAGAGGATTTCCACAGAACACACACAATGCTTTCAGAAATGCTCCATACACGAGAGATTATAACAGAAGTTTGTCTTGCTAGACACAAGAAACTAAAATGAGCCTTTGGTTTACTCCACTCCCACTAAAACTGTGAACAAGTGAGAAATATTTAAATTCAAAAATGTAAAAACTTACATCTGTATTTTTCTTCCCAGCACTGGCCATAAACATAGACTTAATTGTGTTTGGCTTAGACACCACAGATTTTTTCACGTTCTTTTTATCAATTGTAGATGTTTTGCCACCTTTTCCTACCAAAACAAAAAATTAAAAATAGTAAATTTTACATAAGAAAAGTTCAATGTTCACAGGTCCAGTTACTAGCAAGGATAGATAGCTAAGGCAGTCTACTTCTTCCGCCTTTATACTTCTAGCTGAAACAAAGCCTAGTCATCTTTCAGCTTTGTAGCAGCTGTCATGCACACACAAAAAAATGAAAGACCCTCTCACCACCCTGTCTTTCCTAGTCATATCAGAGATGCCTTTTGCATACTCCAAAAAAAAGGACAAAGACATTTTACATGGAAACAACTCCAGGAAAAAAAAAAATAGTGTCCAGGAGTTTGGCACTAGGCTTGCATTCTCAACATCAGACTCAGATTCTCAGTTTGCCACCAGATTCCATTAAAAAGTTGGGAAAATCTCACGATCCTAGATCCTTACCAGCATGCAGGTATTTTAGTGGTCAAGAGAGACCACACATCTTTTAGGCACTAGTTTAGAAAACCAAGACTCCTCCCAGATGCATTTGTGTTCTAGAAGTGCATCCCCATTCCACAGAAGGCTGGGAGCAGCAGTGCCCCAGTTGTGCTGAAGCAGTTAACAGTGATGTGACCCAAATTTGTGACCCTCCATCCTCTGCAGCACCAAGGCTGAACAAAATCCACAGGCACAGAATGACAGAGCTTCAAGTAATCAGTCATTTGGCCATATTTACCACATATACTGATGACAGGAAGTTGCCCATTTTGGATACCTTTTAAAAGAAGACCCTGGCAGACATTCTTCAGTGGTCACATGCAAGTTACCTTTCTTATTGGAACTAAGAGCATCATCATCCAGATCTTCATCAAAGATTTCCCTTCCATCTTCTACATAACCTGTCCCGTCTGTAGAAAAAATGTTTAAAATTTGCAGTTTAAATTCTGTCTTCTGATATTCCTGATTTTTTTACATATTTACTTTCCCCCCTTTAATACAGAGCAAAAGTTACAAAAGTAAGTATTAAAAACTACAGCACTCCCAGCTGTATCTTCTATTAGACTAAATATATTCTTACATGTTTAATTAGAAATTATCAATAACAGTACTTTTTTTTGGTAAAATCGTAACACTGATAACTGGAAATAAAATTTCAAGAACAGGTCTTCACGAAAAAAAATTTTCATTGCCATCCTAACAGACTAGTATGAGAACAATGCAAAGATTAATTTCCATTAAAAGATTGCCTTTCTCTTGTGTCCTGAAACAAATTTTAAGAATGTACCAACAATAACTTACTTCAAAGCATTAACATTATGAATCCTAATTGAGTTATAACACAAGAAATAAAATAACTCTCCAAATTAATTTTAACTTACCATCATCAACAATCCAGTCATCGTCCTGACGGTCTCTGACCATCTTGGAGTATTCATCCTCATCTATTTCATCATAAACACCTGTGAACTCCTCAACCTACATTGAAGTATACTGAGGATTAACAGTTTCCATACCATCAGTCTGCAGAGCATCAGTCAGAACATAAAAGTTCCCAAAAACGCAGATAGGGTTCCTACGCTGCTACATTGTTCACAACTAGTAAGCACAGTTATTCATGAAGGTTTTTTTTGGCAGTGATAAAAGACAAGTTATCAATTTTTAAAATTATCACAGTATATTGCAACTCGAAATCTACTGAAGCACCAGCAGAGATTTCATTTGAAAATTACTTGCGTTATTGCTCATTTCATATTACCAAAAAAATCTTTAAAAAGTACAAAACCCAGCAGTGGAGACTTCTGCTTCTGGCCTTGGCTCTACTTGTAAACACCAATCTGAGCTCAATGAAAAGGAAAGGGTTTTGATGTACCCAAGCAGAGTGCTCAGAGAAAATTTGCATGTTAATGATCTACGGACTTCTGGTTTCTTTACATTTATTCACCTCAATGAGGAAGTCACTTCCTGTTGGCACTACCATTGGACAATGTTACAGTATCAATCTTACACTGCCAGATTTCAGTTCCACCACTTAAATTTTGGTCCCTTTGTGGAAACAGAGCATATCAATATTACTGGATTTCAGACATCTAAAGCTCTGAAATTAAAGTTTAAAATCATTCGAGATTAAAAAAAAAGTACTTTTATCATAACATTAATGATGTGATTTTAAAAATTGGTCCTACCCTGTGGCATAGTTCTCATGCAATGGCAAGCATGTTTGACTTGCAGTTAAAAAAACTGGGTTAGTTTTGAAAACAGAAAGAAACAAATTATATTAGAAAGAAGATAACTACATTCAGAAAAGCATACACTACTAAAAACACAAAAGCTGATCTGAAAGGCTTATTTTGTTTCCCATAACTTTTGCTATAAATTGTGATTAAGCTTCTCAGCTCACATTCACTTTTAATTAAGAAGAAAAGATTTTTCACCTCATATTTTAATTTTTCCCCCGCTTTGGCTTTTTTCAGACGTTCAAGCGCTTCTTGCTGGCCTCTTCTGTTCTTCCTCTCACGTCTAGAACGTGATGCTGCAAAACTTCCAGACTCACTCATAGCTGCAATTAATGAAAAACAAGATAAATTAGTTTCTGAGCTGTTAGCTTTGGTACTTAAGTGTTCAGTGATGCATTAATGGATGACTGCAGTTTTTCTTGAAACCAAAACCTGCCTGGCTAAAAGCAGAGTCACAGATGGCTCTTCCTAAGCCAATTCTGGAATGATACTGAAGGCATGGCCTGACAGGGAGCTCGAACAGCCCTCTCGTGCCAGCTCACGTTCAGCGTGAAGCTACCACCTAGATTTCCAAACACCTCTCAAATCTCATCAGCCTTTCCCTGTAAGAGATCCCTGCCACCCCTTCCTTGGGAATTTCCAGCTCCTTTTATTTTGCATGTCTCCATGACAACTCAGGAATACCAGACTTAGAGAAGGCCTACACTGCTACAAAGCACTGATGTTTTTTAGGCGGTTTCACAATGTTTGAGTGTGACCAGATTGAGACAAACTAGAGATCCAGTTGACACTAGTGACAGCTGATTCCCCATTTCCTCTTCCAAATGCTCTCCCCAGCAAGATGCTTTCTACTTCTCCTGACCTTTTTTCTGTCTCTTAATTTGGGGGAGGAACACTTATCTGACCACAGGGGACAAATGGACGCAATCCAACTTTTAAAAGCAAGCAAACAGCCCAGGGGCAAGGCTGAGAGAGTTCAGTGTGAGGAGCTGAATACCCCGTGCAGGGAGAGGAGACCTAAGGCTGGCCAGGTGACCAGAGGCAGTCCCCTCCCGGTAGCAGCTGCACCCCGGCAGCGTAGCTGAGGGAAGTCCGGATTTGTATTGCTAAGGGCTGGGGTCAAAGGGGCATTTACACTGCCTGCTGCCCCACGGGGAGAGCTGCAAAGACGGACTGCTTTGGGCGCATTTATCTTCTGTCAATCCTTCGCCTTTACTGTACGCCAGCGGCTCAGACAACGCGCTCCTCTGGGACAAGCGTGTCTCCAGCCCCAGCCGGGACCACCCGCGCCCGCC
>VXBB01009668.1:572238-583960 GCA_013399915.1 Illadopsis cleaveri
TCCCGCCCCCGCGGGGCCCGCAGCGGGAGCGGGGCTCGGAGCCGGGCGGAGCCGCTTCCTGCCACAGGCCTGCGCCGCCGGGCTGCGCTTGGGCTGGGCCCTGCTCGCTGCTGCGGCCGTGGCTTTGCAGGCGTTCCGGTGGCGCCAGGGCCCGCGATATCCCGCGAGTTGCGACTGAAGGATCTGCGCAGGGCTCCGTCTGCTGCAGGGGCCCATAGCCCGTACGGGTCCGGTGCCGCTGTTAGGGCAAAGCCGTGTTTAAATGCCTTGTCATAAATATATCGTGTCTAAATGTCTTGTATAAAATACATCTCCTGAGCTGGGGGGAGGCGGTGGTTGATGCCAGCTGGAAAAAGGCTGGAGCGTGAGGGTGAAGGATCACCGGCAACAACGTTCTCAGCGGGAGAAATGGAGATTTCCCAGACGTTTCCATCCACCTGTAACCCCTGAAGGTCGAGTAGTGATCATGACAAAACTAATATATGTAGAAGCCATGGGGTTTTTTGCATATTTAAGGTAGGTATGATGCTCTATCACAAGTTTCAGGAACGTCTTCAGTAAATGACTCCCTAGAGTCTTTCAAAGGCCAATAGTGGCTGGCCAGCTTAGTGACAAAATACATTTATATATGTGTGTGTGTGTATGTGTATATATATTTATTTACTGCAAATGTATTTTATATAGTTATAATTATGTAATTATTATAATATATAATTATTATATAAACACATATAGTTTTTAATATACTTTTTTTAAAAAAAAAAGAGTAGGTTCAGACTGGATTTCTGATAACAGGCCAAGTGTGTGGAAGGCTCTAGAAAAGACCCACCAGACTTTTGTCCTTGCATACTCCTGACCTGGTCAGGGTGGGGAGGTGGGGTATATTCTCTTCGTTTTGATGTTACAGAGATACATTCACTCAAATGTGTCAAGAGTACTCACACAACAGCCTTCAGCTGAGGAGCAAGGACTATGTCCAGAAAATTATATATTTCAGTTTCAAGTATAGATGGGAAAAGGTTTTAAAAGCTTCAGTTTAGACAACTGAAGCTTTACAAGTCCTCTCTTCTGAAAGGGTTCAGATCTGTCTGTGTGTGCATTCAGAAACCCAGGGAAACTGATGGGGTTTGTGCTGTTTCTCCACAGATTAACCTTGATATTTTGTCCAAACACATTAGTGCTGGCCAGTCATTACTCAAATAACCTACCACCATTATTTGTAGAATTTTGTTGAGAAGCATTTACTGCTCATGAATATATGCAGGCACTGACTCCAGCTTCTTGCAAAGGCAGGTGGCACCACAGGGCTCTCTCCTTAGGGCTGATACGCTGTTGCAGAAATGTGAATTAATATTGTTTGGTCTGAATATACTGATTGTCTTCAACCATCTGGAGGAGAGAATTTATATGGTTCTGAAAATTAAAATTAGCTTCCTTCCTTCTCCACCAGGACTCCTTTGCATTGGTAAGAGAGAAATAACAAACCTCCCAATCCTTCAAACTTGCATATCCAGGTGCTAGTACGTCATTATCCCACTGCTGGACCTAGTCTTATGTGGAAGCAGAAGAATGACTCAGCCACCTGTGGCAGCTCCCTGGTGCCAAAAGGGGCTGGACACTGACAGCCAGAGTGCCCATTGCCAGGGAAAATGAGCCCCCTCTCAACAGTACCTAGTTAATAGGCCAGCTTAGCTGTAGCAAACTGCATCCTTGGAAACACTGACAGCCACAGGAAGAATGCCTCTGTGGTCTGCTCTCCTGGTTTCCACTGCAGTCGAGTTCATTTTCTTCCTAGTAACTGGTACCGGGCTGTGTTTTGGATTCTGGAAATAATAATGCTGATAACACACTGATGTTTTGGTTGTTGCTGGGCAGTGTTTACCTTGAGTCAAGGGCTTTTCAGCTTCTCACCCCACCCTGCCAACAAGGAGGCTGCAGGGCACAAGGAGCTGGGAGGGGGCACAACCAGGACAGCTGACCCCAGCTGATATTCCATACCATAAGATGTTGTGCCCAGTATATAAACTGGGGCTGAAACTGGCCAGAGGCCACTGCTCAGGAACTGTCTGGGCATGAGTTAGTGGGTGGTGAGCAATTGCACTGTGCATCACTTACTCTGTATATTCTAATTATTTTTGTTCTTTTCTCTTCCTTTTTTCTCCTATTCAAGTTTTTGTCTCAACCCCCATATTTTACTTTGGGTTTTTCCCCCAATTCTCTCCCACATCCCACTCAGGGGGCAGGTGGGAGAGGGAGTGAGTGAGTGAGTGAGTGAGTGAGTGAGTGAGTGAGTGAGTGCCTGTGTGCTGTTTAGCTGCCTGCCAGATTAAACCAACAACACCTACACACAGCCTCTCCTTCAGAGGGCTGTGACACTGTTTCCTTTACTTCTTTTTTTAAACACATGCACAAAACAAGATCACATCACCAAGAACGATGTGGGATTCAAAATCAGAAGTTACTCTATTTTTAAGCTACAATACATTATCATTTATAAAATAACAATATCTCTACATTCTTCAGTTTGAATAAAAATAGAATGCCACTGCATTTCACAAATGCCTAGCCTTCACATGCTTTGGATTTTTGAATTGGCTGGATTTTAATGCTTTTGATTAAAATTGAACAATACTCTTTGTCAGCTGTCATGAGAACAGTGGCATGTTTGTCATTCAGGTGATGCCAGGGTTGAGCCGGTACACAGTGATACAGTTAATTTCCCAAACGGAAGTTGTTGCCATAGCTCCACTGTGGGACAGCGCAGATCAAACAAAAGACTTTTTCATGGATGCTAGTTCAATCCTGACATTCATCTCTGGCCCTAACAAGAATGCATCTGTTTCCCACAGCACAGCATAGCAAGCATATTTAAATGCTGCAGGGGGGGGAAAAGTAAAAGGTGGGAGGAGTAAGGGATAAGCTTTGCTTTGGGAAGGAGAAATAACCCAGCAAGATTTGGGACTTTCTCTGCTAAAGGCTTTATCACAGCAGATTGCTTTGAGCTGATCTCTAACCTCCCTTTGGACAACTATACAAGAACAACTTGGCGTGACCTTTGCTCAATTGTCTGTTAAGAACAAGAAGTGGGAATTCTGGTGGTTCAGAGCCAACAAGATTCCCTCGAGGCAAGCGTGATAGCTGCAGAGAAGAGTGCAAGACAAGCATAGTAACGAAGATGGTAGGCAGCAAAAAACACAGTATGGAAGAAGCAGCTCAGGAAACTCAGGAAACTCACAGATTTCAACACAAGGTGAAAAGATTTTGTTTTGTTTTCTCTGAGCTGTAATTTAAACATGTAAGTTATTAATAGTAAGTACTGTAAACTCATTGCAAGCGTTCCAAGGTAATATAAACAGTAGTTTACATTTAGCATAGGAAAGTACAAATGGAGTATAGTAGCAAAACTAAGTTAAATGGACAAAATAATTACTGTATTGAGGATTATTTTTCTTCCTTTTAATGACTAGAGTGTGCTTGATCTGCAGCAAAAACAGGACAAAAAGTTAAAACTCTCAGATTCAGACATTACACATTAAGCACTTGGTAGGTAATACTTTTGATGATGGAAAGAACTGTTAAAACTAAGAGTGGTGGTATAAAGAAAATGCCAGTAAATCATGAATGACAGCAAGATAGCAAATTGACCTGTACTATGTCTACCTCAAATGCTTAAACATTATTGTATTGCTGTTAAGTACAGACTCATCTTTGTGGAGAATTGTCTCTGTGTGCATTCTACTCAAGATACTAGTGTATATGTTCTATGTGTATGTTTCCTACAAACATGGAGTATTTCCTTATCTTACTTTTACCCCTTACATTGGTCTGAATTAATGCATATTATTTCTAAATTAACTTAAAGTTTTTCCTTCTAATTTCATCCAGCTCTGACCACTTCTGTAGCTTCTTACTAAACTCTGCTATGCATGGACATTTCAACAAGAATTATTTAACTGTTCGAGGGACTAAACTCCTAAATAATCACAGATTTCATAAACTAAAAAAAAAATCTCAAATTATTACTTTACAAGACATCTTTGCTTTCAAAACTCTTCACATATAGTTAATTGACAGAAGTGTGAAAAAATAGATGCTTCGCCTTGTGTATATCAATAATGATAATGCAGACATTTATGTTAAAAGGGTAAATTCCTTGCTTAACAGGCCTCTAAATGCCTTTTGTTCACTACACAGCTCTTTTTTAATTTCCTACCTGAGTTACTTGCTAACAATAGGATGAAGAGAATAAAGTTGTTATTAGGATGTTAAGGCTCTGAAATAAAAACGTGAAATACAAAAAAGAACACACACTAATTTCCATTACAACAGAAAAAGTCTATGGAATGAGCATTCAGAGACACTTTTTTTCTTTCTTAAACAAACACAATTCAATTCTGATTGCAGTTAAATTACAGCAAATCCTAGTAACTGGACCAGAATTGGTGGAATTATGGTAACTGGAACAGAGAGCAGAATCTCATCACCTGCTTGCCTAATACAATATTCCTATTCAAGCCTAGAAGAAAAGTACAAAATATTATAATGTACATTAAATAGGGAAGACAAGTGAGAGCAAACTCACAGAAAATGAGCCCTCACATAATTATAACATCTAAGAATTAAGTCTGATGCCAATGGTATTCAAGAGCATAGTTATTGCCACAGCATGAAAGTCTCTGTTTTAACTACTTTCAGCACTCTCTCTTTACAATTGCACAAAAATGAACAATTAATGTATAAGCAGAACATTATTGCAGAGAGGCTGTTACATTTCAAGACCTGGCTGAAGATCAAATGTGCTTCCATGGGTGAATACTCTCAGCATTCACTATTTCACATCCCTTTAGCCAAACGGAAGACAGCATCATGAGATGCTGCAGAGTCTTGTTGTAATCCTGACAACTCTGGTGCTGGACTGGTGCTGGAGAAGGCTGTGCTCATGCTTTGGGGAAACAACAAGGGCCAGGTGCTCCCTGCAGTAGGGGAGCCTGGCAGGAAGCTGGGCCCCTTTCCCCCAGCCTGAGGACTGTGAGCAGGACAGCCTGGAGGTGAGAGTCAGGATCAGCCAGGACCAGTCCGCGGTGATGAGACTGGTCTCAAAACAAATCAGAAACACAACTCAGGGTCAGGTCCAGTGGTGGTAACCTGGCTCAGATGCAGCCTAGTGAGCATCAGGCAAGCTGTAGAATGATCTGGGTTTGAAGGAACTTTAAAGGTGATCTAGTTCCAACCCTTGTGTCATAGGCAGAGACACCTTCCACTAGACCAGATTGCTCAAAGCCCAATTCAGTCTGGCATTGAACACTTTCACTGGGGAATCACCAAAGTAGTCCATTGAACAAGGCAGGCTCCAGGTCAGGCTAGGGAGCCTGGGGTACAGCTGTGGCTGAGCTGGATGGAGATCAGCACTCCTACAGCTCAGCTGCAGCAAGGACCAACAGCACAGGCTGGAACTCAGAGCCCACAAGCTGGCAGGAGACCCAGGTGAGGCTTGGTCAGGACTGTTCCCTCACAGCCTTGACAGCAATTCCTATTCCCCACAAACAAGGTGTGTCCTCACACCTGAGGGCTCCGAAGGAGGAGAGGGATTTAGTTGATGCAGGTTGTCTCAACCAGGACAGGGACAATGGCCTGGAAAGGGGCCACAGCAGATGAAACTAGAGGGTGCAGAAACCCTATAGACGAGCCCCAAGGGACTGCCAGGTGGGTTCTGAGAGGAGGTTCACTCAGGAACTGGGGCTGGACAGGGGGCCAGTACCTGAGGATACCAAAGCCAGTCAGGCTGATGGCACAGGAGGAATTACAGAAGATCCCACACAGCCATGGGCCAGGCCCCACTGTGCTCAACTCAGGAAGGCCTGACTGGCTGTCAGGGTGTAGCAAGGGGCAGCTGCTCCATGAGGACAAGGAGACAGTGACATGATATGGCTGGTGGGGGTGGGGGACTTGACACCCAGGGCTATGTCCCACAAACCCAGGCAGGGTGAGCTGTCAGGCCCAGCCAAGAGTCCAGATCATCATACAAGATTTTGGACCTGCCTCATCACCACAGGCAAGGTAGAAACACAAGTCAGGTCAGGCCTGGCAGTGGTGTTTCCTTGTGGGTTGCTGTTTCAGTGGCATCTGATCTTGCTTTCAAACACTAGCAAGTCACAAATTTTTAATTCCTTTCAAGTCCAGATTTTGATTCTTCCTATGGACACTAGCAGGAAAAGTCTTTCCTGAGAGAAAAGGTTTTTCCAGTTAAGTTTGATACTTGATCTACCTTAGTTTAGGCAAAATGGAAGAAGCTGTTACAGGAAGAGGTATTCAGATAATAACTAGTAAAAGTTATACTAGCTCCCAGATAGCCATTTTACAGTGCATAAAGTAGGTGTTCTGCTTCAAATAAAGTGTGTGTCTTTACCTAGATTATGAAACCCTCCAGTTATTAAGTTTTCGGTACCCAAAATATTAATGTGAACCTGTAACAATCACTCAAATGCAGTTTACAGCATGATTTCTTACGTTTCGCTTGGCAGGTTTGCATTTGGAACAGTATGGGAAAAAAGTTGTGAAGGCACTTGCGTGAAACATTGACAAATGGAAAGATAAAGGTTGACAGAAACAGTGAAAAGTATTGGAGATTTGTAATCCTGGAAAAATAGCGTGACGGAATACTGATGTTCAGTCCAAGAAGTCTGAAATTGAGCTGGTGGAAAAGGAAAGCACCAGAGAGACTGAAAATGGATAGAAGTGAGTGCAATACAAATATGTTCAAGAAAGGTAGTCTTAGCTTTGTGTGGATTTAAGGAGGCTGGAGTGCTTATCTGGAAAGCCAGAAGAGAAAAAGGGATAGAAGGGATAACAACACAGTTTAAATGTAAATACTAAAGAGATTTTTCTTAAATTATATTTTATCTGTAACAATGAGAAGGAGGGCAGAGAATATGAATCATTTAAACAAAGTTTATACTGAGATATATAAAGTAGAGAGATCTGCAGCATTCAGCATTGTATTTCTTGTAGAAGTAAAGTTGCAGCTGTAGTCCTGTGCTTGCACCGCTCTGTAAGAAATCTACAGAGAACCCAAAATAAAGCAGGGAGGATAATGGAAAATTATAACACGTGACCTATGAGAAATTATTGCAGCTGGGATAGTTTAGTCTAGAAAAGTCAAGAGATGTAACCAAAGTACCAACCTGCCTGCTGAATGTCAGCTCTCTACTTCAAATCCTCAAACTATTGTTTCAAAATCTTAACCACAGTAGTCATACAAAAGCCAGAAAGAGTAAATCTGTTCCCTGTGTCCAGTAGCAAAAGCAAGCAGTGGCAGTAATTTGCAGCAATGGAGGTTCAGGTTAGACATTCAGAAAAATTTCCGGTAAGAGTGAACAGCATTAAGAGTGGGTTAAATGGATAATTTGGGTTCTGGGAATGGAAGGACCAACAGAGGTTAGCTAATCAAAGTGCTTTCAAACCTCTGAGCATCCATCAATAAAGTGTCACTTCTGAGAATCCCTCAAATCCCTCAACTTTCCTAACAACATTTACTCAATAAGTAAAAGCTTGATTATTAAAATCAGCAAGGAGAATCTAATAATGGGACAGACTGACGTAACATTTCCCACACTAAGTGACCATCTCTCTGACTCGGGAGGAATGAAATGAAGACAGATACCCTCTTGGTCAAAACCCAACCATGATTTCTCACTGTTTTCCTCAGAAGTGTTTATAAAAGTAGTTCAAGAAAGAGCAAGAACAGAAAGAACTTCTCCCAAAGTGGGTAACCCCACTTACTCAAAACAGTGCTACAAAGCACAGATGAATGGCATCACCAAAGGACACTATTTTCAAGAATTTGTGTATTTCAGATGAGTTACATGTAAACCATATCAGAACTGACATGACATTTTTAGTTAAACTCTTACATAAAGACTGACTAATTTGACTCTATACAAGTATCCTGAGAACATAGATTTTATTAAACATCACATCTTCACTATGGAATTGTGGAAAGAACCAGGTATAAAACCATGCTGTACCAAATACCATGTTTTTACTTTTCATAATTTATGGACTGTCATTGCATATAGAAAAACTTTGTGGATTTAATCTGCATACATTTTATAAGACTATTTCATAAATAGTAAATATTTTTGATTTATTCTGACAAAAAGAAGATCGTTTATAAGCACTGTGCATTCCACTGGAATGATGAACTGCTCTTAAAAATTAATTAAAGCTACAGTATCAGCCAACATTACATGGAAGCAGCAAAGTGATTGGTGTTGGAGGTGATGAAAACCTATAGGATGTAGTTTAATTCATACCTTTCATTCTCTACCTTTTTTTCCCACCTACACAGGAGGGAAAATAAAATCAGCCATTGTGGGGTTTTAATCTCAGTCTAAAAATGTATGATTTAACTAACTGATCATCTCAGCAATATCTTTTTCTGCTGTTTTTGACTATTAATTCTAGCATGTCTAGAATTAGCATGACATTGATAGATACATAGATACATAAATACAGGGATTCATGCACATATACATACATACACAGAGACACAGCATTTTAGTAAATCTGCTCCAGACATAAACCATTCCTTCACCTTACAAAGTCTTGCAGGTGACCGTATGAAGTCTTACAGTTAAAACCTTCAGTATCCAAAATATATCCATTGAAGCAAAATTTATTAAAGCTCATGGGTTAAATAGTCAGTAGTTTATTCTATTATGGTTTTTTTTGTAGATGCTTGGCATTGAAGTCAAACACTATTTAACCACACTTTTTTTTTTCAGAGTTTCCTGATGACATTTGAACAGAAATTATGTGAGGGTCTGCTTGTCTTCATTTTGACTTATAAGTCAGAAGACTTTTGCAGCCTCTGTCAGTCAAAGACCATTTTAAATGCAACTTCTGCTATGCTAACTGGTGCTTGAGATCCATGAAGCTCAGAGAGGGATCATACTTTTAGTTTGAGAAATGAGAGGACTTAAATGTAACATCTAAACGTATTTTTATTTTTTTTTTATAATTAATTGTTGCAGTTTGAGAACTGAAGTTATGTATAAAAAAATGCCAAACCACTGTGTATCAGGTGGAACCTTCCTAACAACTGAGGTTTTTCTCTGTTTGGTGCCTATTCAATTCAGACCTTGAAATTAGTGGTAGGAGGATTGGGATCACGGTTTCCTGGCTTGTTTGCCTGTAATTTATACACCCTGGGACAAGATTTTTATGCATCAGATGTTTGTTCAACCCAAGCAGCTGTTGCAAAGAGCTCAGTCATTAAAGTCCATGGTGATGTGTCCCTGTTGCTCGTGAAGAAATGGCAGGAAGCTGCCCAGGAGACCATGATCAGCCTGGCACAGGATATTGGTTACAGAAAAGAAATTAGAGGCGTGAACCTCCCCATCCATGACTCTTGCTCCACTGTTCTTTTAAAAGCTGGCTGACTAGTAAAGATTCACAGAGAACCATCTGTTGAGCTTTTCCAATCAAACCTAATTTGTATTTATTTATTTTAGAGAGTAAAGAAGACACACTCCAGACTTTTGAAAGCTCATTTAGCCCCAACAGCTAGAAGATGCAGTTTAGGATATCTTATTCAAGATATCCAATATGTTGACTAAGATTTCTAGACAAATTCCATTTGGACAGACGTGACAGACCCTACATCCTTCTCTCTGCCATTATTTCAACTTCCTCTCTCTCTTGTAGTGAGGTACACAATATTTTTTTTTCATGCTCTTCAAACAGAAGGACAGAATACATAAAGTATTTACCAGAGGTAGAAATTAAATAAGCAGCATGAAAAGTATTCCACTTGCATTTTGAAATTCTGGCCCAGTTTAGATAGGTGATAACACTACCACAAGAGAGACATCACTCTGTAATGTTACATGTATATGGAAAAACCTATCTGTAGAGAAGATGAATCAAAATGCAGCTGGAGTCAATAGCACACTCTCAGCATGAAAGCAAAGATGAAATTCGGCCTTTCATACTCAAAAGAAATAGAAGGCAAGGGAATTTACATTTCCAGTATATTGGCAATCATCCAACTTCAAGAAAGTCTGCTTTTCTTTCATCTCTATTCCCAGGCAGGGAGGACTGGACGCTCACCCTGGATATGTCCATACCTGGTGCTACTCCTTCAGGACACCAGCACCAATCTCTGAGGAACTGGCATACGTGGCTGCCTTTATAAAAGGGCTGCCTGCTACCTCTGGCTGCTCCAGTCCTAGCATTGCTCATCTGTGCTGTCCAAATATTCTTCTAACAGCGTAACACTCCTGCAAATATTTTTCCTAAGAAAATGAGCTACAAATTTCAGGCCGAGTGCTGCATTAATCATGGTTTAATCATTTCCCTTGAGTATGCTTTCCATAATGTGTGAGTAGTTCTTGCAGAATCACTGATAAAGGAACTTACTTAATAAGGAAAAGATTCAGCTGTGAGATTCACTTAGTTTGGCTACTTGTTTTTCTTGCTTTCTCACCTCTTTTGATGTGTATTTTCCTTTTTTCTTGACAGCTGTCTCATTCTTTCTTTTGACATTCTCTTTTCTTTCTATTTTCCTTCTCATCTCCTCTTATTTACTTATCTACATCTTTCCCTTTCACCTAGTTCATACATTTTTATATTACACTTGGTTTTCTTTGAAGATGTGTGAAAGATAAATACATTTGAAATTTGGGTCTCAAGGGGAAAGACCCTGAGAGGCAATTCTCTTGTAACTCCTCATGGGTCTGGATGGCCTTAGATGCTCGTGTCCTCTGATGAAGTCTGATTTTTAAAAACACTGTCATTGCCCACTGAAGCTAAGTACTACTGAAATCCACTTTCTTGATTGTATCAAGGTTAACAATAGCCTATGGGGCCTCTCTGTTCTAAAAATTTCTGGCTTTATATTATCTTGGTCATATTCTTATGCTATTTAAGAGTAAGAAGGATGGTAATATCACTTCAGCAGTGTAGAAGCTACAGTAGTGTGTGTTGAAAGAGCTGTACAGCACAACCAAAGATGTAGTCGTGGCTCCTGAGTAGGTGTAGCCAGGTTCCATGTAAGGGCCTGGGAGCTCTGAATTTGCCTATGATTAGAAGCATTTTGCTGCATTTAGACTGAGCTGCTACCATTACAGCCATGTTCTTTATCCATCTCTCGGCAGAACAGAACGGCTTTTTTGCCAAAACTGTTATAACAGCTTCCACTAAAAGGCAATTAATTTCTCCAGCATCAAGAATTTGGTACTCCCAGCACCGTGCTCCTCCCCGGGGCGGGGAGCGGGCAGTCGCTCTAGGGCAGCCCGGCGGTGCAGGCGCCCTGGGAGCGCGGCGCGGCCGGCGGGAGCTGTCCGGTCAGCACCGCCCTGCCTTCGGCTGCTTCTGAACAGCCAAACCTCACCGCGGGTCGCCCTGAGGGGGCTGCCGAGGCCGCCCGGCCCGGCTGTGCCGCCGCGCCCGGGGTCGGGGCGGACACACCGATGCGGCTCCTGGTGCGGCGCTGCCTCCCGAAGGCCCGCACCGCTCCGGCACTGACCGCGCCTGCCGTGCTCGGAACATCGTTCGGGGCTTGAGCCAGCAGTGCCCTGGGGGCCAAGAGGGCAATGGAATTCCGGGGTGCATTAGGGAGAGCATTGCCAGCAGGTCAGGGAGGTGATCCTGCCCCTCCATTCAGCCCCAGGGAGGCAGGTCTGGAGTGATATATCCAGTTCTGGGCTCCTCAGGACAAGGG
>VXBB01009668.1:584123-681101 GCA_013399915.1 Illadopsis cleaveri
GAGCCCCCCCGCGCCGGGCGGGCCCGGGCGGCGGCCATGCCAGTGCGTGCGGCCGGTGCTGAGTCAGGTCCAGCCTGGCCCACTCCGGCCTCCTGAGACTCGCGGGGGCGGAGCCCGCCCGCGGAGCAGCCGCGGGCTGCGCGCGGTGGCGCGGCGGGGCAGCAGCCAACCAGGAGCCCGCATGCAAATGAGCCTGTCCCGCCCCCTGCGCGCGGAGCGGGNGCCGTGCCGTGCCGGAGCTCGGGGCGGTGCGGTGACAGCCAGGCGGGATTCCTGGTCTGCCCGTTAAAAGCCCGGATCCCCCGCGCTCCCGACGGGTCCTGGCGCGCCCGGGCACCGGCGCGGCTGCCGCATGTGTGCGGGTGGCGGGAGGCGTGTGGTGGCCAAGCCGTGTCACGATCTAAAAGGCTGCCTGTTTCCAGTAGCGGATGCAGAGGAGCGGCCCGCGCTCCAAGGAGCCGGTGGCGGGGAGCGATGGCCGGTCCCAGCCTCTCCCGCCGGGAATGGCATCCCCGGGGGCTCCTCAGTGACCGCCCGGCCCCGCTCTGCCCTGCGGGCCGGCTCTCGGACCGGTTTCTGCGCCCAGGAATGGCAAATCCCGCTTTTCTCAACTTTAAGAGTCCGGTGAGGAGTTGCCCGTTCGATTCAGGATGTGTAAGGAAGAAGAGAGTCTCGGAGAGCTGCGATTTTTGGGGAGACAGGAAAATGAGGGAGGGCCGGGAGTATGACACTTAAAGTAATTTATCTGATGTTCTTTGTTTAAAGACTCCCTCAGACCGTGTAGGCAGCTTTACAAGGCTGCTGTACCCCAAGAGTTCAGGTTCTGAAAGTTGTCCTTCTTTTCATGTGGTCGTTTAAATTATTTCGAGTGTTTCCTTGCTTCTTACTTAAATCTGTTATTATTCCCATTAGGAAAGATCTTTCCTTACCCTAGCACGGTATGCACCATTGGCAAGGTGGTAGAAAGTTAATAATAACAATACATAATTGCGATCACAGAATTGTGGAGGCAGTGTCAAGATGTGAAAATGCATGATGTATGCAACAGTTTAGTACTGGAAATTAGATCATTTAACACCAGAACTCAGTTGCAGTGCTAATTAAAACATATTTAAACATATTTAATCAAACTTCTGTAATTAAATTCAACACTATAGTTGAGACATTGTTCTGATATGACAAGAAATAGCAACAGTCATTGGAGCTGACCTAAATTAATGTTTTCTTCTTGCTCATGTTATAATTAGATTCAGCTTTGAAGAAGACTGTTAATTTGTTCATGGAAAGCTTTTGGAGCTGTTTTAATACAGAAAGTTAGCTCAGGTATAGTTACTGCAGTGTGTTTGTACAGGCTGTCTAAAAGCTCAGATATAACAACCTGTTTGAATGTATTACTCTATGTAGTCTGACATTTTAAAAGATTTTAAAGAAAGGAGTGACAATATGATACCAGTATTTACAGTATCATGCATTCTGGTATAATTTCTGTGGAAATTAAGGTGACAGAGTACATGAATGAAACATTAATTCATTATAATGTTTTGGATCTTCCTGAGTACCAATAACGGACAATGGAGACATTTTAAATAAATGTTTGTGGAAAGTGTGCCCTTATGAAGTGATACCT
The DNA here is from genome assembly GCA_013399915.1 of Illadopsis cleaveri. Taxonomy (NCBI): domain Eukaryota; kingdom Metazoa; phylum Chordata; class Aves; order Passeriformes; family Timaliidae; genus Illadopsis; species Illadopsis cleaveri. The sequence continues at coordinate 585,751 of VXBB01009668.1, forward strand.
CATCAGTCATCAGATCTGTGTTACTTTCAGGCTAAAAAAAAGAGTTGCCTGGTGAAGTATAATGCAATACACTGGACTCAGAGCATGGGGAGTGAGGCAAACAAGTGTAGTCAAGCGGTGTCTGAAGTGAGAAGACTTAAGGGCTGGTGTTCTGAAGAGTTAAAGTGAATCACCCCTTGGCAGACGGTCTGATAACACGGGCATCAGGTTCCTGTCAGATGGCTTTTAAGATCTTCAGTACTTGGTCAGATGTCATCCTTTGAGGGCAGCATGTGCAGTGGTGGGCCAGTAACTTTGTCACCTACATTATTAATGTAAAGGAAAGAGGTGTCTCAGATAATATTTTAGTATTGTTTGGACCTCAGGATGACTTTGGTACCTCAGAGTGATATAACTGCTAACAAGTCTGTGATATTTACAGGTGACTTTTTAATTGCTCATTGGTTGTCACACATCTCTAAAATTAATTATCTGGGCTTTCAGGTTATATATAGGCTAAGTTGTAGGAAGCAGTTTTTCTTGAGAAATCACCTCAAATTTTAGAAAGTGGAAAGGGCTTGGGTCTTTTCTGAAACTGTTGCCATCCCTTTCATTGAAACAGGAATTATTTCTTTGAAGCCTTAAAACTGAATATTTTTAATGGATATCTGCCATTAGACCTCTGATTTTCAGTTATGAACTCTGCTAGCTTGTTAGAACTGTCACATTAGGACTAAAGAACCTGTGTCCTTCAAAGATCAGGAAATCAGGGGACATTGAAGGCAATTCTAGGATCAGTTTCAGTGTGTATTGAAACCTGATGTTTTCCAGTGCCTGGTGCTGTTGTAATTATAAATTGCCATTAATTTTTTCCCAAGACACTCTGTGCATTTTCTTAACCAGCTGAAGCATTAATGAGCATTTGTGTTGCTTCAGTCAATTCCTCTGCTTCATCTCTGATTTAAACTTTGCCTCCTTTATGTTCTCAACTTCCATGTGTCCTAATGCCAGGAAAATGTCTCTCTGAGTGACCCCACGTGTCTTGGTCTCAATGCACAACAGAGAAACAAACTCATCGGAATCACAGGTTTTATCCATAGTGGTGATTTTAGGAGTTTTGTAGTCAAGGAAAAAACCCCTCACAAATAGCATTTCTCCAATCCTGGTTTGCATCCTTTTGCATTTATCCCTTTTCTCACCTGGACCAAACAACTATGTTAGGCCACTTTGTCATCTGCTGTGGTTCCATTTGTATATTTAAGCCTCAGAATAACCATGGTTTGGTCATGGGGGCCTTCCCTGTTTTCAGTGAGGTAAATGTGACCTCTGGTCATACTGTGCCACACATTCATGGTGTGCCAGTTGTCCCTGGATAACTTTCAGTAAGCTGCAGAGTGCTGCTGGGCTGTGGATCTCAGCCTGGGAATCCTGCTCTTAGGATTTACCCGTGTGCATCAGTACTAAAATGGAAAGCTCTTAGTTTGACTAAGAGATACCATAGCAGGAAACACCAAAGAGGAAGTACAAAACCTTGTGAAATGATTTGTTTTTTTTAAAAAAAAAAAATTATTTATGCCACTTGGGATCAGGAGTTTGACTTTGGTCCCACATGTGTAGCTCCTTGAAGGACTGGTGTGTCCTTTGAAAATTACTAACCCTCACCTGAAAGAAACAAACAGCCATTTCAGCACATTTTGTTCAGGAAGACAGTTCCATGCAACATCTTTCATAAAAGAGAACAATGGCAATTTATAAGGACAGTGCTGCAGATGAAGCAAACCCAAATACACATTGAAACTTACTTGAAAACAAACTTCAGAATGTACTGCTTGGTCTCATCTTTCCCTGGAACACGCTGAGAGCTTCTTTTCCTTGTATTTCATGTCTCTGTCATCCAGCAAAGTCATCACTGGAAACATCTGGGAAAGCAAAGTACTCTTAGGACCTGGGAACCACTGTCTTATTTTCATAACTGTCAAAGCCTAACTAAGGGTTAGATAAGTTGAGGGAATGCAGGGCAATGCAACTTACATTTCTATCACAGTACTTAATTTAAGAAACTAGATAAGCAGAAACCCACCTGAATTAGCTGGGGTGAACTTACTACAGGGGAGAAGAGGAAGTAGACAGGTATGTATGTGGTTGGTTGGGCCTGTGCTCACAGGCACATCAGTGGGTAGAGGGCAAGGCAGGAGGAATTAAGCAGCAGTTTTCATTAATTTAAAGTGAATCTATGTTTAAGATGATGTAAAGAAGCAGGTAGGTGCTTTTTGTTCTGTCTGCTCTGCCCTAGACAGTGGTATCCCCGAAATACTGGGCTGTTCAAGGGTATGTGACATCCATACTGCCCTTGGATGTTTGTTCTCAGGCAGCTGAAGCTGTGGCCAGCTCTCATTTCTTGTGCAGGAAGTGGCACTGGGGCCCTGTGTGGAAGTACCCAAATAGTTTATTTGGGGCTTTTTTCCATGACCATTGCAAGGACAGACTAGCTGGGTACTTCATCTCTCCATATGGCAGATAAAACCTGTTCTGCCAAGGCACTGCAAGTGTCGTGGCCATTTGAGGTTCACCCTTGCAATCCCAGCACTGCTCCAAAGCCCAGATTTACTTCTGTAGTGTTGTGAGATTCAGAGGCTACAGGCTTTTACAGATCAATAGGAATTAGGTATTAAGTATCTTGGGGCCACCGAATCTACAGTCTTTGGAGAGTGAGACTAAAGTACAGCTGAATATGACATCTCATAATTTTAGGTATCAACTGCTTTAGCCATTTTGTTTATTTTCTTGATTTTTTAGAAAAATGAGTACATTAACTCATTTTTTTTCCAGTTATTCAAGTACATTCCAAAAACAGTAGGGTTTTTTTTATTGAAGAGTAGAGAAGAACATTTTAGTGTTTGCACACACTGGAGCTGTGTAATGGTTCAAGGAGTCACTCTACTTTAGACAATTTCTTGTTGCTGCTGTTAAGCAATGAACTCAAACACAAAATTTGAAATAATTGCAAGGAAAGTGTGCATGCCTTGGATTCCTGTATTTTCATCCCTTCATATTTACAAAGAATGTTTTAAGAGGTTCTGATGCAACTCCTAGAATCATTTCAGTGTTTTATTTCCATGAGCTTTCATAGATCTTCATATTCATCTTTCCTATATCACTGGAAGGCAATTTTAATCATTGGAGCCAATGATTAATGTAGGGGGGTTTATTGTGGTTAAAAAGTGTCCCATGCATCTGTTTCTCTCTCACGTGATGTTATGACAGGGGATCTGCCATCTGTTTACTTTAATGTGGAATTAAGCATAAATAAATATGTAAATAGCCTTACATTTAAGGAACCCAAAATTACTTTATTTGACTAAATATTTATTTGGTCCTTTAGAGGTTTGTGTTTTGCTCTGGATTAATTTTCATTTTCATAAATGTTGGCTACTATATAAAACCACAAACCCATAAAAATATGCCAAGTAAGGTTTGTGCTTGGAGACATGTAGCAATTTTTGCTGCACTTTAAAAAAAAAAGATTGCCCATAGACGTGAAAAATCTGCTTAGACTTCCCCTTATTACATCAGAAGACATGCAGTTTATATATGTTCTGAAATGCTACAGTCCTGCAAAAACACGTTGCAATACATATTTGTGAGGAACACAAAACTACAGATACCTTTTCAGGAATCAGAAGTGACCCATAAATACAGGGAGAAAACATTAAATTCTATATATTGCACTTGGTGCTTGTGAATGCAGTGATATTTTAGAAACAGGTTTTATTAGGAGAATATTACCAGCTTCTTAAACTGTGCTGTTGCCATTACTACAAAGGTTTGTATCGTATCTTTAAAAAGGAGTGGAAAAACACTGTAAATAGATTCTCTCTGCTCCCTCCTCAGGAACATAGACAACATTTATAATATAACATACATATAAAATGTAAAAAGAACTCAGCACATGCGTGGATGTGAAGCAGAAGAAATACAGAATTAGGAGGCAAATACTGACTACACAGGCAAGGATATAGTGTAGTGTATACTCACACATCCACAGTCGTACACAAACACTCAGTACAGCCAGAACTGTCTATCCCAGTGTGTCCTTTGTTTCCGTGTGATCTGCAATCCTGTTTTACACACATACAAACAGATGGTGTAAGGTGGAAACCTCTTGAGAAAGGCACTGGATGAATCAGGGGTCTTATAAAAAAGCCTATTGCTCTCCCTATGGGAAAATAGATCTTCCCAGAGTTTTTCTGCTGACAGCTGAGGAACTGCAGAATATATGTTTCCTGTGCAGGAGGGAAAAAGGGTTTGGGTTTTTTTGCTTCTTCGTAGCTCTGTTTCTGAGTAATGGTTTATACAAAATGCTGTCCTACTTCTACATGAAATAATTGATGAATGTAAAGTATCTCTGTAAAGAAGCATAAGTGGAGATTGATTATTGGGCCAAATTCACCCAATAGTTCAGTTGTATAACTGAGTTGCTTTCAGAAGATGAACCCTTGCCTGTGTTAAAGCACAGTTGGATTCTTTTAGCCATAAATCAGGTGAATTTGCAAATGACACTAAGAGGGGTGGGAGTGTTGATCTCCTTGAGAGTAGCAAGGATCTACAGAGAGACCTGGACAGACTCATCAATAGGATGAAGACAGTTGCAGGAGCTCTATAAGAGAAAGTGCCCAGTCCTGCACTTGGGCCACAACAACCCCACGCAACATTATATGTTGGGGGAGGAGTCACTTGAGAGCTGCCCAGCAGAAAGCAACTTGGGATGCTGTGTCCAGCCAGTTCTGGGCCCCTCACTTCAAAAAGATACTGAGGTGCTGGAGTGTGTCCAGAGAAGGGCAGCAAGGGTTGTGAAGGGTCTGGAATGTGTCCTGTGAGGAATGGCTGAGGGAGCTGGGTTTGTGTAGTCTTGGGGAGGCTCAGGGAGAAGCTCATTGCTCTCTACAGCTGCTGAAAGGACAGTGTAGTGATATGGGAGCTGGTCACCTCTGCTGTGCATGCAGTGAGTGGCCCAGAGGAAATGGCCTTAAACTGAGATGGAGGAGATTCAGATTAGATATTTTAATTTTTTTTTCAGTGTTATGATGGTCAGACATTGGAATAGGTTGCCCAGGGATGTGTGGAGTCACCATCCCCAAAGGTGCTGGAGAGGCATCTGGATCTGGCACTGGGTGATCTGTTTTGGTGGTTTAGGGGTTACAGTGGTAGTGCTGTGTTGACACTTGGACTGGATGATCTCAAAGCTCTTTTCCAACCTTCACGATCCTGTGATTCTATACAGTAATGTACAAGTAAAAAGAAATGCATAATAGACATTCAAAAAACACAGGAGTTGCTGTTATTTCCGCTGAATTGATCAGTAAAACACAGAGTGGCATGAGAGCAGTGGTTAAACATTTTTGTTCTGTTGACCATGGCCAACCTTCAGCATTACTCCTGGGCCAGCAAGCACTTGCCACTGGGCCTTGAGTTGCAAATGCCCCACAGCCAGTTGGTTCTTGGCAATGGTGTCTGCAGGCTGATGATTAGCAACTGGTGCCCCTTTGTAGGGGCCACAAGCTTCTTTATCCTGGAACGCTGTGTATCCTTCCTCAGTGCTGGGACACCTGACAGCTTTCCTGTGTGTAGCCATCAGGACAGCAGAACATCCAGGCTCATGAGCTTCACAGTGCTCTGGCTGCAGTTTGGTCTTTCAGTGAGTCCTGCCTGGATCACTGGCACACAGAGCTCCTTCCAGCCATGCCAGGGGAGTGGGCTCGGGGGGATGAGTTGTCAAGGGTCACATTTTGCTTCCAGCTGGTGTTCATGGAGATTGAGGTGCTTCATTGGCTACTCTTTCACTTGAACTCTGCTTGACTTGGGGCCCATCCTTACCTCTAGGATGGTTTTCTTTACTAAATAATGTGTTCCAGTTCAGTCAAAAGTCCTGGCTGTCATGCAGGAATCTTGTCACAAAATTCTTTGGCCTTTTGCAAATATTAGACTAGATTACATAATAGTTGTTCTAGTTTCATAATCTATGAATCTCTAGATATATACATCATTATGCTTCTTGAAAAGGCAGTGGAAGCTGCTTTTCTTCTGCAGCATCTTCAATTTGTAATTGCATCTTAATAATTACTGACTTAATGCTAATGATGAGCAAAGTATATTTGATTGAAGATAAAGCCCAGAAAGAGCAACAAAGGTAATCTCAAATGCTTGCAAACAGAATGCTGAAGTTACTGTTCTTATAAGGTTAGTTTGCCATATTTTTAGTTTACATCCACCTCCCTGAGTCAGCAGAACTGTGAGAAAACAGGCTAGACTGTTTTGATACTGGCATTGATATTAGAACTGTTTGTAAAAAGTTTACCGGGGGACAACCGCCAGTAACATGCAATTACAGTTTAAATGCTCATAAATTTACCTGTTTGGATCAAGGTTACTGTCCCAAACAGGTAGGAGACAGCATGGTTTTCCTTTTTGACAGTGTTTGCTCCCTGAACCTCTAAGGAAAGACCTTGGTAGTCCTTAACACAGCCTTTCCACTTATAAAAAGTGTTCATACCTCAGAAACTTTTCATACTTACTTTTCAATAATTTTGATAGGCATTTTTCTTAAATATTCCTTGAAACTGACATCAGTGTCTCCTGCTCTGTAATTATTATTTCCCAACATCAGGAGCAGGTTCCCAAGAAAATGGTACCTCGTATGGGTAAACCCTACCCATGTGATTTGTTCCAGTGAAATCATTTATCTGTTTTAAATACTGCCTCTAAGACAAAAGGTGGTTACAGCATCAGACCTCCCACAGAATTTCCCTGCCAGTTTAATCCTTTCATAAGCACAGGCCCAGCCTGCTTTATCAAGTGTTGCCTCTGTAGCTGTACTGGTTCATGGTCTGAAATTTCATTGGCCTTTGTTGATGGCAAAATCTTAGATGACAATACAACTTTACCATGAGGAGGAGAGAAGGTACTGTAGTTGCATGAATTAAAAAAAAGCAGTAGCTCCTTCCATTAGCTGTGTTTCCTACAGTCACCCTGCAGCAGAGTTATAAAGGCAGGTGCACTATGGCTTGGCTGGGTCTACATTTGCCTGCTTAAAAGAATGTTTCTGTCCTCCTTGCTGCTGTATAAAACACCCAGCCCAACTACCAAACATACAGAAAGGATGCAAACAATAACACAAAAGAGAGGGTAAACAAAAGAGAGGGTGTGGAGGTGCTTGATTTCTTGACCTGTTATTTCAGTGGCAGGACTCCTCTTCCTCTACAAATCACCAACAGCTTTCCTTTTAATCATTAGAAACACAAGCATGAGTGTTTATCTTATGCCTAGGAGCTAAGTTTAATGGCTGCAGTAGCCCAGGAGACTCTGAAGAGTGATAATAAAAAGGCAGCATCAAGATACACCTGAAAATAAGGTGCTTCTAGCTGTCATGTAGGGTTTCTTCATGAAGTGTCCTGTCCTGGCCCCAGAACCAGCTCAGGGCTACCAACCACACTGTGCTCCCTTCTCTGGGCTTCTGTCTCACCAAATTGAGCCGTGGGTTGCAAAGATGTTGCTGGTGCCTATGGAGCTGTGAGGTGCTTGCTGGGAAAGCCACCATTATCTGCCTTCCATCTTTTAATGTCCTGAAGTTTATTGAACATCGTTCAGTTCTTTTGCAAATTTCCTAGAAAGCAAGTAAGACACTATTTAAACTTCTCACAGAATGAACAGCTTCTAATATGCAAGGGTTACTAAATATGATGGTTTCCCATACCTTCATTTTACTGAATGCTGTATCTTAATTTCCAGGAAACAGGACTCTCCAATTGCTGTCATCTTCTGAAGTAAATACCTTTAATAAGTCCTAGCATTACAATGACTTCTCCATTTGTGACATGTGATAAGCCTTCTCTCACATATTACTACAGGATGGTGCAGGTCTCAGGAGCTTACCTTGGTCCAAAATACAAGTGTAATTTCACTTGCTTGACTAATTGCAAAATGCAAATGCCTAGAATATAAGGAAGGTGGAGATGAAGGGAAAAATCTGTCAGAGAAAGACAGAAGTACAAAGTCTTTGTCTAATCATCTAATTATTGGCAAAACTATAGCAAACTTCCAAAAGAACTTTAATGGGTTAACCAAAATGGAAAAGCTGGTATATAAATTACTTGCTGTTTTCTCACAATTCTAATTATTACCCTCAAGAAACTGGAAGGAATACAAGTAATTATGTACAAACTGAAAAGGTCTGATAAAGTGTTTCTGGGTTTTAATAATTTCTTGAAATATTTTCTCTTGTGGGCTTATATACAAACCAAATGGTCTCATTTTACTCATAAAATGTTTTTGTTAAGCTTAGCAATACTTTTTCTAGGACAGATAAAATAGTAGTGAGTAGTCATTTGGAAGCTATTGCTATAGATTTCCTTTGATCTGTCAGCACTTGGTGTTTATGCTTTTCTCTGTATGGCTTTGACAGAATATGGCTGATTTTAATCTATTGCATTTGATATATTTTCATATCCAGTAACTGAGAGGTCAGAGAGTAAAGGGAATATTGACAGGTCTGGTTCTAAGCCCTGATCTGTAACGTGAGCTTTAATGACAAACATTTATAAAAGCTGGACCAATGGGAAGCTAATAGAATTGAGCAGAGACTGAAAGAAAAATCTCAGTGTTGCAAAGGTGGTTACATGGATGAAAAGCACTACTGTGTTTGCCTGGGGGGAAAAAGAGATATCTTCCTGCAAACCAAGCCTATTTTCTTCAAATAACCTCCAAGGAAACAACCTCTGGCAAGCTAGGAGCTGATTACCACTTGTAGGCCTCAGACCATAGCCATTATTGTTTTAACATTTCTGCCTTCCTCTTTATCTCGGCAGGAACCAGGCTGTATGGGCTGCCGTGTAACTTGACCTTGCTTGGAGATAAAAAGACAGATTAGCACCCAGAAATAGCAAAGCCAGAAGCAAAAAGACAGTATTTAGAAAATAAAGGAAAGAGCTGGCACTGTATGATTATGTGTAATGTTCTACACTGTGCAGCGTGGGTGGCCTGATGAACAGTTCCCCTCCATGAAACCCAGACAGAAACTTGGGCTTGGTCATAGTTTTTCCATTTTTAACCTTGTCTGTGCAGAGGTGCTGTGATTTTCATGATGAAGATGCTAATGATGATGATTTCCTTTAACATTTGAGAGTATGGGGGGAAAAAAAGGAAACCTACATAAAATTGCATTACTTGCAGTAAATGAAATGAATAGCAAATAAGCAGAATGAACTGGATATGAATCTTTAAGTCTTCGTTGTTGTTTTACTACTGTCCTCTGAGCTTTCTATGCAACAAACCAGTGAGCCCAGAGATCAGCAGCAATTAGGCATGACATGCCCTAAAGTGTCTCATGGATGCTAAAGAATGCTAAATGCTCAGTGATTAATCATTCATCATCAAAATTCTGAAAAAACAGTGTAAAGGCAAAAAGGGATGCTGTTATGATCATCCATGGGTACTCAAACTGGTGTGACAACTGTACATCAAATGGTCATTGCCAAAACCCAACCAAGCCACAGCTGCACAGCCATGAACTCCCAGTTAAATCATGGTGGAGGCAAAGTGACAGATTTCCTTTGTCTTTTCTCAACCACCACTTCATCTCAAAAACAAAGCAAATCAAAACTCAGCTATGTTTTCGTAAAGATTTCAAGCCAAAAGCTGTAGAAGCGTGGTTTTTTTCTGTCAGACCATATGGCAGATAATAAATATCTGAGGGTCTGATGGCTGATAACTTCCTACATAGACATGGGCAGAAAATACAAATTCAGTAATCAAGTTTCCTGACAGATAATGCCACGTCAGTCTTCACACATCCTCACGCTGTCTCATATCTTTAGGTTATAAGCTCCTCAGAGCAAGTACCCTTGTGGTGCTCTGATCACAGTTGGAGTATTTTAGTACTATTACAGAATGTGTCAGACCAGAAAGGAGTTGTGGCTCAGTCAGCTCTCGGTAAATGGGACTTAAGGTTGGTTACATCCTTGCCTTTATATCGAATGGCTCCTCAAAATTATAGGAGAGTCTGACTATAACCACAAAAAAACAACCTCTACTCCCAATTATCTGTACTGATGCCAGTGGCAGGAAAGGGTCCTGGTTAAGAGGTGGCTCATTTGCAGCTTTCTAAGTCCCAAGCAGTTTTTCCAGCTGTCACTTACAGGTAAGAGAATACATTTTTCCTTGGCCTTCAGAGCCACTGAGCTGCTCACACCATCCAACCTTTGTTCTGCAAACGGAAAAATTATGTGCCTTCACCCACCTCAAAGATGACCAAGCTTTTCTAACAGAGACAAAGAATTCAGTTACATGACATGTTTAAAAAGCTATATTTACCTCACTATCTTCCCTTGTGCGAATTGTGTGACCAAAAAGCAAAAATCCCCAGAGAACAAACAGGCATGAAGTCTGGCTACAGCATTCTGCCACAATTAAATGCTTCTTCTATAACTACCTGGCAGTGAAAATAAATTTACTTTCTTTGTGCTTTTTCCTCCTTCCAGACTCTGACGGCCCCTGCTCCATTTGCAGATGAAACAAGCTGTCAGTGCCAAGCACCCCATGAGAAGTTAACCATTGCACAGGCCCGCCGGGGAACACCAGGTATGTGGAGGGAGCCACAGGATCCTGGGCACTCCAAAGCACTGCTTCTTCCATACAGACATCAATTAATGCTATTTGTGCCTTCTACTGAAAAACAAAAACCTGATGTCTGGTGCTATCATGTAATGAAGAAGAAACCAGCAACTACACAGCCACTATGTTTCTATTAGAGAAACAATAAGAGAAAACATTTCAAGTTAGAATTTGATGGTTTTGTGGATGTTGGTTGGAAGGAAGACTTGCCAGCCCACTGCAGCCAGCCTGAAAATTGTGTTATGTAGTAGCTACCTTCTGGATTCTCATCTCATGCTGCTTCTGTATGCTGGAACACTCTTGTTTCAGTGATGTTCCTGTAGATCGCATCAGATCTTCAGTAGCCTTAAAGGTTCCTTGCCAATTTCTTTATCTGGGCATCTGTGATTGGACTGGGGAAGCAGGATAATTTCACATGAAGTCCCAAATACATCCTTCAGGCCCCCCATATTTTAAGAGGTTATTTTTTAAAAGTTTCTGTTTACTTATTCTACTTACTTAAAATTAGCTTTTAAAGTATGTACACATTATAGGAGTGAGCTGCAGCTTTCCAATCAGCTGTGCAAGGAACAGTGTTCTCCCATGGACGCCTGGATGTCCTGACTGCAGAGACATCTCTCTGCTGTCACTGAAACACAGTCCATGGAGGTTTGAGCTCTGTTGCTTTCATCTCCCCTGTGCTTTTGCTTGGAGGTAGCAAAGCATGTCATTTGAGAGAGCAGGTCCTTTTTCAATCTGGAGGCTGCTGCTGAAGGTGCTATACAGAAAGAGTTATAAGGGTGATAGCACGAAAAAAAGAAGTTACAGGCTCATTAGAGAGAAGAACTTGGGGAAAGTCTGGAAAATGTGAAGTAAAAGGTTTACACAGAAGAGGTAAGCAATAGATTTTTATAGCAGTAAGCTGTGGAAAAAGTCAAGGCAAGAGGGGAGGAAAGGGAGATGATGGGAAAAAAATCCATAAGGCATATCTGATTAGAAAGGGAGAGAGAAAAGAACAAGACATATGGTGGAACTCCGAATGAGGCAGGAAGATGACATTTTTGCTAAATTAAAATATGGGCATGATGGATTATAATAAATAGGGTAAATCTGAGAGAAAATAGCAGAAAGTACAAAGAGCAAGTAATGTGCAGTATCAAAAACTGCAGGTTCACCTGTGGTGCTTTTGAATATCAGAACTGGGGTAAATCTCTGCAATCATCTGATGTGGGAACAAAATGCCATCCAGTAGAATTAAGTGCAATTTGTTTGGGATCTGAAAAATCACTGTTGTGTTTCTTTCTCCACAGTTGACAGACCTGTCAGAGTCTATGCAGATGGAATATTTGACCTCTTCCATGCCGGCCATGCTAGAGCTCTTATGCAAGCCAAAACTCTATTCCCAAATAGCTACTTATTAGTAGGAGGTAAGATCAGATTTATTTATTACACTGGATTTTTCCTTCTGTGCTTCACTATCAGAGAGTTGTTGCTCTGCTCCCACCCCCAGCTGTTTATACACTATGACTTGAATGCTACTTTCACTCAGGGGCTTTCTATAGGTGATTTGCCTTGAATTACATCTTACAATTGCATCAATTAAAGTAAAAGTCAAATTCTGCCCTCAGCAGCACAGGCACAATTCCCATTCTAGTTAAAGCAGGTGCCTGCATGGCCCTGAGTCTAAAATAGCTCCATATGAATAATTTAGCTTTTTCAGTTAGTTACTCAAAATTGTTCAAAGATGGAAATGAGTGAATGAGAACAACCGTTATTTATTTCTGGCTCATTGGTCCCTTTGCCAGCCAGGCACAGACCATGACCTCTGCCTGCCAGGTCCAGACCCAGCCTTCAGCATCATCACAGAAGCTAAGTCTCACCCATTGTCATTGAAGACCCAAACGTAGGTCATGAGTGGAATGTAATTTCAGTTCACAGGTATCCCCAGGCAGGTTACTTTCTCAATTTTTTTTTCTTTTTTCTTTTTTTTTTTTTTTTCTATGAATATCTTCTTTTCTTGCTGTATGCCTGGCTAACAGCTGTTCAGCAGTTGGCCTGTGCCAGAGGAGTCACTGGAGGGTGGCTCTTTCCTGCCTAGTTGGCTGTGCAAGCCCTGCTCTCATGAAGCCTCATAAATGTGCAGTTTGGTTCCATTTTCCTTGCACCTCCAGGCTTGAGATATTCCTCGCAGAAACATTTCACAGCAACCTTCATTCCGCTGCTCAAATGCTTTACAGTGAACATGAGGGCAACCTTCAGGTACTATAAGGTGCATTATTTTGCATATTTGTCCCAACTATTGGGGGGGTGGGGGGGGCAAGGCCCAACACAGAGGAAAAACAAAATCTCTTTATAAACACGTTTTTTAGTTTTACTCAAGTTTATGAGATGTGGCAATTCCCATGGAGCTTCCTGTGAGGTGAAGGCCAAGTCCCTTTGTTAGGAAGGAAATACTAAGGATTCTCTGGTTTCCTGCTGAGCCAGACACCTTGGAGAAGAAGCTAGTGGAAATACAAGACTGTGAGGTTAAAAAAAAATGCAAGTTGTGTACGTTTTGTTATTGTTTTTAAAGCATTAGGGGTTGCTCCAGATCAGGAAAGGAGCTTTGGGGCAAAAGCCTGGCTCCTTTGAAATTCATGGCATAGCTTCACTTTGCCTTATTTTTGGCATGAAGGACAAAGCAGCCAACACTCATCAGCACCTTCTCTCAGCAAGGCACTGTGTGTTAGCATGTTTAAAAAATGGACACCTTCCCACACCATATACAATTTGTGCTGCAAAAGCACCAGTGTCATACATCTTTGTGGGCATCACAACCAATCACTTCTATTTCTTATTGTGAAGACAATTATTTGGACCTAAATTTTCTTTTTTAAATGGACATTTATACCTTCCCAAATCAGTCATTAGAGCAGGATGATAGATTCAAAAGAAGTACAAAGGAAGATATTGTGTCTGCATTGTACATGAACAAATAGTAATCAGAAAATAAAATCAAAACTTTCTTCAGAATTCAAGCAAAAATTACTGTTTTCCAATAATTTTGGCAGACATTTTCTTCCAGGGGAGGGTAGCCTAAAGATGTCATAAAGGCTGTAAATAAATACAAATACAGTCTCTGAAGGGATCTTTCTCCTGAAAATGCTTTGATCACCATTAAATTTCTTGTCAGCAGGCATCAAAACTGGCATAATAGGACAGAGTAGCATTTTGCTTGCTGAAATTCATACGTATGTTATTATCTGGCTTTGAATTTTGCACAAGGTTCAGGGCTATGTAAGCCTTTGTACATTTTTCTTACTTTGAAAGTCCTTAATGACCATCACAGCAAGAACATCCATTTCAGATCTCAAAAAAGACTGCATCTTTGCCAGCACCTTGCCTGATAGGTTGATGTTTTCAAATTAGAAAGAAGTAGCAGCTGTAGGGCTGCTCTCACACTTCACTGCGGCACTGGTAATGTTGCATTTATCATTTGTCAAGTACATTTACAGACAAAGATCCAAAGGCACAGTTTGACCTGTGGTGAAGGACAACCACTGGCAACCCACCTATAAGTGGGTATCACATTATTCTGTGTGGGGTGTCAGATGACTGTTGTAGCTGTAATGTTGGACAGAGATGGTTGTGGAGAAGGTCACTGGTTTTTACACAATGTTACATGGGTAGAAAAATAATACCTAACTTTTACAGTCCTCTGGTAATGTGAGTGTTGCTGCCCCTCATTTTAAAAGCATTGTGACAAGGTATTGGTACATCCAGAGTTAAAGATACAAGATTTCTGGACCTTTAACTCTGCTCATTTCACTAGAGCATGTGGCTTCTCCCAGTCCTTTCCTTGGGGCTTACTTCAGCAATATTCCATTTGAACGTGGCACAAGCCTTACTTCTCTTTCTGTAAAACCTGCTGAACTCAAAGCTAAGCTCGAAGACAAATTCCTATGAAGTTTTCTAAGACTTGTTTTCCATCAGGGTTTATTTAATGAGAAGCTGTCCAACTGTGATTTTGAGCTTTGTTGGGAAATTCACCTTTTAGGGTGTTGTTTACATAAAAATAAAAAGCAGGAAGTGGAGGCCCAGAGAGGCTGAGGGGTCTCCATCTTTGGAAACCCAACTGGACATGGCCCTGAGCAACCTGCAGTTGACTCTGCTGGGAGGAGGTGATGTCAAGTGGTTTTCCTGCCTCGACCATTTTGTGGTACCTGAAGTTAGTGAGCATTCTGTGATTATCCACACTGTGTTCTTTGATTGGTTTCAAAGCATTGACCATCACCCCTGAAATATCACAGCCCATGAAATCCCCACTTAAGAGTGAGATTGGTTTACCTTAGCATGTAAAGGATACCACCTGAGGTGTCTAACATTATCCTACTGGGCCTCTGGCTGCATCTCCAGAAAAAGAAGGTTCTCTCATTATTACACAGTTGTATCTGCTCCAAGCAGAACTCTTAGATGCCCTGGAACACCCCAAAAATTGGTAAGCTAATCATTAAATGCTTAATGGATTTATCTAGGAATAATCAACTCCTGGTCATGCTAATTTTACTGAATGTGGAGCTGTTTTGCTCATACTGCTATATTTTAGTTTGCAGTGATGATTTAACTCATAAATTCAAAGGCTTCACTGTGATGAGTGAAACTGAGCGATACGAAGCCCTCAGACACTGTCGCTATGTGGATGAGGTCATCAGAGATGCACCCTGGACACTGACACCTGAGTTCCTTGAAAAACATAAGGTACATTTCTCCCCTTGTCTCTCCCTTCACCTTTGTAGACTGACAGTTGAGAATGAGCAAGTCTGAAATTCTGTTATGTGGAGCAAATTATTTAATTCAGTTAATTCATCACTGAAATTAGGTGCATAGCATTCCTTGCCTCCATCTCTGTCAGAAAACACTGTATTTATTTTGCCTTTTTTTCTCAATATGCTGAGATGATTTTCTACTGGGGTTTTTGAAGGGTAGAATAACACTGAAAAAATTGTTGATAAATTGACTTTCAGAAAAGGAGATGGTAAACCAGGAAAGTTGTCACCTGGTGACTGAAGTCCTGAATTAAAGGTGTGTTTCTTACTAATGGCAACAGGTGCAATATGTAAAAATACACATGCCCTCTAACAGGCAGGATGGAGTGTTTTACATGCTATTGATTGCTTTGCAACACATATGAATCTTAACAAAAGCATAATTAAGTAGGATGTATTTTAGTTGTCTACATCACTGGGAGATGTACTAGGTATATGTGTATAGATGCACAGCCCTAAGGACCCCAAATCAATTATCCTGCCTCCATGGTTTTGAAAACCAAGGCTTCACCACTTGCTTTTGCAGTAGGAATAAAAGCAGGATCCTGTGACTTGGGTTTTGTATTGCATGTCACACTGAGCCACACAGTCACAGTGATGTGGCAGTGGCAGTGCTTTTGGAGAGATTTCTGTTTGTTCATAATCGATCATACAACACAGCAGTTGCTGGCCCAAATCTAGTACAATACACTAGGTGATGGCTTTAGGATGAGAATGTCAAAAGCAAGTTAATTGAAGTCAAGAAAAAAGATAACTCTCTATAACAATCCCTGAGTGAACCAAAATGTGGTGATGGTGGGATGTGATTCTTCTGTTCACTGGCAGATTGACTTCGTAGCGCACGATGACATCCCATACTCTTCCGCTGGATCGGACGACGTATACAAACACATAAAGGAGGCAGGTAAGGGCAACTGCACATTTTTAGCACCTTCCTTTTCAGCCTCACCTCAAATTCTTTTACTGCCTTTTAACCACAACTGCTGGGAGAGAAGCAGTAGGGATAATATCACATTGTATTACACCCTAATGGTAGGTACTGCTGACTTGAGCAGAAAGAAAACCTCAGAGGACTTCCTTGGCTGAATTCCTGCCATAACCCCAAGGAAACCATTCAGATCTAGCACAAAATAGTCCCATCTGTGTTTTTAAAACAATTTTATAGTGCTTGACTAAGACTTTGGAATGGATGAAAATGAGTTCAGTTCCCACAGCAGCCCAGCCAACTTTAGTCAGTTTTTGATAACCACAAACTGTTACCTCCTTGACACATCCCAGTCCTGAACGTAGGCAAGCACAGGTGACCTTCAGGAGCCATTAGGATCCACTTGCACTGAGGGTTCTTTTCATTACACTGGCAGAGGGTTTAAATCAGTATCAGAGTAATTAATTTGCCATGACTTTAGCAGTTTGGTTGACTACCATATTACATTGAACAGGAAGATGCTGAACTCATTAGGAGTTCGTGTCTCTTCAGTTCAAGAAAGATCAGTTAAATTTGAGGAGATAACGTTTGAGCCACTGTTCGCCAGTAGTAGCTATCCTAACACAGGGAACCGTGCAAGGAGGAGGAACAAATTGCATCCTTCTGCTGCTGCTCCCTGGAGGTGCTGCTTTGAACCCTGCCAAATCCAGCCTCTCTGTTCTGCATAAACATGTACATTGGAGGATTGAAAAAATTCCAGAGCAATCTGTCTGATGGTAATATGCCATACAAAGTGACCTTCTCAAACTATACGACAGCCATAGACCAGGTATTGACCTGAGCTGAAGGAGTAAGCTTTTTATAGCAGCAGCTCTTGATCTTTTTCCACTTGTGAACCTCCCTGTTGTATCAGACTCACAGCCCTCCTTTGGGAATGACTGTTCTATAGTTTCAGAGCCAGCACCAGCTTCCTTCAGTAGGCAGTGAAAAAAGGCCCCTCTGGTAAGAACGGGTCACCAAGGGACATACTGCACACGTGCTGGACAGGCAGCTGTTCTGCTTTTCTTCTGTAAGGTGCGGAGTGCGCAGGACAACACAACAGGAGCTCTTGGTGTCACTGGATCATGACCAGACTTGGTGTAAGAGTGCCCAAACCTGGCACACCCTTCTCTGCTGTGGTTGAGCACAGGCATGGTGCACACGCAACGCGATGAGAAACTCAAACTTTGCAGAAGAGAGCACGGACTTGCAGCTTCATGGACTTGTGGTCCATTGTGTCTGCCACTATGAGATACCAGAGAAGCATCTTGAGTCTTGTACAGCTGAATTACATATAAACTGGGAATAATGTTAACTTATTTGTGATGAGATTTGAGATCTAGTGCTGTTATAGTCCCGAATGCTCCAGGGCAGCATTATTACAATAATGAATTTCCCCTTTCTCCTAGGGGTTTTGTTTTAAATAGACCAGTTCTGTTGATGCATTTGCACATTTTTCCATAGTTCCAGTACTCCCATTTTCACACATCAGGTTGTTGGAGAGCAGAAAAGCAGATGGGGACCAGGGAGCTTCTTGGGTAGATTCTCACGGGCTCCCAGTTCCCCACTTCAGTGGATGGGAGGGCATATGGGCAACAGTGAGCTGGGTAACAGTGCACTGACTAAAACTGTGCACATCTGGGAACAATTAGCTTGGAAAACATGGATCAGTCCAACACATGAAGCAGATGAAAGCAAAGTCAGTGACTAAGGGTCATGTCCACCTACAGTTCCACTTTCAGCTTAACAAAGGTGGGGTTTGGATTTTGTCCCTGTATTTTTTGTAATTCCTATCTATAAAGGTTTCTGGCTTAAAGTGGGTTTCACTGCTTCCAAAAATAGTTTCCTGAGTGACTGCTGCAAGCCTGAAAAGCAATGATCAGGGAAACATGTCTGCTCATGATTAAAGTAATCTATTTTTTCACCAGAATATTAATTAGAGACCAGAAAGAAAAAATATCATATACAGCATTTAGTCACAAGAGGCTGGAAAGCTTCTTGATTCCTTCTCCGAGTCTTTTTCCAACCCTGTAAAATTAGGCACCAATGCATGCTTAGTTTAAGTGAATGGGTGAAGATTAATGTGCCAGGAGCTATAACACCGTTTTAAGACAAAGCACTTCTTTGTTTTCCCAAACCATCTCCAGTCTTCTCTCTCTTTCATCAGCAGCTTCATGTTGCAATTACATATAAGTGAGAGTAGTACTTTTATTGTAGCCCTAAATAACTACTAAACCAAGGTGTGCTTGCACTCTGCTACTATTGCGTTTGTGAATTGCATTAACAGTTCAGGTGCTCCAGCCTTGGTGAGGAGTAATTGAAAAGCCACAAATATCTCAATTGTGTTGGGGAAAATACAAGCAGTATTGATAAATGGCTGGTTTTCTGGGGACTGATTTGTCAGAGCAGGGAGGATGGTTATGCAGCCACTGGCATGGCTGGATGGACCTGAAACACTACCATTACACTTCATCTTCCTGTTATAAACCACTGGCACTTCCAGGGTGTTTTCCAGTTACTGTAATGCACCTTTTTCCTGGCTTTTGTCAAGGCCAAAGCTGGTCTCAGAGACTGTCAGATGATGCAGCACAGGAGTGGAAATAAAGAAGAGCAGCAAACCTCCCTGCTCCTTTCTATAACATGAAATAAGGGCTGTGCTTATGGAAAGAACTGCTGAGTAAATTGGCCACGGCTGTGAAGCTTGGCTTTCCTGGCTCAGGAGCCCCAGCCAGTCTAATACCTTCCACATCACAGCTGACACTGCACAGAGGGCAATTTTTAGTCTTTCTAAAGACTTGAGAAAATAACGGATAGTATAACAACCTCGCCTTCCCCAAACTCACACAGAAACAACAGCAGAGAACTAGGAATAAGGCAGAACTGCAAGCCTCTTGCCTCTCTCAGGCATTTTTGTGTTCATCCTCAGCTATCTGCCGCAGTGCCTGATCCTGCCAAGCTTTATCAAGCAGGCTTTCTTTTCCCACTTTGCTCAGGAATGTTTGTACCTACGCAGAGAACCGAAGGTATCTCCACCTCGGATATCATCACACGGATCGTCCGGGACTACGACGTGTACGCCCGGCGCAACCTCCAGCGGGGATACACCGCCAAAGAGCTGAATGTCAGCTTCATCAGTGTGAGTACACTGATCTGCATGTGCTCCTCAAACACTCCCTCCTAGCATCCTCAATGTAAAGTAAAGGTTAAGAAGCTATAGCTTCCTCCTGCTGCTTTTAAAATAGCTGGAAAGAACTTAATTTAAAAGAAACTGGTAAGCTGAGGGTAGTTTTAATTGCTCCTGTTAATTAGCAGCTTCATTTCCATCTTACGCTTTTAGCAAAGCTGCTGCTCCCCCTTCCTCCTTGAGCTGTTGGTGACAATGACACACTAGGAAGGAGCCCACCCTCCCACCAGGGGCTGCTCAACCATTCACCAAACACGATTTCTTTCTATTCCTATTCCAAGAAGGCAGCCCAGAGAGCGTGGATTTTGAGATCCAATGTGATGGGATTAAAAAAACAAAACAAACAAAAACCCCAAAAAAACAACAACAAAAAAAACCTAACAAAGCCAATCACAGAGCAGTGAGATTACTAGGGAAAGCTAAAATGGTTTTCAAAAGACAAGGAAGTCTGCTCAGAAGCTGGTACATAAATGATGATGCTGTAGAGCTCAGAAGCCACAATGGCAAGAGAGCCATGTGAAAGGATGGCTCAGATTATTCATCTTCCACATACAGACCTGCCCCTCCAATGAGAAATAAACACTTTATGGAAATTAGACTTTACCTTCTGTCATTTTCTGTTTCAAGTCTTGACTTAAAACCTCAAGATAACCCACAAAACTGCAATCTCTGTTGTGACTTACATCCCTCACAGCAGGACTTCTCACCTCCCTCCCTGGAGCTTGGAAACCCCCTTGTGAAGGACTGAATTGTGTCATTTCATTAGAGTTTATCTCTTCCTTGTTTTGAAGTCTGGCAGATAAACCCCAGATCACAGGGCATAAATATTTATTCACTGTGCTTTCTTTTGAAGTCTTCTACACCTCTAAAAAATCCTGCTTGTAAGTACTCCACTCAGAAGGATCACTATTGCAAATATCCATTAAAATAAGGCATGCTGGATGGCTTGGAGATTCTCAATTTTATCCTTTAGCAGCTGTGAGGTTAAGATACTGTTGCATAAGTTATGCTTGCCCCCATCTCAGACACTGATGTCTCCTGAAGAACCTCCTGACATCTGATTGTTTAGCTTACAGTAATTTAAATGCAGAAATACTGATTTGCACCAGAGACTGTTTATCTCAAAATTAAATCCCCAGGATTTCGCAAGAGCACTGGTCTTGTTTGCAGGAGATCACTGATTTCCTCATTACAGGGCTGATCACCCTTTATAGGTACAGAGGGAGTTTGGTTTCTTTGGACCTTGGAGATTTTGTTTGTGCTTGTGGCTTGCAAAGACAGTTCTTTTAGTGATTTGTGAGCTAGAATTAACCCCACTTCAGTGTTCATAAAATAAAGTAAATTCAAGTGGCCATTAAGTGTAATTAACAATAAATTAAAAGCCAGTAGTGACCTGTGCTTCTACACAGACCACCACACCTTCAAAAAGCACAGCCTTGCTTATCTGCTTGTACCAAAAATTTGTGGAGCACACAAGCATTTCAAGACAAAAGCTCTTTAATCCTGAAGTATGTCAGAAGCTTTTGCCAGGAGCTCCCTGATACTATCTTTGTCTCTCTCTCTATTTCTGTGAGACTTAGCAATTAGGAGTTGCTCTCTTTTCTGTGAAGTTTGCTGGCCACAAGCCACTGGCCTACACACATCTGTGTTGCAGCCAGAAGCTCCTGTATTAGTCAGGCTCAGAATTGATGAGAGTTTTCCTTCTGCTCTGCAGAAATCCACCCAAAGAGACATTTTGGTCCAGTCCAAGTTAATATCCAGGCTGGCAAGTCAGCAGCATTTGCTGGGGAACATAGGGAGATTTGCCTTTTGCCTACTGTTAAGTTTGAGCTGTTAATTTCTCACTCCTATCCTTCACAAGACTCATATCAATTTCAAAGTGCATCCAGTTTGAAAATACAGAAAGATTCATGCACTGGATTAAACACAGTAATGACACAAGTCTTTTCAGTATGTACCTTCTGCACTTCATTCCATAAATATTAAACTTGCATTTATAAAAATAACATTGGAATAGCTAACCAAGACCATATGTATTAGGATGCATTAATGCATTTTTTTTACTTCTTCTCAACTGTCTGTGGCTAATTATTTCCAAGTTTTTTAATTAATCTTTGACCACACTTCTCAAACAGGAGAAAAAATACCGCTTTCAAAACCAAGTGGACAAAATGAAAGAAAAAGTCAAGAATGTGGAGGAAAAGTCAAAAGAATTTGTTTACAAGGTGGAAGAGAAGAGCCATGACCTCATTCAGAAATGGGAAGAAAAGTCCAGGGAATTTATTGGCAACTTTTTAGAGCTGTTTGGACCTGATGGAGCTTGGGTAGGTACTCTGCCATCTCAGGAAGTCTGAGTGTTTTTATTTCTCCTCTCTAACACAGGTCAAGAGCAGATACTATTGCTGCAGTCGTTGTCCTGAAAGCCAGCACAGCAGGATAATGGCAAACGTGGCTGCTGAAGCCATTAATGCATACCAATACTGCAACAGAAGGATTTGCTGCTTCTGGCTGTTGCT
The DNA here is from genome assembly GCA_013399915.1 of Illadopsis cleaveri. Classification (NCBI taxonomy): domain Eukaryota; kingdom Metazoa; phylum Chordata; class Aves; order Passeriformes; family Timaliidae; genus Illadopsis; species Illadopsis cleaveri. The sequence goes on from VXBB01009668.1 coordinate 607,843, forward strand.
TTTTTGGGATAATATCTCTATTTTGTGAAGGTGTGATGCTGAACATAATACTGCATTCATCAGAGCTGCATCACAGCAGCAAACAGGCCAGTCCAGTCTATTGGCCTCGTTAGCATTAAATGCAGCCACTCCAACATCAGGGATGTACACTGGAGGTAGTGAGGAGAAGCAGGACTCATTGAAAAGGTTTTCAGTAGTTCTCTTCATGGTCTGTATTCAGCAGTAGAAGATTATAATTTTCTAACTTCAATAACTTTTGATATAATATTCCAAGTAAGGATTTTACGTGTCAAGCTCAGGTTCATCTAACTGACAGCAGGGAAGGCTCAGGTGGGATTGAAGCACTTGCAGAGCTCTCCTTTGTTTGTGCTGGCTTCACAGAGCCATTTACTAGAGGTTCCCAAGTGCCGTGGAAAGGCAGTTCAGAATCTGCAACAGCATCTTTCTGGAGAGAAACCTGCTCAAACCAAACTCATGCACCGAGTGGTGAGCTGGTGACACTTCAGAGCCCCGAAAGAGCCCTGGCCCCCATCTGTCAGTTCTCATAGCTTGCCAAACCTCAAGAAGATTTGTTTGATTGTATGACTTTGCTTTGCTGCATTGAAACCAGTAACAAAACTTAAATTGAATGTCAAATTTATCTGTGCTGGGATGAAAGCCCAGACCCTCCAGTGCAGGCACCATCTCAGACACGCTGCTCTGGTGGCAAACTCTGAGTGAAAAAGGCACCTTCTGTTGGAAGGAACTCAGAAGATATTTTGTTTGTAAACAAACACGTAGGAAGAGCCACAGAGCTTTTGTGAATTAAGTAGCTCACATCAGTGCTGTGTCACAACTCAGTCAGTGCCTGCCTTTTACTGGAGTTCTCATCTTTGCACTGACTTGCCACGTTGATTACCACTCAGTTGAGAAAAACCTAAAATTAGGCTGTGAAGGCTTCAGAACAGAGACTGTGTCATCTTACAGCTACTTCTGTCCATGCAAAGGCAGTGATCACTGAACAACACAGGCCCCAGCAACATGGACAATGAGCTTATTTAACAGTTTGTTCATTGACACTGTCGTGGTCCTGGGGGAGGGCAAGAAGGTAACTCTTGTGATGAAATACCCAGGTTTACCTGCATTGTCCATGTCCACATAAAGCTTCCTCTCTGAGTTGTTGCCCATAGAGCTTGGTGTGTGTTCCCCATGTGGGATGGTCCTTTGGCCCTACATGCTGAATAACTAAAGCTGATGCTAACAGAGCACATGAAATCCACAAGAGGTGAGATGAGTTTAGCTGTGCAGAGAGAGGAAAAGAATTCAAAAGCATTGATCCTATTTCCTGGCTCTGCCCACTCAACACTGCACACTAATGGCATTTTTAAAAACCTTTGCTGATAAAACATTTTACCAAACTCAGTGAAGGAAAAGGTGCTATGCAAAGGTCTTTTAAAATCTAGAAACTCTTGTTTCCTGAGTAAGTGTTTGACCACCGAGTAGGAAGTCTGGTGCAATCACAGGGACCTTTGCTAGAACAAGAGGAGTGAAATTTCTTCACAGTGTTGTAGGAAAAGCATCAGTGACAGCAAGCTGAGAGGTGGTGTGTAGCTTTTTTAAAGTCAGTTTGAGCCTTGGCAACAGGAAAGACTTTTAAAATAATGATAACTTACTATTAGTGTCAGAACTGTTATTAATGTTAATTTGCCTTATCACTGTTAGTTAGAAGTTGCTTTTAATGTTGACATTAAAAGTACAGGAATCGTTACGGGCATGCTGGATTCCTAGATCAGTAATTTGCATGCCATTAATATGCTATTATTATTTCACAAATAATTATTATAATATACTTTATGCTAGCATCAATTTTCTAAAAGTAAGGGCCATGTAACCCACAAAAAAATGCCTGTTTGTGAAAGAGGTCAAAATGTCAGTTTTCACGTCTACATGTCTGTAATTCATTGGCAATTTTGCCCACCTGTGCAATCCCCTGCACATATGTTTTCTGCAAGAGAGTCACAGAGAGGTCAGAAACAATGATTAGTGTGGCATGAAGCTTTTCTGTGATGTGAGACAGGACCACCACACAGACTGGCATGCAGGGCCTGATGGCAGAGACACCGCTCCAGGGTGCAGGTGTCCATTCCAGCTCCTCTCAGTCATGTACAAGCAGGCACCTACAACTGAGGTCAGTGGAGAGAAAGCACAGCTCACAGGGCAGGCTTTCTGTGCCAGTCTCTCTCAGAAATGTCCCTTCAAGGGGCTGGCTTCCCCCTGCTCAGCACACAGGGGCACTTGGGGAAGGTTGCCTTCCAAACAGCTGAATTATCTCGGACATCAGCAGGGGCTCAGGTAAGACAGGTTGCAACTGAAACCTGGGGATGGTGTTTAGGCCACACCACCTGTCTGCAGCCTGGACCTAAAATGGCCTTGGAACAATGGGCAGCTCAAAAGCAGAAGCCTTCTCTAACATCCAGCTGGCACTTACTTTGTAAAGCAAAGGGGTACCAACATGCAGGCAGTAAAATTCAGAAACAGGCAAAATATTTTTTCCCAGTAGCGAGTTTGCCAAAAACAAACCCTAAGCTGGTTCGGTGTACCTGAACTTGATTGAGTCAAGGCTTTGAAATCATTTCCCTACCTCTGGTAAAGGACCACGGTGCATCCAGCCTTGTCTAGCCCTCCAACACTCCAAGGAAGCATTAACACTTGTTCTACTTCAGCACCCAATGGCCCAAGGAGCTCCTTGCCTGCAAAGGGCATGGCTTACTGACCCTGCTAGGGCACAGCTGGAGAGAAAGAGGTGTTGTGAGGCAGGGAATGACACCTCCTCCTCCTCCTCCTGCAGAGCTGTGGTTTTCGCCAGCAGCCTGGTGGGTCCAGCACTAAGGCAGGTATTGTGGAAGGGCTGGGCACTTGCCCTGCTGAAGGTGTGAGTGCATCAGTTTGTTCAAGCAACAAACTCTTCACTGAAGGCCTGGGAAGCAGGTGTCCTACAGCCTGGCTGAGGGACTTAGCAGGAAGGTGGGATTCCCCTTTCCATTCCTGGCTTCTGTGACTAAGGCACAGTCAAGTACTCGCTGCCGCATGGGATGGTGCAGGCCAAGCCAGGCTGGGGCACTTGGATGTCCCCCAGCACTGCCACCACACCACCAGAGCACCACTGTGCCACTGAGCTGTTTGAAGTGACTGAGGGAAGTCAAAGTTTTTTGATTGGCCAGGAAAAAGATATTTCATGTCAAACATGGAGGGTTTTTTGTTGGGGATTATCTTCAGTGGGAAGGTGAAACAAGTCAACAGAACCTCACATTTCTGTGACCTAAAGAGAAATTTTGCACCCCTACCACTGAATTGCAAACAGGCTCTGGGGCTTTGCCAGCCCTGGTGACATCCTTGCAGCTCTCAGGTGCAGAAATCCTCTGCCATCCAAATGCTTCCTGGCACCATCTATCGGGAGCAACCATCATCTACTAACTATTGAGATTTTAGGAAGTATTGACTAATTTGGACCTAGCAGTAGTGCAGGGGTAGGTTACACACATGGGATTTTATGCACAAGAGTCTTGCTAAGTGTAGCTCCTGGCAGGAACTGTTCTGCCATTCTGCACTGTGGCAACATCCAGGCTCTAAAACTAAGTCAGTAAAGGCAAATGTGATTAAGATGTAAATTAGGAGAGGGAGCTCACAGAGGAACTGCTAAATTCAGTATTTATGCTTGATTTTTAAGCCCTGGCATTTAGCAAACACCCAGAAACCTGAGGGGGAAACCAGCATCTGCCTCTCTGCTGGCAGGGAATACTGAGTTTCATAGAGGAGGAGAAGAAAGCAAGATGGGCAGCCAGATACTCTGTGTCAGCACAGAGCAGAGTCAATGGAGAGGGAAGGGGAATAGGAACAAGATGAAAACTTAGCTGAGATCAAGTTTGCAGATGCCCAGACAGGCAAACCCATACATTCTGCACAAGTATTTTCGTCTCAGACCTGAGTGGTAACTTAACATTTTGGGGCTGGATCTTCCTTTCAGCCGAGCATCACCTCTGACTCACCTGCCAGTCCTCCAGCCAAGGTTGGGACTTGCTCCCCATCCCCAAGAGGAGCAGCAGGGTACTCGGATTTGGCATTTTCCATGTGAAGCCTGCAGCAGCTGCACAGCACCTACCACGTCTTCCGTAACCCAGCGTGACGCAAGGCCACATTGCTGCTAACGAGTAGAGGCACTTGCCTTAGTGTAGCAAATTGCTTGACTGCAGAGGTGTCTCCTCCACCCCACCAGCTCTGGCAGGCCTGCACTCATCTTTACAAAGCAAAAGTGACAATAAAGCTCCAAGCAGAACATAGAGCCTGCAAGTGTTTTGTCTTTTCAACAGACACCTGAATACTGACATTCCCACCCTCAGTTTATGGGTTTGGGTCTTGCCTGCTCCAGGGAGCTGGGGAAGTGGCTGCCAGTATTTGGCAGGCACCAGGCTGTCTCCCTTGAGAAGGGACAGAGGAATAAAGGCTGGGAGAGCCAGGAAGCACAGGAGGAGAGGGGAGGTCCTTCCCAACATTCTAGAAGGAAAAGGCTGTGGGAACTTGGAATGTTGGGTGTTCAGGCAGAAAACCAACCTTTGGAGGCGAGAGCATGACCAACACATCCAAAAACTACAAAGGGAGTCCTCCATGTGTGGCTCAGGCCAGTACACACAGTGTTCTCACACTGGGGGTGGCCCAGCTGAGGTAAAAACTTGCATGCAAGGCCCAGGTTATCATGAGCACAGCAGAGGCAAACCAGCCATGCCCCAGGGCTCTGGGTCCCTGCTCACTCCCCAGTGAGAGGCACAGTGCAGCCCCTGCCTGCCCACAGCCTTGCCCTCTGTGCACTACTCAAAGAACATCTTTTCACTTTGCTTTTGCAGAAGCAGATGTTCCAGGAACGAAGCGGGCGAATGCTCCAGGCTTTTTCTCCCCGGCAGAGCCCCAACAGCAGTCCTACACGAGGCCGCTCTCCATCCCGCTCTCCATCTCCACCCTGGGTCATCAATAAGACCTCCCCTCCCTCTTCTCCAAAAGCTGCCTCTGCCTCCCTCAGCAGCATGAGCGAGGGAGATGAGGATGAGAAATAAAATATATATTTTTGTAACCACGAGACAGAAGAACAAGCTATGAACTCAACCACTGGGTGGGGAGAAGCGTGAGGAACACCAGGGGTATCGCTGACAGCAGGGATCGTGCTCTGGAAGATGTCAAAAATGAACTGGAGCACAGCAAGGGAGATCTCAGGAAGAGCTTATCCCATCCCCATTCCCTCACAGTGCTGGAGGCCCAGCCAGCAGCATTTGCCAGGCACAGCCCCGGGGACTGACAAAAAAACACACCCATGTGCAAGTTCCTGCCCCTGTCTTGCTGCTTTCCAGCTGCTGCTCCAGGCCAGGCCCCTGGGAGCTCTGCACCGAGGGGGGCTGGCAGGAGGAGCTCATCTGGCTCCTGATCTGGACCCAGCACACAGAAGGGCTGGCTGCAGCCTGCAGAGAGAAGATGCAGTTGGACTCTGCTGACCCTGAGCTCTTCTGGCGCATGAAGGAACGGCATTGCTGCAGCAAATACGTTGAGAAATGGGGAATAAAGTTGGATTTTCCTTTTGAATAACATCTGTCCCAGAGCCCAAATCGTGCACTGAAATGAAGTGCTCTCCAGGCAAGTTGGTGGAAATCCATTGAACATACTCAGTGCTGCTTGTTGACCAAGCCTCTGTGTGGGGCATATGTAAAGAGTTGGGCTTTTTGCTTTATCAAATCACTCTCCATGTTCCTAGTGCCTGAACAGCTGCCTAATCACTTCTGGTTTGCTCCCTGGCTTTGCACTTTGAAGGCAAGAAAGTAAATGAAAAGACAGTCCTAGCTGGAATGTGGTGGTGTTGGAAATGAGACAGTTTGAAGATGCTGATGGTTTTTACTGGTGAATTATAAAAATATCCCAAGGCCTTGAGATGTGGCCTCCTAGGATAAGCTGCTGCTCCCAGCTATATATCAGCAAATGACAAGCAAACAGTGCTGTTGGCACATGGTTCTCAGCCAGTTAAACAAACTTATCAAACTCTAAACACGATGTTTTCACAGACACACTGCCCCTGCAGAGGATCCCACGGCATTTCCTCTACACTAATAGAAATGGAAAAAAACAAAGGAAACTTTTTAAACAGGATTAGGCACAGCAATTTTCTCTCTCCATCCATGACACCTGTGCAGCCCCAAGCAGAAACACAGAGGGTAGCACAGGTGAAGGTCTCCCCTCAATGCTGATCTTCCTAGTTGGCAAAGCCAGTCCTGCCTGACATCTGGTTCCATGTTCAGTCCCTCAGCTGGCAGCTGCTGAGGTGGCTGCAGGAGCTGGCAGGATTTCTGAGCCCTGGGGCTGCTCTGCCCCACAGCTGCAGGAGACCCCCAGTGCTGTGGCAGGGCTGTGCCACTGACACCATCTGGCTCCCAAGCTTGCCTGGCACAGCTGCCTCAGCACACAGGCACATTTGAGGCTCTCCAGCCCAGCAGCAGATTTGGTGCCAGGCCAGCAGGTCAAGGCTGCTACTGCCCATCTGACAGGCAGCCTGCTGGGCACAGCCTCAGGCAGCCCAGGAAGGGGGCTGCAGCTGCAGAATCACTTCTGTGCCACTGCTGCCTGGAATTGCAAACGCAGCAGGACACACTGGCTGTTGTGGGCAGCACCAGTCAGCACCTGCTGGTTCCCTGCACGGACAGTGCTGGGGGAGGGAGGGCTCCATGTCCCTCTTGGGAAAGAACTGAGGGACTAAGATGCCTGAGCATGTGGGGTGGTTGTGCTTGCTGGCAGCAGCACCCCCCCAGCTGCTGTCCTAACCTTGCTGGGTGACCTGGCTGGTAGGTAGACTCCTTTCCAGATACTCTTCTGGGCAAGTGAATTACAGACCTTGGTACCAGGCACCAAATTAGCTCCACACTCTGCTCACTCCCTAGTGCTTTCATCCCTCCTCCACTCTGAGGTAACTGATTTTTCTTTGGGAACATTTTGCCAGACACTTCTCAGACTCCCACAAGACCAAGTACGCAGCATCTCGTGCACTTTGGAGTCAAGCTAGTTCCTTCACAGAGCTGCAAAAACAGGTGAGCAGGAAATAGGGTGGAATGTGCAAAGCTGCAGCTACTTCAGCTGCCGCCAGCTCTGCGTCCCACGGGACCATGCAATTGAGACCTTCCTCAGCCTTAGGCAACCTGTTACTGTAACTTCATACCTGGGATGCACTTGTTAGTTTTTCTGATCCTTTGCAAGTCTTAAGTGTTCCCATCACAAACCACTCCTCCACCACAGGAATTGCCTGCTTCTACTGGTGCTGTTGATAGACGAGCCATGTCCAAATGTAATGGAGGTGGGCAAGGATTTGTTCTTCTTGGCTTTTACCATTTTTTTTTTGTTCATATTACTTTCCTAGCACTTACTGTTCAGCAGCCCTTGCTCAGTGGTTTGAGTGGAGACAGCACCACGACTTGTCAATGGGAACTAGAGGAAAACTCGCCAGTGACCTGTTCTTAACAGAAGCTGTTTCTCAGGGTCATAGGTGGCTACCCAGCAACAAAGCCATATTCTGTACCAGGTGTCTTGTTTGCATTTAGGATATCACTAAGCTGAAGCCTTTGCCCTGCTGGTACATTCATGTGCTGTCTCCAGCAAACTAGAATCTCATGGTGTCGGGACACATGGAAGGCAAATTTGCACTTCTCAGTCATGGTTGGGTTTTCCTTTTCACAAGTGTTGCTTTAATTTAGTCCTATTTATCAGCCAAGCTCCACATGAACAATAAAGTGTATGACAGACACAGCTGCCTCTCCCCTTCATTTTACTGCATCTTTGGACACGTGAATACAACCTGCAGAGAAAACCCCACTGATGGCACAGTGCCTGTCATGCCCATCCTTGGGGACTTTATGCCCCCACAAAGCCACAAGAGCAGCTCTGCCAACATGCCCAAAATGCTGCTTGAGTTCTGCTGCTCTCAGCACAAACAGAATCACCTCTCCTTGCCCTTACCTTTGCAGTCAGAAAAATGTGGGTGAAGCTGGGGAAGTGCTGTCCCAGCTGGAAAGGTGCAGCATTAGACATCAAGTCTGATGCCTTCTTTACCCTGTCCCCAGCACAGTGGGATCAGGAGCCACTATTTTAATTCTTACTTCAAAGTGGAAGAAAGAAACAGTGCTTTTGCAGCTGTTCTGGTTCCACTGCTGAAAACCATCCCCAGCAGCAACTGAGTTGCTCTTGTGGGTGCCAAGATGATGTATGGCTGTGCCACATGGAAAACTGCAGCAGCAAACATGAGCCACAGGGACAAATCCTGACATTGGCTTTTGGACTTGACTCTTCCTTGAACCAAGTGGGTCTGGTGTACCAATACTCCTGCTTTGCTCTTTCCCACTTGTCCTTTTTGTAAGAAGTCAGGACTTGCAGCAGCTTTAAAGATTATTCAACAGTCCTGACTCAGGCAGGGAGAAGCTCAAACGGCGACTGGAGGCTCAGGACATCCTAGCCAAGATATTTTTAATTACAGAATAACCAAATTTCAAAGTCATTGAGCATAGGAGAGAAACTATTTAATGGCACAGAGTCCACACTAAAATGCTCCCAGATGATGCAAGGTTACCTGTATCACCTGAGATGAATTTGGGTCTGTTTTCAGCAGTGCCTTGGTACCACTTGGGAGATCCATCAGGAACATTCCTGGGAGTGAGCTTACAGTGTGCAGCCCAGCCCAGAGGGGACTCTTGTTTTGGTTCATGGCAAACCCCTCAGGAACAAGGCAGCCCCTGAACCAACACTGGACCTGTCAGCTCAGCAGGAAGGAAGGGTTTGATGCCACAGTAAATTTCCTTGTAAAGGGTACCTAACCACCATGGAAAGTCTCCTGTGTGACAGCACATAACTCCCTGACCTTGTCACGGAACAGCTGAAAATGACGCAGAAAATGGGCCAGGGCTTTGCCTCTTGCATGGAGATCCTTACAAGTACAAACCATCTTAACTCCTCTTCTAATTGGATTTTGACAAGAGATTGCTTTTCTCTCAAAACACGTGTCCCACAAGCACAAGCACACACACTGGTATTTTCTGCCCTTTTCTTTCCAAAGGAAAGGCCCTTTCCTGGTGTAAGAAGGGCAGCACTAACATTTCTAAGCCAAATGGAAATCAAGGCCACTGCTTCATAGCTCTGCCTGAGGGAAGAGGAGACAGATATAGACTGAAATAAAAATAACTGAAAGCCTTTGGACATGCACTTGCACTGTGCTGATTGGGAAATGTGGGGCTGAGACTCCAGCAAAATCTGAGGTTCTTCCCAGGACAAGTGTGTTTTCCGGATCTCCCTGCGGAATGCAGCAGGCTCCCATGTCACAACCAGTTCCTCAGATAGGAGACCTGAACTCCCCTGCCCCACAGTTATTCATGGCCAGTTCAAACAGTTCTTTCCCACCTGGTATCTCCATCCCCTTTTAGATACTGTCTCCAAAAGCATCAATCCCTGTTTCACCAAGGAACAGGGAACTGTAAGTTCTGAGCCAGGTGAGGCAGTTCTGCCTTTCACACAAACACAATTTAATTTTCTAAATGTTTAACAGGATTAATCAAGACAAAAGTGGTCCATTATCTCAAAACAATTATTCCTGTGCCTAAGCACATGACAGCAGGAACATTCAAAGGGAAAATCCTCCTTGGTGGCACCAACCAGGCTGCATGTGCACATCAAGTCTCACACATATTTCAAATTCTAGAAACAGCTTCGATAGAATAAATTATGTCCTCTTCCGCACATTTTGTGTTTGGTTTTTGTTTTTTTTTACTGTATTCCTGTGACTCTCTAATCATATTTCTCTACAAACACTGGTTTTCCATAAAATAAAGTGACTGAACTGCAAAGGCATCATCTGCTCAGTAAGAGCGGATTAATTATAACCTGCTCTTTACAAGTCACCAGCTCTGATTACCAACAGGGGATGTTATTTTAATGTTCTACACACCATACTGGGCTCCAGCTTTTTCATTTCAATACTAACACATTAACCAGTAGGGATCCAGTTACTTTGCTACTTGGCCATACTTAAGATAGTTTATATCATCACTTTAAAAGTTAATGAGCTTCATTTTTACCAGTGTCCTGAGCTTGCACTTCTGTGGTACGTCATTAAAAGCCAAATGCCAAAACAAAATGGGAAACTATGCCTTGGGGGAAATTTTCATTTGTTCCACTCACCCTCCCTTGGCTATCTAAAAGGCCTCTCACAACTGAGTGCATTTATTCCAGAAAAGAACCAACCTAATATTTTAAATATTCATATTATTCACATGCAAACAAAACTGCATAAAGCCATATCCTGTTTAAGAATTAACAAAATGCCCCCAGAATAGCTGGTTCCAAATGAAATACAATTCAAACAGCATCACAAATCTTGGGTGGTTTAATTTCCTTTTTCCCCCTCAAGAGAATCTTTTCTTCAAATGACCCCACAGCACAAACCTGTATCACAGCCACAGAACACGAAGAACTGTCAGAAAACACACAAGCTCACAGTCTGTATCTTCTAAAGAAATAAAAGAAAAAATAATGCTATGAGGTCAAACACCTCTATTCTGACACCTTTAAATTTCCACTTTGGGAAGTCAAATCAATTTGTCATTAAGAATGCAGAGCTAAACCACACAGGAGCTAATTAAAGCCCAGTCATGAGGGGTGGTGGTACCACGCCATCAGCACAACTGACTCCAGCCATTCTGACCTGAATGAAATTGCACCCACAGAGATACCTTGTACCCAAGATAATCTTCTTGCATGTTTTACCCGACTGTTTACCAAGAACCCAAAAGTTGAGATTCATTATGTATTTCAGCACTAACAGCAAGACAAAATGCATTCCAAAGGACCAGAACAAAGCCTAACTACAGTCTCTTCACCCATCACAAATGGCTATTTGTGAAATAGTTTGTAGGTGCCAGCCTTGTCCATTATAACATGCAGGACCCAGCAGTTTTAGCAGGCAGTTTCCAAGTGCTGCATCACGCTGACCACAGACACCCATTCACTGAAGGGACACCCCAATCTGAAAACCAAGAAGGAAGAATTGTTTCCCTGAGGGGAAAACTTACCCTTCAGTGCAACAACAGATAGAAACCACCACACCGCCGTGACTCACACCTGGCACACACAGAACCAGGTTCCTTTAGCTCAGTGCAAACCTGGCCATGCCTCAAGTGTTGGACCTCCACCACCCCAAGGAGCCTGTATCAAGCATTCCATGATTACAAAGAAATTTATTAACCTAGGGGTGAAGAGCCAACGGGATCAGGCAAGGGAGGTGCTCAGGGGCAGCCTTGCACACCCATAGGCCTGAGTCTGCCAGGACTGCCAGCTTCCACAACCACGTCAATGAAACTCCTCTGAAAGCTTCCAAACACAGAAACAGTCAACATGTGACCTAGAAAATGGGCAGAACTGACGCTTTCTTCTGAAAATGATCTTTTAAATCAGTGTATTGCAAGTACTGGCACATTTATTAATTTCAGGAAAAGAATCCACAGTGGCAGATCAAAATGGAAATCTTATACAATGTTCAAATGCTGGTTCCAGCTGCAAACTGGCAGAACCACAGTGATGTCCTTGCTGCCTTTGAGCTAGGAGACACACGAGAGGAGTAGCTTGGGCCAAAGAAATACAAAAATTAAGCAAGTCACTAGGATGGAAAAGGACTTTGGGATTGCTGTGACACAATTTTTAAATGGCTGCTGCTCTTAGACAACACACAGCAGGCATTATTTACTACATGCCGTGTAATTCCCAGAGAATATGGTACAAAAGCTTCAAGTAAAAACAGCCTCTGAGTTAGATCATGAATGTAAACTGATCTGACATTAAAAAAAAGTTTATTTTTTCCTATCAAGCATGCCTGACACGTTTTATGTCTCATCCCACTTCATTTAAAAACTGTCTACTGCAAGAGTTCCTTCCACTGAAAACAACAAATTGAAGTACTGAGTCTACAGCCATCTAAAAAAGGCACGAATTGTATAACAAGAAACTGATCCCTTATTACAAATTGTTCTCCCACATATGCCTGTGTCCTAAAGCCATAAATCTTCATTATACTGCTGCTGCAACTGTTTGCTTTATCATCTACAGGCAGCAACTGTCAAATATGCAGTACATGCTGACACATTTTGCAATTTTGAGCTACTTACTTAATTAGCTACTCAGCTCCTGTGAATACCCCGTCATGGCAAATGGTAAGCAGTGAGAAAGTACAACACAGATTTCTTCTCAGCTGAAGTTTTAAAATAAATTCTTCATGTGAAAGAAAATCATCTCAGTTGTAGCAAAATTCTGGCCATCTGGAGCCTCATTTATTACTTAATAAGAAAGCTAACGAGCCAAACAAGACGGGTCCCCAAGCATTTTCCTGCTCTGCTTGGTAACAAACTTTGGGTTTTTTCATTTTCTTGAATAACTTATGAATGCATATAAAACGTCATGAAATGCTGAAGAAATTTCAAGGTAGAAGCCTTGGGTGTTATATATCTGTTTCTAACAGTTATTTTGGCTGTCAAGAATAATCTGAGAACTAGCTTTTGGGAGGTTTGTATAGCAGGAAAAAAACCAAACCCAAAAGCTGCTCATACGCTAAAATTCCTCTTGAGCTCCTAAGTGCAGCTCTGTGAAGGTGCCCCTCTGTAGGCATTTGAGAAATTGACCTTGGACTGCCAAATCACAAACTGAGCTCCATATTGTGTGAAACCAAACCAGTCCCTTAAAAATGTCAACATGTAGTTTTTACGTCATTTTATTTGTCAACCACGGAAAGCAAAAAGGAAAATAAGAGTATACACAAGTCAAATACACAGGCAATGGACTAGAAACAAGACAAGTTACAGAAGATTCAAAAATAAAATATTGCCAAGTAATCTCATGACAAATTACCTTCTCACTCCTCCATTACAGGTTCAGTAGCCTCAATGGATGCAACCTCAGAGGAAAGGCACCACGAGACCACTTTCCCTTGTGGATGCCAAGTGCAACACAGAGCAGCTCACCAGGAAGAGCTGTCCCACACCTGACTTTGGGAACAAAGGGACTTCATTTCCACCCACAGGACAAACTCATCACAGCCCAGTGCAGGGTCAGCACACCGTCCACGTGAGGTGAGCCAGCCTGCAGGTCCCTGAGGACAATCCCTGCTGCAGTGTCCAGAGCATCGAGGACACTGCCTGGAAACTGCCTGACCTGACGTGATCTACAGAGGGCATGGATTTCAAAGGACTGTGTCCAACACCTCTTGGCAGTGCTCAATTCAAAGGTAAAATTCAATAAAGCAATTAACACCAGAAGGAATGTCAGAATTATCACACACTCATCAATCCTTCTAGTACTACATGAAAAACCCTCCAGATTTAAGAAGCAAACAAGTTCTCTATGCTGATTTCTGAGGACTTCTAAGGCAACATAATACTACAATTAAAGCACATGAAGTTTAAATTTTATTTATTTTTAATTAGAAAGCCACTTCAGTTACACAGATCATCATGGTTTCAAATTAGTATCAACAGCCTGAGTCCTGATCCTGAGAACAGATTCATTTAAGTGGCATTCTTCTCATACACTGTTGACTTGTGCAAGGATTTGCCCTGAAGTCACTACACAGTTTATAGCTACGTTCCTCATTTGTGAACCAACTCAACCTCTGAAGTCAGTAACAGATTGTTCTGCCACGTGTCATCACATTCTCTTAACTTCAGCAAAAACACATTTACATATGTTCATCCATAGACAGGTGTGTATGCCAGGAAGAAGCAAGGAAGAGCTACCAAAAACCATGGCAACCTGGAAACAAGCAAGGAAAGGGAACACTGTACAATGGGGCATGGTTATCCTCAAGATAAATACTAACACTAAACATTTAGGCTGTTTCCTACAGAATTATTTTCATTAATCTTGACCACTTCTGCAGCACCTCACACATATGGTTCTAGAGGTACCTATTAACAATGTGAGGAGGGAGGAAACCTCTTCCATGTCAATGAGGTCAAGATACCACCTTAAATACTATGTCTGGGTGGAGGTGAACAGGGGATTGCACTAAAGATCGCTCTTGCTCACTTCTTGGAGAAAGTGAATAGCTGTTTCAAAGCAAATGCTACTGAGGACAAAGAAAAGAATGCTACCCAGTTGCAGCAGTAAATGTAGCCTTTTGTAGCCAAAAAGTAGCCTGAGTTTTCCAAGAAATGACAATTAGTATCCATATTCTTTAAGCATGTGCCAATGGACCTGCTTTGAACACTGCCCAAGAGGTAGCATAACTGCAGCAGGACAAAGACTTTCTCTGCACTCTCCTAAGTCATCACAGTCAATTACACAGGCAAAGACTGCACCTGAGTTGCAAAAGAAGCATTTTGGTATCTTCTGAATATTTCTGATCAAGTACGGACTCTGAAAGGCCCCTTATTGCCTCGAAACAAAGCCTAGAAAAGCAGGGAGCACAAATATGTACATGATTTGGAGAGACTTCTGTATCTATTAATATTAAACTAGGCAGGGGATTAATAACATTACATTCAAGACACATCAGAAAAATGCACAACGGACAAAAAGCAAACTATTTGTTATGCTATAACATACAGAAGTTGTTTGTAAATTCTCAGGAAGAATCAAGGAGCAAACATCTCTTGTTCAGTTTGTTAATCACTAAACACAACAGGTAAGGAACATTTTCACTGAAAACATTTTTTGTATTTGTGTGTCCTGTAAGTCAAAACAAGCAGGTTGCAATGACATCAGCAGGCCATAACTCTGAAATTCATAAAAAGGAAATATACCTTTGTATAATCAGAAAGTTTGGAATTAACAGCCCCAAGATATTAAAACACAGTTATAAGAGATTCCAATCAAAGGTAGAAGTAACTGAAAAAAATCAGTATCTGTAGTTAAACCAGTCAGGTACATTAAAAACCCAGCCATGCTCATTTTTCAGGCACAGCCATTGAAAAACCCTCTCCTAATTGGAAGTCTGCTGCTGCTGCTTCCTAAAACAGTTTTCAGAGTAATACCACTATGTAGAAATGTGGCATAAGGACAATGAGTGGAGAACAACTGATGGCACACCTGGGATTGCCACTAAAGCACAGGTCAGAGAGAAGAAAAGTTGCTTCTCTCTCGTATTCATTTAAATGACCCCATAAAGACCTTGGGGAATGGAAAGAAAATGAATTCCCTGTGCTCCACCCTGCTGCTCTGAGGTGTTTGTACAAGCTTAGGGCTCTTGGAAATGGGTATCATTTCAGGGGAGTTCAGTTTTCAAGTACTGGAGCACTCCAGTCCTGAAAGTCAGACAGTTGTTTTAGTGGATCAAGAAGTGACATCACTAATACACCGTAACGTCCTCCACGGTATCTTCAGCTTTTGTTCACAGTTTCTATGGTTTACATCCCATGGCTCCCATGGCTTACATTCTCCTCATGAAAACAAGTCCAGTACGTCAGCATCCTTCCTTTGCCTTCTGTTCCCTCTCCTCGTCATGTATAAAGAGACAGCCAAAAACAAGTACCAGGTCAGGATTTACTACTTCAAAATACAATTTCTAACAAAAGCTGAAACTCAAGTTTCTTATGCAGACTACCTTATTCCTTGCTTTGGAAGTAATTAGCTTCTATAAAAAACTGACCACATGCAACTGAGGAAATACCAGTTTCATCACAAATTTCTATCTTTAAGCAAACACTCCTCTGCAATTACTATAAAACATACGCAACTTGAAATAATTTTAAAAACAGTAGGAAGTTACAGGTGGGGGCAGAAGATAAATGACTAAATTTTAGTAGATGTGACTTGCAACCAGTGTTTCAGCCAAACCATCCCCTGGTTTCACCCCAGCAGCACAGCTGTATTGCTTGAACAGTACAACCTGTCTGCAGCAGTGCCTGCAGCGCTGGGAAGTCACTGCTCTGGAGCCACACACGTCACACCATCACCAGCCCTGCCGAGATCCGCTGGCCAGCGCCAAACCGGTTTGGGAATGGGAGAGCCCCACCAGCCCCCTCCTCTTCCTGCCTGCTGGCAGAGGGGACTCTGAGGGCAGCACTGCCCAGTGGGGACAGCCTTCAGCAGCTGCCCTGCTGCCACCTGATCCGCAGGGAAGAGCAGCAGCCCATGGAGACAAGGACCCGGTGCTCCCACCTGATCCCAGTCCCTGTGTGTGGGAACACCCACAGGACCTCGAGCCCTGTGAGCTCATCCACTGCTCACACCAGTTCAGGAACTCACTGCAACAGGCAAGGCAAGAACTTCCGACTCCTCAGAAATGGGGGTCTATGGAGTTTATTGCTCAAAGCACTTTATAATCCTTCAATGAAATGTGCTATGAAGTGCAAAGTACTATTGTTAAGTCAAACTAAGATTCTTTTTCTTTTTTTAAAATACCTAGGAATTTCTCAGCATTTCCCTAATAAATCAGTTCTTTATAAAAATAAATATGGGGAGGACAAAAGGGACAGTTCCCCCACAATTTTAGTAAACAAGTTTCATTTTTCCATGCTAAAATCTCTATTATCTTTCCAAAAAATATCAAAACACCTAAGAGAAATTGAGGGTGCATCAGAGCTGCTTACAACTCATCTACTTTATTGCCACAACTAATGTATCACCAGAACTTCTAAATTTCACAGGTTTTTCTGAAAGGTCAAAGTATCAGCAACAGCATTTGGCAAAGACTTTGTAAAGAACAGTTTTCTAATAGTCAGCAATGACCCTTATGATAAATTTAAGGGGAAAATACTTGGGATTTTTTTGTCTTTGTTATTTTTTAACTTAAACCAGGTACCGGCCACATTTTGTCCCTCCCATTTCTACTGTATTTCCAGTTTCATGTACTTAGACCAATGACACGTTCCAAAAGCTGGTGTACAACACCTTTATATACACTACAAATTCAGATTACCAGACTGTAGTCAGACATTGAATGTATAAATAACTTTGCAAACTATTTACAGGTTTTAAACTAATCAGATTTCAAGCAACCAACACTCTTAAGGCAAATTCATTTGTATGACTGGCTGTCTGGCCTCTCAGCATTTCTCTCCCCTCTCCAATCCCCCTGAAATGATAGGCAAATAGGAAATTGAATTACCTCTGCCCTGTGTTAACAGAATTTCTTGTACGGAGAGATGATCTAACTACTTAGGAGCTTTCCTCAAAACAAGGAAAAATGCACAGAAATGCATTTCTGCGTCAAGAAAATCATTAAGGTGCATACCAAGAAGTCCTACCGTCTTATAACAACACAACCTTTGTATGCACGTGACAAATGGGTTTGGGAATTTGGAGAAAGCATCAGTTTAAAGCTGCACAACCCTTTTTAGAACTAGGCATTTATAAACCACTAGAGATAAGATCTGAAGAGTTCAAAGGGATTTTCTCTTAGGGGTGACACTGTGCAATACAAAATGCCGCAAACAGTGGATTTTCGAAGCACATGTTTAACTACGTTAGAATTTTTCTCTTACACCATATTGCTGTGCAAGATACTATTCACCACTTTAAGGGATTCTGCACATCTTACCAATCCTTATGTTGGAATAAGAATTGGCCACTTCAAATAGTATCTTTTTGTTACAACTTTGTTGTGTTCCTAAGTGCAATCGCAGTGCGATCCCTTTTGTCAATGCATGACTGAAGCAACCAAGCATATTCTGGTGAAGTACACAGGATTCACATACCAAACGTGCTCAGTGCCTTCCTTTAAGTCCCAATCATCACTTTGTTCTTAGTATTTTTCAATGCCCTGATTAGGTCTTTGTTTGGAAGTAATTAGCTACTTTTGTTTGAAGGATTTTGGAACAAAGCAGAGACTTTATACTGAATGCAGAGGTCATCTCCAACAGAGACAAAAGGTGGCAAATTATCGATTAGCTTTATATTTAGAAGCATCCCTTGGTTCACTGCTAGGATTGCTCCAGTCATCTGCTTCAGGTGTGGTCTTGTAGTGCCGCCATGCTGACTTATTAAAAACGGGAAGTCTTTCAAATGATTCACTTGAAAGGGCCTATGGAAAAACAAAAGCAATGGTTAGGTACCACTGGAAACACAAGAGCAAGGTGATACTCTGGGGAGTTCTACAGTTACAATTTCTGTACCCAACAAGTGTCGCAGTTATCCCCAGAGTTACATGTCACAGCACTACTTTGAAAGTACTTGAGCTGTGATTAGTGACTCTGGTTGTATTCAAAATCCCAGTCAAGTTAAAAGAAAATAACAGCATTGAAAAATATTTCCCTTCTTTCCAGGGAGCAGTGTCTACACAGATACCAAGAAAAAGGTTTTTGGTCAGCAACATTTTACTGAGATTTGTCACTGACATAGAGCAGACAGCTACTCCAACATATCCCCTCCCCAATGCACTTGGGCTCTGGCAGCACACTGACCTGTGGGGGCTGACCCAGTTCAGTGCCCTGGGCCACTTTTTTCCTCTGAGAAAGGCCAGACCATTTTCCTCCACACACATGCAGAGGATCCAACCCATCAGAAGCAGAAGAGTCCACAACCCACTTGCTACATACAGCAAGGCACAGTGACAGTGCAAAGCCAACAACCTACACAAGCTATACACTCTGTTCTTTTAAACTCCCTGGTGGAATTCAAGCAGCATCAACATTTAGCCCTTGAGTAGCCTGGGCTTTCCCAGAAAATGACAACAGGATCAATACAGTCTATTGCATCAAGAACTGCATAGGATAGAACATATTTACTTGTCAGAAGTTGGCTAACAGTCTTCTCATCTCTATTGTGGCCAAAACTTAGAATCAAAAAGCATTAACCAAAATTATCTCTCATCACAGTTCTTGGAAGATTCATCACTTATGACAGATTAACAAAATGCAACAATCCAACACAGGGACTGAAAAAAAATCAAAGCAAACGAACTACTATTAGTGCCAGATATAACCTTGGGGTTTAGGATTTTATGTAACTGATTTAGGTAAAAGTGTCAAAGATAGCAAAAAGAAATTTGTAAACAAGCTGAAGAGTGAAAAGAACCTGCTAAAACCAACCTGCACTGCAGTACTAGTTTATAAAAGAGTGAAATTTATACCTTCAAATAAATAACAGCATCTGAACCCACGCCTTCCATTGAGTAGAGTTTAAGGTCACCTTGAAAGTACCTCGCATACAGACGAGAAATTGGCAATCCATAGCCAAACCCAGCCTGCAAAAACAAGACAACAAAAGGAAAAACATGATGAAAAGTTAAAAAAATACAACAGATCTCTGCATTAATTTACAAAAGAGAGGATGTCTAAATTTGTATCAAATTCTTTTTGAAGCTTTCCTTTATTTCTCAGCTCATACCCTAAGTCCATATTCAGCCTTTTGAGCAAACTCCTTTTTTCCTGTGCATTAGTTTTTACTACAAAAAGAGCTGAGTCCTTTGCTAGAACTCCCTTGCCCATTTCCATTTTCTCAGATACACCATACATGCTGCCTGCAACCAGCAAAGCAAACCAATGCTCTACACAGTATTGCATTCTTTCTTTGGTAAAAATCAGTGTTTTGACAGCATATTTTTTCTCCCCCAAGCCTATGATTATTATCTCAAATGTCTCCACAGTTAGGAGACTACACAAGAAAGCCAGAGACAACTCTTGTCTACTTCATCTAGGTTGCACTATTAAGTGGCTGCTGATGCCACAGAGATCAGCAGAGTCCTGCAGAGGAACACACAGACTAACATACGGCAAATTATCCTCTGTGTTTTAACAAAAGATCAGGATTCCACAGCACTGAATGATCTCCTGAGGACTGAGACACAGTACAGACCACACAATTTTCAAAGCATAATGGACTTGATGGGTATGAAGTTTAGATTTTAAATTGACAAAACTGATATTCATAACCATGTCTGCAACAAGATCAATCACTTGGCACCTCTTCCAACCCTCTCTTGTCAGAAAAGTTGTAAGAAAACCCTCCAAGTCTCTCTTACTGGAGGCAGGGAATAAGATTTTGCTCAACACATGACTCTTCAGATGACTGGCCATGTGCCGAGAACCACAGTGGCTGGTCATGCATCCAAACCACACCTGAATTTTTCAGGACTATCCAGTGCAATAAAGGAACTATTCCAAACACACAAGCATTTGGAAAAAAACTCAGGAACATACAAGGCAAGGTAGTATGGGTGAACTACGAAAAAAAATTAGACACTTGAAGCTTTCAGAAAACCAATAAATTCAGTCCACAATAATATTTCTACAAAAGCAACCTGACAGAAAAGTGATAAACATGTCCTGAATTTTATAAACGAAGGCCTAAAATGATACAAAAAAGAGAATGCAAAAAAGAAGAAGGATTTGCAAGCATTATGTACAGCTAATATGTGGTATCACTTTATAGGAAATCCTTTGAGGGAAGAGTGAACATTAAAGAACTTGCACTACAGTATCCATGACAAATTCTCTTGCTGTCATCTACTATGATATCTTTTGGCCTTTTTTGCCTTGTTTTTACAGAATTCTAAATTTAGTATTGAATTGGCTAATAGTTGTTCACTCAGTTCTTCTGAGCAAAATGAGAAACAAATGCCAAATATGCCATTTGCACACAGTTTGTCATAGTTATTAGTGTCCATTAATAGAGTTAAAACAGTTGCTTAGCTGCACTTTTCCCAATGTCATATTTTAAATTTCTCAAAGAGAAATTTCATCTCCCACTAGAGATGTATGCATCACTTCCAAACACTTGGCCTTGAAATTTCAGAGATTTTTTTCTTAACCTCTAAAAAATTGATTTGACTGTCTTATAAAGAACTAAAAAAATGTCAAAAGCTGACTTCCTTTTCTGGAGACTCGACAATAAATACATTACAGGAATTATACAGCACAGCAACCAAAAGGCAACTTGTGGACAGTCCATACCCCAAGGACCAGCTCAAGTCAAGGGCAGTATCAAACAATACTGGAAACACTTTATACATTCCTCAGTCCAGAACTACCCCTTCTTAAACCCAACTTCTGTTTGTCTCCTGTTCCTTTATGCTCTGTGCTAGCCCACATCACTATTTCATACAGCCCTCTTTCAAACACTTCCTGTCAGCCTCTGTGTGCACTGCCTTTAGGGTGCTTTCCAAACCAGATAACTTACTAGAAATACAGAGACAAGAGACCCCAGATGAGTACCTTGTGAAATCCTAGCCTTGCAAGGGTCTATTTTGCAAAAGACAATTAACAAGAGGTGTTTACTACATAGACCTGTGCTTGACCTAGAGGACAGAATAGTCCATGGTAGCACATCTGCCTTGAGAAAGAAAAGCTCCTTAGAGCAAATTTATCATTAAATGTTATGGTATGCATTAAACCAATAGGAAGTTATTATATTTCTGTGCTACTAGCATTGACAGATTTAAATTAAAACTAATTTAAGCCACATTTCTCCCGCTATAAACAAATGCTGTTAGAGAGAAAATCATTAAATTCCCTAAGAAAACCTACTGTCATTAAACATGACCATGTGTTTTAATGTGTACTCTATGTGCTGTGCAGATGAACCCAAGACCTGCTAGAATCTGAATGCTGCCATGGTAACAAGGTTTCCTTGTTTCTCAAGCAGCATTTAAACATTTGCAATGACAGGGAGCAAAAATTTTCCCCAATCAACAGAAGGATAACCTCTCTTCCACTGCCCAATTCCATGAATGTTTCATAAATTAGACTGGGAATCATATCACAAGGGGAAGAAATGTTAGAACAGAAAAATATGTCTATTTACACTGCACCCCAGCTTAGCTTAGAATATTACCTAAGTTAAGGATGACACCCTACCAACCTTCTGCAGCACTGTTATTCTTTAGTGGTTTGGTCTTTGGCACTAAACAACAAAGAAACTCCTTCTGTATGGGCATCAAAGAGGATTTAAGTGGAACCTTTCTGCTAAAGGATTTTTACTTTCAGACTGACATGCAAAGCATGGCAAAATTGTTTTTGTAACTGGATCTGGGCCATAACACATTAACTTGTCAAACTTCCCTGCTAAGTCCTTGTTCCTGTTAGTGGCAAGATATGGCACAGACTCACAGTTTGTGACTTTTTTCTTTCTGCACACACATATAAATAACAGAGCTGAACAGCTTTTCTCAGCATTCAGTCTTGTGCAGGCATTGGTCAGACTCACAGGGCAAAAGCTGCCAGACTCACAAGAGAGGGGGATTCTTTGTAGGTTTGATTACAGTGGCATAGACTGGGAAAGGAAAATAAAGCCTGAAAATGGGATACAGAAGAAGAATACCAAGGATAAATGCGACAGAATCAAAGCAAGCAGTTTTGAAGATGAGAAAGTAAACACAGCAATGCATTGCTAAAGATGCACTGAAAAAAGAAAAAAGAATAGTGCCAGTCCTAAGATGAACACATTTTACAATCAGAGCTACAAAGGAAGAGACAGTTTAATAGTGAATACAACTGGTAATCAAGGTACAAGTTTATCCTGAGAACAAGTTTCAGGAAATCCTTGTAGACTGATACGGTAAATTGCAGATCAGAAGTGAGACAGAACAAAGGCAGATTATGCATCAAGAGAGATTCTACCATTTGTGACAAAGAAAAAAGCTTATATTTGAATTACAGCCTGTTCTCTCTCACTCACCACATTGAAGAAGATTTTCTATGAAAGAGCAGAAGTTTGAGACACAAGACTGAGATGTGCTGTAGAGGTAAGAGCTGTGAAAGATCAGTACCAAGTCAGAGCAGACACAGGACTGGGTTTCACACCTCCCAAAGTGCAAAGGGTTAAATCCAGTATAATGCACAATGCCACAATGGTACCCACTGTGGACTGAGGCAGCAACA
The DNA here is from genome assembly GCA_013399915.1 of Illadopsis cleaveri. Lineage (NCBI taxonomy): Eukaryota > Metazoa > Chordata > Aves > Passeriformes > Timaliidae > Illadopsis > Illadopsis cleaveri. The sequence goes on from VXBB01009668.1 coordinate 630,690, forward strand.
TAAAGACTTTCTGCTCATAAGCTGAGAGGAAATTTATTACCTCTGAGTCACTCTGAACTGATTTTACCCTCAGTTTACTGTTAAATATTTATACCTAAAATAGTCACATGGACAACAGGGAACAGCCCCAAGTTGTGCCAAGGAGGTTCAGGCTGGACATCAGGAAGAATTTCTTCACTGAAAGGATTGTCAAGAATTGAAACTGACTGGCCAGGGAAGCACTGGAGTCAGTCCCCATCCTTGGAAGTGTTCAGGAAACAACTGGACATGGCACTTAGTGCTGTGGTTTAATTCACAGGGTGCTGTTTGCTCAAAGGTTGCACCCCATCTTGGGAAGTCACTTCCATTCTTAACAATCCTGTGATTCCATACTCTGCCCCACATTCTATTATCCATCTGAAGACACCTGAAGCACAGAAGTATCAGTAGGGGAGAAAAAAACCCAATCACTTAGGAACATGCTAGATGAGAATGCTCCTAAGCAGGGAAAGGAAATTTCTAAGAGAATCAATTTCTCAACAGGCTTAGAGATAAAGGATTGCATCAGAAGCAAGAGAGATGAGAAGAGGCAAAATACAGTATCTGTATTAATCCACTTACTGAAAACCAGTGAAGTAGAACAGTTGCTATACCATTTTTATCACAATGAGCCCATATGCAACTTAGTAAAACAATTTAGAAATAGTATTTTAATATTTTTCTAAAATCATGCTTGCTAAAAGAATCGACACATTCAACACTGAAATAATTTCCCTGACTAAAAGAAACTATGGGGAATTATTTTTTATTTGAAATATGGCCCTGATGCATCTCAGAAAGGAGTGTCACATAAGATATTTCCAATTAAATAGGAATATACCAAATACGTTCATACCACATCAGGTTTGGGAATGTTTTTTTGATGTGTTTTTACAGTTCATAACTTACAGAAAAAAGATCTTCAAGCTTCAGTATAAGCTTGTGCATTGCCAGAAGGTGCTTCTCAAGTGCTGTGAGCAGTGTGGCCCACCTTTTTAATACGTTTATGATAGGAAACTTAGATTACCAGCAATTTATACACCAAAGAGGGGCTCATTAGGTCATTCACCTGCTCAGTAACACAGCACTCAAGATCCTGCCCATTAACCTGTGAAAATATTGTGCTTATGCAGGTTTTTTATGCTTGTTTCCAAGAATGCAATGTCAAGACAAAGCAAAGTAATTTTCTATTCCATAGACTAAGTGATGATAAAAGAATTCATTTTCTCCTGTTCTAACTGGATAGACTTGCTAATGATAAACCATTTCCTCAATGGAAAACCTGATCCAGCAGATTGCAGTGAAAGGAAATGTAAAATCAGAGTGGTGCAAAGGGACATTTAAATACATATTGCAATTGCTTACCAAAGGCACAGCCCTTGAGGGCTCCAGACTGGGCCTGGGTGCTGTTGAGTACATGTAGTTAAACAATCTGTCTATTTTTCTTAGAGGTACACCTCCACCTTGGTCACTTATCTAAGGAATGAAAATCGAAGAGTTTTAAACATTAGGTTCAGACAAAATCCCACAAAACATCAAGAAGCATTATCTAAATTACTTTAGAAAGGAGCAGTTACTAAAGGAGCAGTTAGGGACTTTGGTGCTGTCTGCTTTGGAGAAAAGAAGGCTGGGAGTGACCTTGCCATGGTCTACAGCTTCCTGAGGAGGGGAAGTGGGGAGGGAGGTGCTGATATCATCTCCATGGATCCCATGATGGGACATGTGGGAACAGTTCAAAGCTGCAATCAGGGAAGGTTTAGAGTGGACATCAGGAAGCATTTCTGCATGGGGAGGGCAGTGAAAGAGTAGAACAGGTTCCCTGGAGAGATGGTCAGTGGCCCAAGTCTGTCAGTAACCAAGATGCATTTGGACACTGCCCTCAGCAAACGTGCTTTGACTACCAGTCAGCCCTGAAGTGGTCAGGCAGTTGGACAAGATGTTCCTTGTAGGTCCTTCCCAACTGAAAATATTCTGTTCTAATGAATATGAAGCAGGTGATACAATAATTAATTTGCCTTTTCAAATTAAAAGTCACCCTACTCTAAACCTAGCAGGTTTGCAAGCTGTGTATTGTTTTTTAGGCATTTACCTTAATAGATAGATCTTCTTTCCCCAAAGTGACTAAGGTTTTGATCGATGGATAGGCTTCTTTCTTACCTTCATGCAATTCCACTGTAGCTCTCATTGAATTCTGAAGATAAAAGAAAATACAGTCTCTTTGATTCTAACTTTAACATATAAGCTTTTTGTGGCAAGTTAGAACTTGAATTTATTTTGCAGTATCTACTCTGTCCTACAGTTGTGTACAAGACAGAAAAGGCTGTATTTAACCCAAATTCAAGTGCTATCTAGTCAATGAATTGCCCAGTTAAATTTTTACATTACAACTTGTAATACATAACTTTTATCTATTTGATACAGTCAGAAAAAAGAAAGCAAGACTTTTTTTTTTTCCCCTGTGTGAAATCAAGTAAATATATCCATGGGATGAGAACATCCTTCACCTCCATCATGCACCACACCAACAGTGATGTTCACCACAGAAAACTAATTTTGATTTTCTCAGCCTGGGTCACATAATGTTGAAGTTACCATCTGTCAATTTGACTTCATGTTAACAGAGTTTCCACTGCCAGTCCCTCTCCGTTCTTTACAGCTACAATTTACTGGCTTCAGCCTGTTTAGTGACTTGTACCAAAAAAATACTCACACGTACCATACAAGTTTTCATCTGTTCTGCTCCCAAACTAATATTATAAATGCCAAAAATGGGAAAAGACTTAAATGAACACGGTTGGCAAATGTCAGAAAACAAACCCCAAAAACCAGTACTTTGAAAAAGTTTCTCTCTGGCCAAGTACAAGTTTTCCCCTCAATTTCTGGTGTTCAGCTGCACCACTTAAGAGAGCTACTCTGTTCTTTCAAACCATAGAACAGCACTCACATGTTCCATTTTCACTCTTGTTCCAATTATTCAGAAAACACAAAACCAAAGCAATGCATGTCATCTACACTACCCAAAGATACAGGGCCTGTTTTCACAATAAAGACACGGACCCTAACCAGTCCTCAAATATGCATTAAAGAAGCAAGCTCATAAAAACTGCAAGGTTATGAATATTCCATCACTGCAAAATCAGACTGTTGTGAGTGTTCTAAGTTAATCAAAAAAGCTACAAAAGCACAACAGGAGAAGTGGGAAACCAGGCAGTTTTTATGTACAGAAGGTCATAAGAGAGGGGTTTAAGTCTGGCTTTTAAACAAGCAAAACTCTGAAACTTAAGAATAAGCTTAAGAAAGGAAAAGCAAAATAACATTTAAGAGCTGTAACTGAAAGGAATTTCAGTTTCAACAGCAATAGGGTCACAAAACCCTCACAAATATTAACAAGTATAACCTACCTTGAATAATTCAAATAACATATGAAACAAATGAGAAGGTACATAGACTACTTGAATAGGCTTGTTTGGAGCTTTAGCTAAAAAAAAGAGAAAAAAAAAAGTCAAATTATTTTTGTTCAAAACAGTATTTTGTAGCATTGCCCTTTACCAAAATAACATGAACATGTAGGCACAGACAAATATGTAAGCATGTTCCATTTTCCCAGAGCAAAATTAGTTCCATGAAGTAAAAACCATAAATTTTAGTCACTGCTATCACCTGAAAGAACACATTAAAATTATGATCTTCAAATCCATCCAGTCAGCAGATTTTGTTTAGATAGGAAACTTCACTAAACAGTGGTTGGTTTCATATAACAGTGTATGTTAACCAAGAAAACTTTCCTACTTAAACTTTCACATGCTCACATACTATTTAAGCACAATATTTGCTTAATAAAAAGATTCTTAAACTAAAGAAAAACCCACTGTTAAATATTCTAAAAACAATTACATATTTTTCCTTCATTAAAACACACAAAATGGAAGTGTTCATAAAAATTTTCAAATATACTTCAAACAATATCACAGCTTCCATATTCCAAACCATCACTGAATTGATGGTCCATTGCTGTCCCACTGTGAGTGTTTCAGCAGAGGCTTGGCACAGCTCTGAATGCCAGAGTGCTCATTGATTGATTGGGCAGGAAATAATACAGCTGCATTTAATACATTCCAGGACAGTTTTGGGGCTGAAGATGAAGTCATCCCTGAACATTCAAATATCTGCTGGCATTAAATTATGCAGTCACAGAGAGTCAGGCTGAGCAGCAGTTCAGACTAAAGGGAAGTCTCGAACTGTCTGCTTCATAAATTCCAGGAAGATATAAATATGCACAAAGAACATGACTGGAGTCAACTTCATTCCTTTTGGCACTGAAGGGTGCTAATAATCCCAGTCATTATTTTAAGTGACATGGTAGTGAAAACTCCTAAGAAAAGGAGAAGACCAAAACAATGCTCTGCAAGGCAGCTTGATATTTTATTCTGTTGATTTTGTCTGTCTGTACTCCCATTCCTTTATGCTTCACTGATACCAAGGCAAACTGACTCACACTTGTTTGAGGCACAGAGATAGAAAATGAGTTATTGCTGCTCTTGTGAGGTAATTTGCAAAGTTGCTTTCCTCATATTGATAATAAGCTGATTCAAAGGAAACACGTAATTCCCTTTCACTTTTTTTTTTTTTTTGGGTCCAGCAACTTGGTTTCTCTACCGTTGGATCTTTTCACTTATGCCTTCAGATGAATTTTGCATTGATTGACTCCTCTGCTGCAACACTCAGTACTTTGATCTAGAATCACTCAGTTTAAAAGGGGAAGGTCGGGTCCTTTGGTTTTGGAAGAGGTGGGTGGCAGTGCACCACTACTGACAGTATCACCTTGTGTAGAGAAATATTTCTGCACTACTCAGTAGTACTTTGAGCAGCACATATTCCATGTATCACACTCTCCCATTGAGTGTTACCTATTTCTGAGACTTTTGCAATTCTTCTGCTGAAGTTTGGAACCATCTTAGTCTTATGTTTGGCAGCTGTCCAAAATCTGGGTAAGGATCACTCAGGAATTTTTTTTTTAACAAAAAAAAAAAAAGCTCCCTTTTGTCAATAAAATAATGAACAAAAAGCAGTCAATATGCTGACAATGCCTGTCTCATCAGTTTTGTGTCATCCAATTTTCATCTCTGCAATCAACTTGAAACAGGTTTTCATGTGAGAAGTTTATGATAGGATTTCAAGCATAGACTACCTAATAAAAATTCCAGTTTTGCCATCTCACACAGAAGGGCTCACCACTGTGTTGAGAGTGCCAGTGGAATTCATGGGTTTATAAGCATACTTCAGAGTGAAACAAGTTTCAGTTCTGTTAGATTAGAAGGCAGGCATGTTTTCTTCTTAGTATAAGGAGTCTTGGTTTATTTTCTTTAAAGTGATAGTGAATTTAACAGATAGAATTCTGCATTCAGCATAAAGAAGTACACATCATGATAAACTATAATTCAAGTGCCCATGTAGACACATTAGAACAAAAGTATAGTTCAGATTATAACTTAAAATTTATTAACAAAACTAGAAATCACAGAGACCAGAAATGCATTTTCTTATGTACATCAGTTAAATAATTTCATAATTACCATTGAATTCTTCAACTTCCAGATCAGGTGCCACTGTATAGTACTGTTCACATAACATCTTAGCTGTTTCATAAGCATCTACAAAACAACAGAACAAACACTGATTTATCAAAATCTTCCAGTGTTCATCCTCTCTGTGAAAGACCACAAACAGAACATCCACTTTAAGCTCTAGTTTACAAACATGAAACTGGTATCCAATCTAATCCCTTTTTCTCTGTACACTCACAGCCCAGTTGTCAGGAAAGGGAAAACTCTATCTAAAGCTCTACAGAGAAAAGCACATTACTGGAGAGAAGCTATTTTTCTTCTTTCTTTGGGGCTTAAAAACCAGAAGGATATAATCTTAGGCTGACCATAAAATCTACTTACTTTTTATTTCCTGATCACAATTTAATACTTGTTCTTTCCATCTCAAATAAAAAAAGGATGACATTGCAGCCATGAATTCAGGTTTCCCAAACACAATACTGTTTACAATACTTAATTTTCAAGGTCTTTTGGGGGAAAAGCTGGATAAGATTCTTCATTCCTTCCCACTGAACCAAAAATGACTCCCCATGAAAATACCTCCGCATGGCCCAAACCAGGCTTTATGTATTGTTGAAACACAGGTAGAAAGTTTAAGTTACCCTTTGACACTAGAGGTGTCCCCCAAGGTTCCACACTGGGCAATATTGTTTAACTTATCCATCAGTGACTTGGAGGAAGGGGCAGAGGCCTCCTCAGGGAGTTCACTGATGGCACAGAGCTGGAGGAGTGGCTGATACCCCCAGAGCTGTGCAGCCCTTCAGAAGGGCCTTGCCAGGCTGGAGAGATGGGCACAGGAATGGTCTGAAATTCAGCAAAGGCAAATGCAGGGTGTGCACTGGGGAGGGACAGCCCCAGGCACGAGCACAGGCTGGGGGCTGACCTGCTGGAGCAGCTCTGCAGAGAAGGGCCTGGGGCTGCTGGTGGACAATGAGCTGTCCATGAGCCAGCAGTGCCCTGGGGGCCAAGAGGGCAATGGGATCCTGGGGTGCATTAGGGAGAGCATTGCCAGCAGGTCAGGGAGGTGATCCTGCCCCTCCACTCAGCCCCAGGGGGGCAGGTCTGGAGTGATGTGCCTTGCCTCAGGACAAGGGAGACCTGGAGATCCTGGAGTGGGTCCAGTGGAGCACAACAAATATGATTAATGGACTGGAGCATCTCTCTTACAAAAAGACTGAGGGAGTTGAGCCTGTTCAGCCCTGAGAAGAGAAAATTGGGAGGGGACCTCATCAATGACTAAGAATATCTGAGGAGGAGGTGCCAAAAGGATGGAGCCTTTTGGAGGCTCTTTTCTGTGATGCTGAGCAATAGGACCAGAGGCAGAAACTGATGCACAGGAAGTTCCAGCTGAACATGAGGAAGAATTTCTTCCCTGTGCAGTGACCAAGCACTGGCACAGATTGCCCAGAGAGGGTGTGGAATCTCCTTCACTGGAGATGTTCAAGAACCATCTGGGGAGAATCCTGTGCCATGTGCTCTGGGATGACCTTGCTTGAGCAGGGAGGGAGGTTGGACCACATGATTTGCTGTGCTCTCTTCCAACTTGACCCATTTTGTAATTCTGTATTTGAAAGATTGCTTACTCGTTTCTTAGCAAATCTGGGTCAAACAGTCTGAGTGCAGTTGTTAGACTTTCATCTTACTCTAAAAGCCAAGTCTTTGGCAGAGTCCTAAGACTGTGGAAGAGAGTGTGAAGTTCAAAGCATGCTTCATGGTGTGGGTGGAGATTAAGTACCAATAACAATGAGGGATCTATTGGTAAATCTAAAATCCTGGCTCCAGGAAAAAACCTGAATTCGCTGTCAGCTCAAAAGTCTTATTACAGGACAGTGAGACACAGACAGCCACCTCAGGCAGCACAGACACAACACTTGGTGTAGCTGCTTGAAGCAAGAAAGAAGTGGCTGTTTAAATCTTTTCTTCATTGTTTGAAGGGCATACAGGGCTTATAGCTGACACATACAGTACCAAAATCAACATTTTAACTGATAAACTGCTCAGAATGCTGCCTGTGAACCAGAACATAAATTAACCCCTCCACCAATTCTACAAGGAGAAGGCCTCAATCACCTCGACTCCCTGACAGGACTATGCAGCCCCTGTCTTCAAGGACATTTCGTTTCTTTGAAAGGCAACACTGTACACTGTTTGCTACGCCCTTGTTTGGTCAGTGTTGTGTATGATCTATTTTAGCTGCTTGAAAACTGGACTTAGCACCTTCTGACACTACGCACTCCCCTGACCAAGGCAGCAACTGTGAATCTGATTATCAAAATTGATTCAAATACTGCTATTAGAAGGCACAACTAAATAAACAACATGGCTGTAACATATAAAATGCTGAGGCCAAAGTGGAGTAAGGTCAATCAAAAGAAAAAAAGCTGCTGAAAAAGGCCACCCTAGGAGCCAAGAAGAGCTAGAAAAAAAGCTGTAAGAGACCTGTAAAAAGCATAACAAAGTGAGCTATCATCCAGGTCAGACTCTGAGATAAGAAAGGCTTCCCTCTCACTTCACCAAAGGCTGAGAGAAAGTGAAGGGGACATTATTCCCCCCTTTTGCAGCTGCACAAAGAGCAGCAAAGCACACAGCCGGGAATTCTCTCCTACAGCAAGACCTGCATTTGCAAACAGATACACTCAGAATGTGAACCTTCCACGGAGAAGCAGCCAGCATTGTCTCCTGCCTCCTGGCTAACATTCTGAAAGCATGTAAACATTGACATCACAGAGCAAACAGGACTTCCAGCGTGACTGCGCCAGGTCAGTCAGGTACAACCAGCACACCCCATGTCTTCTGCAGGAGACAGAACAAGCTGTGGTATGATCAGATGACAGAGGAAAGTGGAGTTTCACTGGCCTATCTGTACACCTGAGGAGATTTTACTGAAAGGCCTAGCTAAACAAAATTAAACAAAAATGGAAATTTCACTTACTCTCAGTGTTTTGTAATACCAGCATGTGATACAAAAGCAGTACATCAGAACCTGCTTCTAAGTATTTCAGGAAGAAAACATCTGAAGTTTAACAAAACATTGAGACACTTCATCTGATATTTAAAAGTACAGATTAAGGCTATTAAAGATCAAATTGTTTTCTTAGTTCTGTTAACAGACCAAAAATTTCTCCCTTCTCAATAACGAAGACATTAAAAAGCCTCAACAAGCCCAGGGCTTTGTTGTGAGCACAACTTTCATTTAATAAAATAAGAAAAAAAGAAATGGATTTAAATCACCTTCAGTTTCTTCTACCTCAGTAAAATATTTCTGAATATTTTAAGTTGGGGGATTTCAGTAACAGAAATATCAACTTCATCTTACCTTTAACCACCTCTGCCACATCACAACTAGGATCAATACTTCCAATATGTTTGGGATGAGCAGGATTAATATCTCCACCAAACAGCAGTGCTAAAATGAAAAAGAAATGGTAGTAAATTATTTATTACCCTTGAGTAAGGCCAGAAAGTTTGAATCTGACTGGATACTGCATTATTTTGTAAAAAGGTACTCCAGCAAATTGCCAGAATCCTCGCTTAAGAAGACTGCTTGTCTAACTGCTCATCTTCCCTCCCTTTTTTTTATTTTCAGTTTTTACAGTTAAGACTAGTTAAAACAGAATTCGTGATGTGGGAGGGCTAAGGTGAAAACCTGCATTTCAAAGCAGATTATCAAGAATAAGATAAAATTAAAATGTAGAACACTTCATTCATACTGTTATGCCAGAACAGAAGCACTCACAACAACGAAAACATTACAGTAAAAAGGACTGTGGAACTGTAAGGCATCATTAAAAGCCTTTTACACTCACCTAAGCTGCAATTTCACAGAGGTTTCACTCACTCACTCACTCAACTTTCTCCCTGGATCTCAGCAGTATGATCCCCACTCCCTCTTTGTACAATGGTCTGGTACTCATCAGACCCTTCATCAAGAGTTTAAAGAAGACTCTCAAAGAAGTAGAAAGGTTTTGTACTTCATTTCAGGAGTGATTTTCTGCCATTTTAGCAAGTTAGTGAGCTCTGACATGAAGCAGGTGCAGCATAAGGTGAGCAGAAGTCTAGATCTGAAAGCTTTTCCTACCCTGGGCACAGCAAGCTCCCACACTGGGCACTGTGTCCTGCAGAACAGTGCAGTAGGAAACAGCCTGCCAGGAATGTAGGAACAGAAATGCAAACTACGTAAAAACTTGAGCTTGCATTCTGCTTTCCAATTATCTTCTTCTTCAGTGCTTCAAGATTAATATTTGTCATCACAGACAGACCACTAACATTGCTAACACACAGACATTACACAAGGTTAACTAAACTTAAGGCATCTACAAGCAGTTTTAAGCTCCAACCAGTAAAAGAGGAGGAGCTGTAGGAAAAGCTAGTTCAGTTCAATGAATCAAGTTTAATATTTTAGAATCAGTGCAAATTAAGCTAGCACTCAGCCCAAGAATTCTATTAGGAGAATGTTTGTACTCTATTGCCTGAACTCTTCCATGGCTAAGAAAGCCTTTTAATTTGGTTTTATGTTTAGGTTCTGCCCAGGTCCAAGTAAAGAAAAAGCTGTACGTTTATCTCATTTTGTGTGCTTTGCCAAGTTCAAGTTATCTGTACACACACAGCAAGGCATTTGTTAGTCACATGAGGGGTTACTGGAAAGACACACAACTTGTAGTAAAACTCCAGCATCTGCATTATCTGTAGCATACAACCATTTCTAAGAGCTCAGGAAAGAAGAATACTGAGCAGAGAATGAAGCTCTAGAGCTAAAAGGCACGAGACACACTAAAACAGATCAGAAGACTGTCCTTAACTTCACTCAGATCACTTTCTGCATGGTTGCACATACTGGTTAATAGGAGCTGTGCAAGTAACTCCCTTCACTCTGTAATAGGAATATAAAAAAGTGAGTTTATTAGTAACAACAAATGAAACAGAACCTAATGACAAAGGATGACTAATTCCAGCATTTATCAATAAATAGGAAACAGGAAGTAAGAAAAGGCAAGAGATATAATTTAAACTTTCAGTTAGAAATACTCAACCTCTTTAGAAGGCAAGAAAGTCTAGACAACTTGCTGGAAAAAACAACATGTATAGTACCTATTCAAAATTTATTGCACCTTTGCATTTCATTATGAAATAAATATAAACTCTACCAACTATGTTGAAAGCTTTGTGAGCAGGAAGATACAGCTACTCTACTACTACCTAAAAATACTTGATGTATCACTTCACATGCCACCTCAGCCAACAAGACTAAAAAGCAACAGCCACAGTAACAAAGACTGACAATTCTAAAATAAAGCACACTGGTGTTTCGGATTCATTTCTCATCATTGCAAAGTACCAAATTAACCAGTTGCCAGCATATCTTTTGCCATAATTAGCACAGAATAGTCATGAGTATGGAAAAAAACCCACAAAGCTTCATCTTCAGGTTTAGGAGTAATAACTAATGAGTTTTCAAAGAAGAGGAAAGCAGTTACTTACTGTGTTGGTTAATAAGCATACGGAAAGAGATGCGGTTGGTGTAGAATCTATCTAGAAAATACTGGATGTTACTGCTTACAAATGGATCAAAGCCATATTTCTCCTTGTATTCAATCACCCCTTGAGCCATGGTTGGAACCACGTCATTGTGTCTGTTCCTGACTTTAATTAAAACATCTAAAAAGCTGGAGGAAACAAAATTAGAAACAGATTGTTAGAAATAAAATTAAACTCAACAACAGCATAACCATATTATCTATGCCTCCCAGTCAGTAACAAAATATCAGAGAAAACAAAAATATAGTACCTAAACAAGCCAATTTAAAGAGCAGTATTTGATCAACCTATCAATCACATGACCTGTGAAGCATTTAGAGCCCCAAATTAAGTTATTCCTCCCCCAAATATTCCTTGAAATTAAACCAACCTCTCTTCAACACTGATGGATAGCAAAAGATCCTCTTCCACTGCAATCATATGCACTACTGTAACTTTCATACCCTGCAACCTCTAACAGTAGCTGGGAGATTGGAAAGGAAACAGGAAAAACAACTTGACCACCTTTTTATAATTTCCTTGGACAAATTTGTATGTTCTTCCCAGCACCCAAACCCATGCAGTGAAACTCTGAATTTCCTTCACCTGGCCTCTTGGGCTTAGTTAGAATCTCAGGGCAGGTAACTGTGTGACTCCTGTTCAGTTTCCTCTGACACCACTGGATGGCAGACCGAATACAACGGAGTTCTCCTCCGGAGCTCGGCAACTTTTAGGATAACACTCCCATTGCTTTTAACAAGCATTTCCTCTGAAACAGCATGGAGGATTTCTGTATCTCCTGCCAAGGCAGCTCAACCCCCATGATCTTCAATGTGCTCATCCTTTTTTCCCCCACATGCAAACTCATACATACTTGAAATATCAATTATTAATAGCTTTCTAAAGCAGAAACATGGAAAATCAGTACTACTCAATTCTGCTACATTCTCCAATATTAAATTAATGTTAATACCACAATGCTTATGTAATGTTGTTTTAGAAAGCACAAATGGTGAAATGCAGCTTTCCAAAGAAAGCAGAGCTAGAGGACTTGTTCAGCTATGTCTGCATCTGCAACTCTACAGATCCTTCTCCAAAAAAAATCAGCAGAACATTCTCTGTAGATTTATAATGAATACTGAAAAGAAATGTATTAATTATTTTTATCAAAAGTAGAATATACACCAGCTAAATGAAAGAATAACAGAAATCATTGAATGGTCATCTAGGTCCAATACCCCTGCAAATGAGCAAAGGAAAGAACAAGGACCACAAAAAGTAAAAAAGACCAGCCATTGGTAAACACATTTAAATCAGATGTTTTCTTTCTTTTCAGAACCACTTAGGCAAGACAGCATTTTTTTTATACCATTCTTAACAAGTGTTACACTTCTAAAATAATTTCTCCCATTCTACACTGCCAGCTGCAAAGGAATGTAGGATTCCTTTTTACTAGATTTTCCTGATCCTAAGTCTAGCTACCAGTTTTTGCCTGTGTGTTAACCAACAGTTCAGCAGTCTTTCAACACTACTCTGTTGCATAGAAAAGGGGAAGTTTTAAGTGCCTAATTCCCCATTCTAAATACTATCACAGTACATAATGACTGTTCTCTTACTCACCAGTCTGGCTGACTGGGCACCTTAGAACATTTAAGGCTTAAAAGGTTTATTGATCTTTTATGCTTATTGAGTCTTGACTCTGTGTGATCTGTTACCTCTGAGAGGTGATGTCAGAGACTGGTGCCTGGCTGTACTTGTGCTGCTTCTCTGTTTCTGAGCAACAAGACCTAGCAAAGAGCAGAGCTGGAAGCAAATTTTACAGTCACATCTGAAACAGAGCTGACAGCACTCTCTCCTAACTGTTGTTTGCTCTGCTATTTGTTTTTAAATACCTCCACTGCCCACAGTATATACCTGATGCCAAGAGGGCAAATTGTTCACTGATATCCCACTACCAAAGTGCTTCAATGCACAGAGCATGCCAAAGGGCAAAGGGCTTAGGTTTATCTGCTGCAGACCAGCAAAATCATAACTTGTCAGCTTATAACTAAATATATAATAAAGGAATGCCTCATTATTGCACTAATATGACAAGCTTCCTGTTCCATCTTCCAAGATAACTGAGTTCACTCATGTTTCCATCAAGCAGATGCTTTTAAAGGAGCAAACACAACAAGAATAGAGGTACATTTCAAAGTAGCAGAGCAGAAATCAGAATACATCTCCTTAATCTTAACACTCATTCCATACAATCCCTCTACCTGCTACACCCCAGAAAGCCACAAAGCTTTTACTGTACTCAAACTGTGGGAGACCATATCAAAGAATTTTTAAACTGCTTATGGGATTAACTGGGAATACTCCAGAACAGCTCTGAAAATTGTGTTTACCAATTACTTTTTTTGTCCACAATTTTGTGTATTTTCAAAACCACGAAGAATAAATAATGCAGTTGGTTTGACAAATGAGAAATTATTAATAAGAAGCCACTTTAGTTAAGTGAGCTTCAGTGGTTTCTTTATTAACAGAAGAATACTTAAGCCATTACCACGGATGTTAAATGAACGAAGGCTAAAAAATTTTACGAACACGAAAAATAACTTGCATTGTGAGATTCATTAATTAACTTCCTAATAACCTGTATATATTATTCTCTTTTGATCTATCATTACAGTGCAAGAAAACAAGCATAAAAAAGTCAATATAAAGACAAAAGGAATTGGTTTTGTCTCTTTTATGGATAGCATTACCTGAAAGATGAAAAACACAAAAGTGTTGAGTAAAAACCCTTTTAAACGCAACGGTTTGGGGTTTTTCTGATTGGCTGATCATTTTTGAATCAGTGCTAGCTGGCAGCTGAGTATCACCAGAAAGAGGTAAAAGTTCACACTCTGGAAGATTACTAGAAAGTGTATCTACTTCCAAAGTTCAAAACTAATTAAAACAGTATTTCATATTATGTAAAAGTAACACAATGGTTCCTTCTTAATCAGACATACTCCAGTGTTTACTTAGCTCAAACTGCTTACAGAACCACTATTTTAACTGCAATGCTGCAGAAAGGAAGGTTTCTTGTTTACCAAGTTCCTCATGCCTGTTATCTCAGACGTGCTGGCAGCTGATGGCCCCAGTGCCTCCCAGCCCCAGGACACTCCCCCGCACACCCTCCCTTGAGAGCCACAAAGAGAGAAATCAGCCAAGAAACTTGGGGGTGTAGAGGCTGCACTAAGTGTCCTTTGAGAGCACATGTGAACAGCATGTTTTACAAACCCTTCAATTTTTGAAACACAGCTCCAACCTCTGTGTGTTTACTGGATAGCGACATCTTGGGAAATTTCCAACACTTCTGTCAGCTTGCACCCTTCACCAAGCGTGGACACCTTATCTTAGGGCTCCTGTTATCGCACTCTTTGGCAGAACTGCGGAAAAACTTCCACCTGACCTCTCTACAGCTCAAAAAAGATATTTATGTTATCCAAAAGGTAAAAGTAATCTGCCATTTGGTAAATGCCCATACTACTGACAGTGACAGTAATGTGACAATGCTGCAGTGAGGCTTCACAAGGCCTGCTAACCAACAGAAGGCAACAGAGAAACTGAAATGATTCTGAAACGCTGCAGTAGAACAATGCCAAGGCAAAAAAACCTCCTCAAAGATTTTGTCCAACGTTCATGAAAAGGTAACAGCCATGAACATCCATCTGCCCTCCAATCCATACACCAGGAGCAGAGAAAAACTGGGCCACTCTGAAAAACATCAGCTTTAGTTTAAACTCTGCATCCACTCCTATAACCACTCACCCTCTCCATTACAGGGGCACTACTCCCTTTGTTGGTCACACATTGTAACATTTTAGGGGCCACAGAGCTGAAAGCGGGCTCTACTTCCACTACATCCATCTCCCAATTCATTTCACTGTGTGGCTTCATACACAGCTGTGCCAGTACATGGATGACATCTATAATACTGTAACAGTACTATAGAAAATGTTTTCCTCAGAAAGAGACCCCAGACTCTGAGAATACCAGAGCAGACTCCCCACACAAGCAGCGATAGAACACAAATAGTCAGGGGACAGTTTTCTGTTCAGCTGATAAAAGCACTGCACCATTTTAGAAAACAGTAATGGAAGAACTACTGCCAACATTGATAGAGCACATCTGTGGATATCCAACCTCCCTGAATGATCAGTTTAGCTCCCCTTCCCTCCTCTGCTACTGTTACCCTGATTAGCCAGAATAAGTCCACCTCAGCTGAGAGAAAGTCCAACAAGGCACTCTTTAATTTGCAAAAATCAACTGCTCTGTTATTCCTCATAGAATAATGTTCATGTTTTTTGAGTGTCTGAGCTGGATACCATGTTCAGCTCCAAACAGAAGCTGCTGGGATGGTACTGGAACAAAGGCACTTCCACCCAGGCAAGACTCTCATCTTGTGACACTGATTAACCTAAAGGAAGAAGAAATGGGGGCCATCAAGAAATGCCTCAATCACCTGATATCCCACAGGCCTCAGACAAGGATGGACATTTGATGACCAAAGGATGCAAGGCTGGGTCTTCAGGACTACAAGCCACACACCCTGTAACATTAACATGTAAAATGTGCTGTTCTACAGCATGTTCCACACAGGAACAGGAGAGTGGAAAGGAGCCAAGAGATGAAGCTGCTCCAGCCCCTCGTTATAGGCTGTTCTTGGCAAGGTACTCAGAGATATCCCACAGATACTGCCTGCACAAAAAAAGCTTTGGTCCAAAGGACCAGACATCTCTTATATCTTCCAGGTCCTTCTTTAAGCAAACCAATCTGGTTGAAGAAAAGAACTATTCCTATCTATGCATCCCTAAAGACACTTGAGGTCGCAGTTAATGGCTCAAATTCCATATGTAATGATATGTGCCATTAGAAAAGAAGAGAAAACTTTTATGCAAACTTAAATGAACTCAGAAATGTGGGGGCTTTCCCCACTGAAAGCAGCTCATTTAACTACCAGCATTCCTGATACTTCCTGACCGTAAGACATAAAAGTAGAACAGGGCTAGGTAGCAGCAACATGGAATACTGACACAGGAGTAGAGAAATTTGTTAGATTTATCTGTGGGTTATTATAAGATAAATATGGACATAGTTAAGAGTGTTTTTGAAAGACAATTTGTAAAGAATATTATAGAAATTCTAATTACAGCTCAATATGCAATTAAATGGCATAGCCTTCAGTAAGCTAGGAATAGATGACATCCCAGAGCAGGAAAGTAAATCTGACTTTCTAATCTTAGATAGCCTGTCCAATACTGCCAAAAAGAACAAATCTGCTCTTTAATTGGAGCATTAATTTAATCTCTTTAAAAAATCTGCATTTTTAATCTCTTTTCACAGGCCAGATGCAGTATAGAAGACAACTCTTGCTATCTAAGATCCTAGCTGAACTTCATCTTAATAGGTAGCAATAAATTCCACAATGCATCCTTATTATATGTACTTAATTACACAGAATACAATAATTGCAAGGTTTCAAAGCTTTTAACAAACAGTTATCCTGAATGATACTGATATTTGCTTCATTATGAAATATTTGTTCTACCATACTCATATAGAGCATCATAAACAATATTTGCAGTTGCCACGAAACAATATCAAGAATGCCATATCCATATGGCAGAATCAGATAATTCATGTATTAATTAGAGACTCTAAAAATAGCTCTCCAAGAGAACTACTCATTAGCCTCTACAAATATATATTTATTATACTGTGATCTACCCTTCACCTCTGAAGTTCATAAAAAGCTGAAATTCAGTTACCTAAATACAGAACACCAAAGATGGTTTTAGAAGCTACATAACCACCTTGCCTCAACCCACACATCCAGGACATTACAGGCTGAAGAGGACCTGTGTTACGTTTGCCAAGCTCACTCAGGTGTTTAGGACAGCTCATGCCATCTCAAAGGGCAACAGACACCTAAGTTTTGGTAACTTAATCCCATAAAGGAAAGCCTGCTGATAAACTAGCCACAAACAAATTCCTGTGTCATCAGCAAACAGTAAATACAGAATCACAAAATGTAACAGCTGGAGGTGGTTGAAAAATTGATTTGATTTATCCTCTACAGAATAAGCACACCTAGAATGCCACTAAAAATATCTAATGTATTTATAAAAGCTTTTAAAATGGGATGCTCTACAGCCTTCAATCTGTTCTCATTAATATTACAATCTTTACTTTTTGCCCGGCACACATTCTCGACTTTAATATAAACCAGACATTTTTTAATTCTCCACTTCTTCAGCTAGAGCAGTCAATTTTTTTTTTATTATAGTGACCTTATTTTTTTGGCACACGCAGACTCCCAGCGCCTCCAGTACCATTTTTTGCCAGTCTGAACAAATGCCTTCAGCATTATTCAGAAGTGGAACTATCCAAGTCTCTAAATCTTGTTCCTTTCACATCAGTACTGTCCATGAGTGGTTTAATTTCTTAACAGGTAGTACCCAGAACAGCAGGCAGCATTCCAGCATAGTACTCATTCTGAGTAAATGGTTACTTTCCCCTGGTTAAATAGCACTACAATTCAGTCAGTCTGTAATCCTTATGGCTCCTTCTACAGCTCTGCCATGCAGGTAACTTCATACTCCTGCACTTGAGCTTCTCCCACATGTATTGGTTGAAACACAAAGGCTGAAGTGTCACATAACATGCCCACAACCAATAGAGCACAACATCTGAAATGCAGCATCTCCCAAAGCCCTTATTTAACCTAATGCAAAATCACAGTTAATGCATCTGAAGTTTGCTGAAGGGAAAACACTATTCTGGCACAGCACAGGCCACATGGTGCACAAACAGAGCAAGATGTTTTATAAAACTCTCTATAAAGCACTGCTTGATCATGCAGGATTTCAGACCTTAAAAAGAAATCCAAAAGACAAACTACCCTAAGAAAGCTAATTAATGGAACAAAAACCCTGCAAGAAGTGATATCCTGAAACAAAGTTGACTGCTGTAGGTACAGAGTAACAACAGACCCTAGTGTTAGACAGGTGTGTGTTTTCCTTGTTTTGTTTTCAAGTCTCTGATGTGTATGTTCCACCTGCGGTTCTTACAAGTGGGGCTCTTTTCTGTTTTATGCATACACATTTCAAGCAAACATTCTAATGGCAATTTCAATATGATTTTGTTGATAAAGAAAATTGGCTAAGTTTTCCTTTCTTCTCAAGTAATGTTATTCAGTGAGGTAGGTGAACATCACTAATTGAAAAGGCTTTTAAATAAAAACGATGACTGACACATTAGAATGCTTTCAAACTGAAAAAGAAATATCAAACTATTAATGTGTTAACATACTTTACACACAACAGAGGACTAAGCTCAATCTACACTGTGATAAATGAATTACCATAAAAATTCGNATACACTAAAATGACATTTTAGTCTTAAGTATCTGATATGCCAGGGTAGTCTCAGATCCATGTTGTTTTCTCAATACAGCCTTGGAGGAAGCATTTCATGCCATTTCTTAAACTACCAATCTGCACAAATACAAAATATATTGTCCAAAAGCACTTAGACACCTACATTCTACTCCAGATTATAATTTTGGCTTTTGCCATAAACATTCTATTTCACAAATAAGGTAACTGTTTTCCTATAGTACAAAACCACTTGGTGTTTTGAGACAGATAATTTTAAAATGGACTGTTAGAAAAAATAAATTACTCACTCATCCAGAACATGAGGATCCTCAGGACTTTTATTTTCATATTCTAAAAGCTCAAGGAAACTCTGCATGTACCTGAAATAAGCAAAAATTATAAAAATAGAATTAAAATACTTAAACCTAAAGTACTTTTTCTTCAATTTTAAGACTACAGGGTCACATAAAAGCAATAGATGCACAGTACACAGTTCTCTACAAAGACTAAAAGTAAGTGGGATGCTGCAACAAAGGGAAAGAAAGCAACTACAATATATTCTATTAAGTTAAAAAGTATTACTTATAACCTTACAGTCTGCAATTCAGGAAAATAGCTAAATAAATCAAACTGAAGTTAACAGGAGCAAAGCCTCTCCACAGGTATGTCTGTAATTTCAGGTAGTTTGTCCCTGTATTTTGATTGTTCCGCTCATCCACTCTGTACAGATGTTAGTTTGTTCCCACATTCCTCAGAGAAATCCAACTTCTCTTTCAAAATAAAGCTCAGGGGAACACTCCCCAAAAGGCACAATAACAGGACTGCACCAAGCTGGTCCTACCAGAGTACTCCAGGAGAGCACACCCATTCACACACTCCCACAGCTCCTCTGCGTGACACAACCCTGTTTCATAAAAACCTCTCTTACACAACACAGCTGTCTCCTGCTCAGACATTTGGTTCACATGAGAGTAACTGAGGCTTAGAGCCCTCAGAGGACCCAAATCAGAACCCCTCAACATGAACATGGCCAGCCTGCTCTGTCGGACACTGCCCCAACACCAGGACAAATTCTGCCACCTCACACACAGCACTGTGCCTCAGGACCGGGCATCACCCCTGGAGTCGGTGCATTCAGCAGCACAGATGGCGCTTTAAGGACTACAGAACCAGGACCTACTTCCTGAGGTAAATCACACAAGGCATCAATCACATAAAAGGGAGAGTTCCAATGTTACCCTCCCCTCACTCCTGGTTAAGCACAGCCACTCAAACGACAATATCAACACTAATCAGATGTTAATTAGATGTGCATGTCAACAGCTCCAACTCCCAGCAGTGGTGAAATAGATGAAAAACCAAACCATCCTTTTTTGCACATGAAAACAACTAATTGAAAGGTCTAGAGAAAAGATAACCAGACAGCCTACACAAGGCAAAAGCAGAACAGGTAACCAAGCCTGTCCCTTTTCAGTAGCAGCTACCCAGTAAATTAGGTCAGTTCAACAAAATGACCTGTGCATAAGCTCTTTTGGTAGCAGTTCTATGTTAAAACCAGCTTAATAAGGCTATGAAACTTCACCCTGCATCTTCAAGCACCCGTGAAGCTTAGGACAGCGCTGTTGTCTACGTGACTCCCTCCAGAACATGCCACTAACTCCACCCTCATTTCAAGCTGCAACCACAGATGACTGTGTCACTCCTCAGGGACACTGACATGTTCAACATGGTCAGCACAGGAACACCAGCTCCTGTCCCTCAGGGCATTTGTGCCCTCCTGCAAACGTCAGGAACCATTACAGAAATCCCCCAAATACCTGTCACTTACAAGTAGGGCATGTAGCTCATACCTCTAGCACTGCTTATTTTAAAAAGATGTTATATGCTGCTAAGAGACGGCACCAGTTCACAACCATCACACTCTGAACTCGGCTGATTCACATGCAACAATCAAATCATGATCATGCTCACTCAAAGGAGTACATGTTCTTCAGCCCCCACCTGTCATCATATAATACTGTGAAACTCCTGTTGCTGAAAGGCACCACCACACTTGAGAAGCAACACAACAGGTTGTTTTTAATACAGATCTCCTACCACAAATGTCAAACATCAGCAATCCTGTGCAGACACAGAGTAAAACAACAATGAATGCTGCTGGTACTAAAGGTAGCTGACACCTGATTTTTGTACTGTGTGGATTTGACTGGTTGCCTGCCATTACAGGAGAAATTATAGAAATAGGCAATGCTTTTCCTTTAGAGTTCTCTCCTTCTGATTCTAAAGTAAAGGAAATACTACTTTAGAAGTCAAGTTCACTAGCAAAAGCACTGTATCCAGCAAGTTAGCTCAGAGAAAAGGTGAACTTCAAACCTAAGTTACTCAATTTCTTCCAAGCCTGTGTCTAAACCAAGCTAGAAAAGAATCACTTCATGTCAAACGACCCTAACCCACTGCTCAGTGCCCACCACTGTACATGACCCAGCCTGGGATGATGTTACACCCTGTGTCTTAAGCCTCTGAATAGAAACTTGGAGCTGCAAATGCTGAACACCTTTTTCTTTTGTGCTGCTGTGATTTCCAGTTTGTACACCAAATTCAGTCCCCCATCCCACTCCCTCTCTCCCAAACAGCTCAAAATTAAAGAAATTAAGAAAAAACATGTTTTAAAGGAAATTTGTAACTCTGGTGTTAATGACCACCACCATTACACTCTGAGGACAGGTGAGCAGCCAGCAATACAGTCCATTTCTGTAAAAGTGTGTGTGAAAAAGTCATTCCCTTTTCATACAATCCATCTACTTCCTTGCATTTTCTTTTAATTTGAATTGTAGGTGCAGAGAGGGACAAATGAAGGTGGTAACTACAGGAGTTATCAAGCAATGAAAAGCAAGACCTTGTGATATTTAACATAATTCACACACAATCACCAGGCAGAAAGAACAAAAGAAAAAAAGAAATAAGTACCACAATAATGCATGAATTGCTTTATCATTAATAAATCAATGCAACTATACAGAATACAAATCTAAAAAAAAAAAATTTAAAAAAAAAATCCAGCACAAAAAAGGGAAAAAAATCCAGCATGAAAAAAAGAGAACATCAGTTATATTTTGTTATATTTGGTGAGTCATCAAAAGAAGAAATTAAAGTCTGTGCCCTTCAAACATATTGTCTTTCTGGTGTTTAATTTTTTATCACAATACACTACAATTGGGCAAGCTCTTTGGTTTCAAGCACCCTTTTGCCTTGTTCTTCTGTTAATTACTGCCATGTAGATTGAATTCTTGTTAGTCTGCCAAATGCAATAATTTTGGAATGGCACATTTCATACATGAAAGCACTGCAAAAGCCCATAATTCAGCACTGGTTATTCTTTTCTTTAAAAATTCGTGCAAGGTACTTCTGTTTTTCCCTGATGTGTATTTCACTAAGATTTTCCTTTACAATCATACTAATACCAAAGCACTAACATGATAAAACAAATCTCCATGGTAACACAATCTTGTTAGCATAGTCTCAATGTAGAAAATAGAGAAAAAAACAATTATTAATCCCCAAACTGTACTTATTTCTCTAATGAATCTTTCCCAAGAGAGAAATGGAAGTTTATAGCATTTTCTAAGGAAAAGCACTAAAGAAAAGTAGAGAAATTTGTTCAGGGCTAAATAAAAAGTGAATTTTTCATATAACTGAGTAACATACTGTGCAAAGCTCATGCTTACTTCTGATATTTTATAAGCTCTAACCTTATCCATTGTACGGTTTTATTGTAACTATTTTCTCCCATCACATTAGTGACCATCTTTTATTAAACAATTCTGCCACACGTTCAGTATCCTGCCTGCACTTTAGTTATAGTGCTCTCTCAAAGCTGGCCTAAAAAAGGCCCACTTCTTTGGATCAAGCAAGTTGCCCATTGATTTTGAAAAGCAGAAAACAAGGTGCTGATTGTTGCTCTGTCTGCTGTTTGGAATCATTGCAGTTCACAGCCAGAACATATTAAGTGAGTCACTTCATTCCTTCCTGGCTCCTTGCAAAAGACACACATAAATTAAGCTATGAACTCGAACTAGGACAGAGCTGATGTTTTACCTGTACTGAAATGCAAAACCATTATTTTTGGTTTGTTCAGAGTTCACTCTCTGGGTAATGCCAGCTTTATTCAGGAAAGTGTAGCTGAGCAGCACAAAGGAAGGACAGTGGCCTTGCCTCCTCTCCTTGCTGCACACATCAGGCTGAGGAGCCCAGAAGGGAAGGAGAAAAAACCAACAGAGCACCTTTCCCAAGAGCAATCAAGCAATCAGTTGTAAAACTGATAGGCAGTGAAGCACAGGAAGCAAAGTGCCTCCAGCAGGGCCATGGAGATGGATTGGAGGAGGAGAGAACAGGCCTTGCCTGCAGCACGGACTGACTAAACCAGGACAAAACCAGGCTGCCTCCCCAGGGAACCGTGAGGAGTGAGAAAACCGACGCAAGCCAGAATTTTTGATGGCTGGAAGCAGAGAGAATTGATGGGAAAATATCCATGCTGTACTGTAGGCAGGGCTGATCTCTTATTCCTCCATTTACAGAGCCGCTTTAATTCAAAAGTCTAATATAACCCATCTTAAAGATTAGGACCTTCTTGTATTAATTTTTGGCATGCTGGCATTAAGGAACAGATTGGGAACTCAAATGTTAAAGCTCCAGCTAATCTGGAGTCTCACCAAAAGCACATATAAACATAAGTTTTCTAGAGTAAAATTGTAGTGAAAATCAAACAAACATGCTTGTGGCTACATAAATTACTGAATTTATTAGCAAAAAAATATATTAAAGTGAATAAGGAATTAAATGTCTTGCTCATTTGTGGCAAAGTAGAACAGATTTTTGCTTGCCTGTTAATGAACTACCAAGCTTTCTCAAACTATGGCATAGCAAAAACAAAGGATCATGAAATCCCACCCTCAAAAAAAAGATTTTCTTGAAGTAGTTTTGAAGTATATCAAGAAGAGGTTTTTTTTCATTTTATAAGTTCACAAAACAGCTTATTCTTTTATTTATTCTACTACATAAAATTCAGGAATCTCACCCTGGGTATCTCTAAACTTTAGGTTAAGAAACTATCAATGTGATTCAAAACCTGCCATCAGCTTAGCTGCACAATACTCAAGATCATCCATACTGAAGTTAATAAAACCTTTGATTTGGTGTTTTTAAAAGATAAATTTAGAAGTAAATTTTGTCTAAGGTTCATCATCAGGACTTACAAACTACAAGTCAATGTTTAATTCAGCAATTGAAAACCTCTGAACAGAAAAATAAGAACTAAGCTCGTTAAAGACCACACCTATAATCAGGGAGGAAAAATGCTACAATTACTTTTCTTATTTTTGACGTAAGATGATAAAAATATTCTCACATAATCTCAATGAAGATACTACTTTCCACAAAAACTCTTAATTATCTATGGATCAAAATTAGAAGAAAATTATGGAAAACACTTTGATTTCAAACTTCCATCTCTGGGCTTGATGTCCATTCCAACTTCTTCAGCACATTACAGTCTGGTACTTGTTCTGCAGCTGTGATAGTGCAAATCACATTGTCATATAACACTTGATACTGCTTTTTTTCATTTGGCATTTTTGGGGCTTTTTTTCTTTTTTTTAATCAGTAGTATCTATTGTGGCCACAGAAATTATCACGAGTCCTCAAACCTCTTCAACAAAAATTCTGAAGGGGCCCTCCACTCTGAACTTCAGCTCCTTTCACTCCATTCATCTGCTTTGCCAGACAGATGCAAATGTTGCTCAGCTCTGTATCAGCAGGGCAGAAGCAGAAGCCACAGCACAGACATTTGGACTACAAGTATTATGCTGCAGTCACTACAGAAAAGATATTTCCTTTTCTTCATTGACCTCTTTGTCCACATTTCATTAAAGACAGTTTCACAAGTCAACCAGATCAGAAAAGCCTAAAAGGCCTGCATATTATCTACTCTTCTCTACAAGCAGAACAGCTTCCTGTGACATCAGACAGACAGACAAGCCCTCAAACCTTGCAAGCTGCCACTTAACCACAAAGTGATTGTGTGGCTCCACAGCATTTACACTCACTTGAAGCACTTCATCGCTGTACTTGAAGTGGTCATCAAGACATCCACTGCTATCTTGCAAAGACAAACACAATAACACATATTCTAATTTCTATTTTCTAAGTCTAAAGCTTGATAAATAGGAGACCCAAGCCAACAGTCACCACACAGTCAGCATAGAAGCTCTTGGCCCAAGGGCTATGACTGAATTTAACAAAAGCCTACAACATTAGCTACTTTTACAGTCAAACAAGCTGCTACTTACAAAGGGCCTTTGGTTGCATAGTGCAAAAATATTTTTACAAAAAGCCTTTGGGAAACTATTAACAGGTAAATGGACAAAAAAATACCCCCATGAACAACGATTTTTTTGTGCTTAATACAGCCAAGGCAGCAGTCTCTAAATCTCACTGAACATGCAATTAGGCTAGAAATTAATTGCTGTGAAAAAGATGGAAGGACTTTGAATCACTTTGGATCCACACTAGTTATTACAATGGAGAATGTTGTTTACAACAGATTTTTGACCCACTCCATAACTTCCACTGAATACCAGGTTATGATTTTAAAGATCTAGCAGTGAGAAAAACAGATGTTTTAATTTTCTCCCAATATTTTTGACAAAGGAAGAATAAGGAGAAAGAGCAGCTGTTTCAAGAAGCCATGAGTGCAATATAGTAAGGCATGTTTAAAAAGCTTGCTCTTGGAAGTTACAGACTCATTTTTATTACCTGGGAGACAACAGTATGTTTTTACTAACTTACAAGACTCACAAATCCTTAGCTAGGATCTAGATTAGAGTACATACTCAAGATTAGACAGAAGCAAATGAAATTTCATTTGACAAGACACACTACAAACAATTCAAGGCAGAAAACTGATTCAGAAGAATTCTCTGTTGCAGGCAAAACAACACAATGTTAGTTTCACAATAACTTTTCAATCTTTTTTTTTTCAACTTACCAACTCTGCACCAGCCCAACCGAAGGCCTGTTCAGTAAATTATCAGGCAGCAAATTGACTTCCCTCATGGTGTTTGCCAGTCGCACGGGAAGCTCCTTCCGCAGGAACATGTACGATGTCTTCTCGCAGGCATTGTCACGACCTGCCAGAAGGGAGGAAAAACAGACACCCATTGCAGCAGATCAAATTTTAGTCTTCCTAATGTTAGGAGCTTTAAAAAAACCCCTTGTGACAATAAAGTTTTAAAGTGATTTCAGTACTCATCTTTACTTTCCCCTCACTCACGAGACACATTTTAAACTTTTACCTTCCCAAAACTTAGCCCTTTTTGTCTGACATTCTTCCACATTTCACATCACCTCATTTTCTCTCGCAAAACCAAAAATCTCTCATCATAGAAATAAAATTCATCAAATATCAAATACTTGATATTACCTGGAAATAAGACCTCAAAATACTAGCTTTTATCCATACAACTTTCATACTAAAGTGAGCTTTTAAAAAGTAAATGCTGCACACATGAGGGACAGTAAGGAGGGAAAACAAAAGGACAAAACAATGACAACAGTTTGCTGATGTTTCATGTCACAAGTTCTTCAACCTTTAGTATTTTAGTATCTTTAACATTTGAGCAGCACCTGGTAAGACCAGCACAGACCATCATCCCTCCTAGGACTGGCCTGTAAGATTCTCACTAGAAACCAGGAAGGAAAGTCCAGTGCTTATCACCACATTTGGAAAGGCCTCACCGAAGATTATCTTTAACTTTCACTTTTAAAACACATTTTTATCTAGGCTAGTATTTTGAAAGTAGAACATTAAAAAAAAAACCCCAATCATACAGTCAAAAAGCAAATAAATGGATCCAGCAAAGTAACAATACTTTCCTGCAGACCTAGTGGTAACAGCATTCTCCGAAGCCATCCTGTACAAATTGACAGACTGACATGACTAAGAGCAATCTTAAGCTAAAGTAGTTACTAAGGATACCTATAAAACTTTATCTACAAATATTTAAAAACACAAGATATTAAGCCACTTGCCCAAGTAGTTTAGATGGAAGATCAGACCTAACATAGTTTTTTGTATTTTGCACCATTTAACAAGTGGGGAAAGTCCCATCATAACTAGTTTCTAAAGAATCCAGATAAATTAATTTTTTTTAGAAATTCATGTTTAACTTGTAATCAACAGCCAGAATTCTGCTTTCATCTAGAAAGAGAGCAAAGGTCTTTTGTGATGATAACCAGTTCAACCATCTGCAAAATTTCTGAGTGAAGGCATAATGTAACAGCTATAAATTATGTTCAAGCAAACCAGAAATAGTGTTAAAAGCACTGCTAGGCACATAATCACTGAGATTTGCAATTTGCAAGATTCAAGTACAATGAAACCAGCACAATCAAGGAGATACTTCTTAAGACAGTCCCATTATAATCACAGAGTTTTCACCTTCTTTGCATAGGTAACATGCATTGATGGATTCGTTCCCAAACCCTAACATTAGCTTGGGGAATATGCAGGAAGGATTAGGATTTCCCTTTTATCCTTGCTCATTTAGGTATCATCAGTCTCATTAAATTCTGATAGTGCTACCAATTCCATTACAGGTCTTCCAGTAAGCATTTGGACCTATTGCTCACATTTTCACATCTCAATTACAAATACACACATCCTGTCAAAATTAGAGAAGGGAAACAAGACATTACATTGTTTTCTGTGATGCACAGTAATGATTTCAGAGTTCAATCCTTACAGTAAATCAGACACCAATTCACCTACAACAGAGGACAGACACTTGTTTGTTCACAAATCACTATATACAGCAGGTCTTTTAAAGACTGAGGCTGGACAGCAGGAAAGGATCTGACTCAGCTCAGCTGGGAAACCGCTCAGAACAAAGACAACAACTGCTTTGTCCCAAGAGCAACTGAGAGCAAGTGCAGTGATTCTCTAGGTGATAAAAAGCAAAAGGAATGAAAGACAGCCCATATAGAAAACCAGAAAATTATGAACAAGAACCCACAGCTCATGGGTTTGTGCAGGGCACACAGATCGCTACAGGCAAGCAGGACTGGCTGGAGAGACTCACATCCTCTCCTCCCAGTGCAAGGGCACATCTCTATTCAACCCACGTCACCCCAGCAGCTCTAAGCTGTCTGTTTTTAGGGAGCTGCCTTGCTCTGTTGTACAGTTCCATTTTAGGTACAGAGCCTTTTGGGCTCCCTTTGCATGTTCAGTGTAGAAGAGGAAAGGAAGGTTTAAGACTTCCTAGCTTACAAGCTTGCCTCAGTGCAAGTTCAGCTCATCTGTTTGGTTTGGGGCACGTGGTCCTTGTTTCAGCTCCTCAGCTGCAGTCAGTTTACCTGAGAGTTTCCACAGAGCTGCTTCAGCATCTACCATCAGGTCAGTGACCTGCCTGCCAGACAGACATGCATGGCAAGAGAGAATGGCCACCCACCAGGAGCAGCAGTAATTAGATATCCCCCAGCTTTCTAAGCAAAAGCAAACAAAGCAAACTGTTTCTAACACTGCTCCTTGGCTGCTGTTCCTCACAGCAACACCTGTACAACCACTTCCAGCAAAAGAAGGGACATTAGACTAAGTAAAAAAATCCTTTAGTCTGTATTAGTCTGTATGTTAGGGAGAAGCTTAATATAATTTATTATAAATTATATGATAGTTGCATGTATGATAAAGTAAGTCTAAGTTCTAAAGGTATTTCCAGAAATACAAAGATATATTCTAATAAGCTGCAGCGAGACTTCCGCATGTTTAGACACGTTTAGCACGTTTAATCAGTTTAATTTTTTTTCAAAGGCTGGCTTTATTTTTGGTCTAGTCATTCCATCTATTTTTTCAAATATACAGCAATCTTTCTTGATTTTGTTCTGACTCCATCTGGGTCAATACACATTGCCAGCATCACGATTTTTGCCTTAAACAGCAGAGGCTAAAGCCAGTCTAAATCTATTCATTTCAGTTCAAAAGAATTTGAAATCACACTCTCAGGGTTAAAGTGCAGGTTAAGTTTGTGAATAATCCCTCTTTGATTTACACTGCCACTCTCAGTAAGTTTCTCAAGAACACAAATACATGAAACAATGACCTGTTTACCTTTGCATGAATACAAATGTTAGAAGGAAAAGTCATCTTAAGGCCCTAGTGGAAACTACACTGTCCTAGGCATCAAGGGCTGTATTTAACTTTATTTCCAAAAATTTTAACTCTTTAAGTATGCTTTTAAGAAACTGAAAATGAAAATACTAGCAGATTCAAAGTGAAACAACTCTTATTCACAAAGCCAAGAAGTAAAATAAGGCATCTCATGATATATAGGGTTCAAAATTTCACACACACCACCACCATTTGTTTCCCACTGTCTGTAAAACAGCAATACCTGATTGCAATGGAACAATAATTCAGTTTTGTGGCTTTAAGTGGAATAATTGTGCAGACCAAATTCTTAAGTCAGGCATTGAAACAAGTTTCTTTCAACAAGTTTCTTTCATCACATTAAGGCAACAAAAAGAACAAACCAGACAGGATACAACCTCTTTGTTACAGGTCTGCTCTACTGCAGGGAACAAAGCAATCCCACACTATTCTTCCTGGTAGAAAATAACCCTGTAAAGTAATTAAGTTTTCTAAGGGATTAGTAGTTAATTCAGGGTCAAGAGGCCATCTTATCTTCAGATTTTTACTCTTAATGAAGTTACACTCTCAAGCTGATTAAAAAACTCTAAGATCATACCTACAGTGCCTGCAACTTAATCCAGAATTTGATCCAACAGGATAAAGGAGAAGCACATAAAATATCCCACTCGACTGTAAATTACACACACTTTTGAGCATCTTTTAAAAGCATAGATGGATTCAACAGAAATCAAGATAACAATAAAACAGTCTGTGACACAGGAATGAGTGAATCTAATGGATTTACCTAAGAAGAAATAAATAAATACAGGAATGATCTCCAAGGCCTCACAGTTCACCACAGAGGAGGCAGCAGTAACCTCGTCCATCAATAACCAAACAAGCATTAGACTCAAACTGCAGAAGATTCAACTCTTAATTTGCAGAAACTTCCTGATGGTAAACTCTGTAAAAGAGAGCAACCTGATCTGATTTAGGCATGTCTTTTACTAGTAGAGGTAGGCATATGCCCAAAATGACACTAAGCCAGTTGATTCAGTCTCTGAAATGAGATTAGACTGAACAAGGCCTAACAGTCTTTGTAGCCCCAATTCTCTCATGACCCAAGGGGAAGAAAGTGACCACCTCACATTTTGTCAACCACTTGCAAAGAGAAAGCAGTGCAAATTTGCACAGGGAAACAAGCAAAAAGTGGGAACTCTGAAGCAAGTCAGAGTTTGCAAAAACACAGCACAGACTACATAAATTAAGTTATTCAATAATAGCTACTTTGACAGAAAAACAACAATAAAAAGCAAGATATTTGTGAAGGAACTAATCCTCCAGTTATTACTACTGCATGCATAGCTAGCAAAAACTGAAAGAAATGTCAAGTGTCACCACAGGTTTAAAAAAAGGAACTGTTTAATAAATATTCTACCACTTTCAAGGTTCTGATCAATCTTACCTGTCTGGGCTCATCAGTTACCCTATACAAAAGTCACACAGAAAAGTATATTTGTGGCCTCCTCTCTGCCACTTTCAAACCTGCAGCTCAAAACTAGCACTAAAGAGAAACTGTGATGCCAATCTTGAGACTATTTTGTTTAAAGACAAGTCAATGTAATGGACTGACAACAGACACAGCCTTCAACATCGTGAAAATAAGAAAACACATCAGTCAAACAAAGATCTAAGCAGCAATCACCTGGTCTTTATATCGAACTAAGGTCAGTGAAGAATATTCTATGGACAACCTTCAGTGTCTCAGCCTTAGACATGGCAGACACAAGGTGTGTAAAAATACCATGGGAGTGGTACCTGTACAAACACTGCTGCATTTGGAATGGTCACTGCTCATGAGGGTGAACCTTGGATGGATTTGCTTATGCAGTGAAATGTCATACCACCTGAAAAATGATGTGACTGCCACAGCACAAGTTTAAGTTGAAAATATAAGTAAACTTACACATTAAAATTTTAAAAGTTCACCCAGAAGACGATATTTAATGTTAAATCAATTTTTCCAGACACGAGAAAGTGTTGCACGTTTCCACCAAAAATGAATCATGCCATTTATTCAACTAAATGAGTATCAGAGGGAGAAAAAAACTTAAGAAAAACATATCAATAAAACACGACCCAGAACCTTTGAGGTAGCACAGGTAACAAGAGCAGGCTTGAATGCATTAGAACTTCTAATTGTAATTCCATCAGAAGGGAAAAGATGAAAAGTGAAATGTTTCAGGGTCACACATCAATGTTATCACCTTCCACTCAAAGGAAACTCAGGAAACAGAGTTTGACTCTAAGTTTTCTCTACTACACTCTTTTCTCCTGTCTGGATTCAACTCTTCTCTAACATTGACTCATCTCTTCTGTTTCTCAATTTTACCTTTTCCTCCACAGAGCTAAGACATGAAAAACAAATTAGACAACTCTTGCAAAGCTTCACTTAGACAAAACTTTTGTTCTGGTTCCTGCAACAAGAAGCACGAACAACGCAGAGGCTTTTCACACACATGCAGCAGGCCCTGGTCCAATTCTGGCAAACTCTACAAACTGCCAGAGCAACACTGCACTGTCCAAGATTCACATTACAAAAGGATTAGTTCCACACAGAAGGCTCTACACAAACCTCATTTTACTGCAGAGGAGGGCAGAAATGCAGAATGAGACCATGAACTCTGGTTCCAAGGCTCTCAGTTCAGCTGCCAGATTCCCACATTCATGAATACCCATTTGAGAAAAGACTCCAGTAACAGACCTTCACAGTGATGGTCAAAGTCACCTAGTTCAAAAACCTAATACAACTGCCACATCCCCAGATTGCCACTGGACTGCCAAGGTCACATCATGAAAGTATCAGCAATTTTTGAATATTAACTCATCTGTCAGAGGAAGCAGGAAAAGAAGAAACTAAGTGCTCTTTTCAGCCTTTGCACTGCAGGCAGAAGTCTAGTTCTCTCCACTAACTATATACTGAACAGCAGAGACAGACACTGTGCTACTTTAAGACTCAAAAGCAAAGTCTCACCTGTTGTACACCAGAGACAAGGGACTTCATCCAGAATCCATAAGAACAAGATCAGAAACTACTACTGCTGCTTTTAGATAGGGCAAAACAAAGGAAGAAAGGAAAGCAGGAGTGATCAACCATATCTACTCTGTTCTCTTCAAGATACTATCTTCCAAAATACTTCATAGCTCTGGTATAGGCAAACAAAACAAAGTGAAGCAGAAGGATGAATAAATCTTCAAAAGAATATGCAAAAAGATCAGTGCATCAGAGCAGACTGGGCAAAAGCTGAAACTAATAACTTGCTGCTGAAGGCAGGAAAACAGAACTTAAGAAGAATAGTTGAATTTCAGTGATTATACACCATTTCAAGAACATGGGCTATTTATCAAAAGACAAACAAGCTATGCTTGCACAGTCCCAATAAATGTGGCCACAAAACAAAATCCAGCAAAACAAGTCTGAGTTTAAAATCACTCCTATTCCCCAATGGAAATTATTATATTTTCAGCATACTCTCTAGATATTTATCACACCAAGCACTACAAACACCAATGCCACAGAAAGTATACAGGGTTTGTTTGCTTGCTACCAGACAGGGCTTTGTAAAATCCACTGAAGATGGTGAAGCAAGTGGAAAAGGAACACACAGAATATAATGGGAGATGTTGACTCCTGTTGACCCTCACTCCCTACCACAGGCTTCATCTAAGAAATCTGTATTTTGAAACTGGACCTACCACGTATGCTACAGAACAGCAACCACAGCCTGCACAGCTTTCTGACACAGGCAGCCTGCAGAGGGAGGATCCGAAATTTAAGGATCCAAACCACAATACCTCAGGTATTCACACTCTTTTTAGACACCTCAGATTAAGCTTTAGCCCAAGTTCCATTACTGCTCTCTAAGGTTACTTCCACCAGCCCTTGCAATTGTTTCATGCTTGTGTCCTGTTTTAAGGGCATGCTTTCACTTGGCACATTAGGAGTTTGGTTCTATGTCAGTACAGAAACACAGAAATTCCGAAGTTTCAAAAAATGAAACCTGAAGAATTAAAAACAAAGAATATTTTTTTAGATCTTACTGAACTGTAATAAATTTATCACTTTTATGAAGTCAATTAACTTCTGTCAAACAACTACTGCCAGAAAACCAGCCTAAAGCCAGAGGAACTGAAGTCTGTAAGTAATCTTTCCCAAATACTTGTTTCTCTTCTTCAGCCAAACTCCCATGACCAGCTGGGCCTTTTCAGCCTAGGGAAAGCACACTGACAGGGGTTTATGCTCATACATGGTTTATGTTCACAGGTGAGAACTCAGTGATTTCCACTGCATGGCCATTGATTTGCACTCTGTGCCATTTCACTGTCAAGTGCAATCCAAACTAGGAAGCTCACATTATTTAGCTTTTCACGTAATTTTCCAGCAGTCACATGACACAGCATATAGATAAAACAAGGGCTGAAATACTGAAACAGTTGAGCTTAATAAACCGTTTTCAATTTATGCAATTCAAATACCACATTCAAGAACTCTTTGCAGGGCAACTGCAAAGCTCACTTTCTGCTTCAAAGGAAAATTTCAGCACAGCATTCACTCAGGAGAATACATCAGCCTATATCCTGCTGCCTGAATGACCAGACCAAATCCCATTCATAAACAAGGTCTAGACTTTTGAACTTAAAAAGTTAAAAAATAAATACAACTACTCTTGAATTTGTATACAGAAAAAAATACTTATTTCCACTTATTTCCAAAACTCCTAAGAGTGAGCTGGTTTATGTGTTATGTGTATTAATTACTACGCCCATGTTAAGGAACACCACTGGCATCAAGAAAAAGTTCATGTTTTCATATAAATGCAGGTAAAGAAAAATGTCAGCTGGCTGTCCTCAGCACAGCAGGACAGCTCAACAGGGAGTGAATCATCACATTTACCATCATATTAGCTATACACTAATTTAATAATAAATAATAACAACAATATATAACCTGTCAACTCCAGTTAGCCTTTTTCAAGCAACTGGTGCCCTGTATGAAACTGACTGTGCTGGAAAGCAGCTTAACTTACTGCTGATCTGGAACAGATCAACAGGAGGAATTAACAGATGCACAATACTCTGCAATCATTAATTTTAACTCTTACAGCCACAGCCTTCCCGTCACAGAAAAGACTCAAGTGGAGACATGTCTGCCCCTCTCAAGAGGAATGGATTATCAGATAACCACTTGTCAAAGCTGTAAACCAGCACTGAGTACTGTTAAACAGAACCCAAATTAAAATAAAATTTCTGAATTTTTAAAATAGGCTTCCCTGATCTAAAACTAATGTTTAGCTACTTACCACTCTGTTCTAACAAAATAACTTTTTGAGTATTTTAATGCATTTGCCAAGAGACAACACAGTAATCAAAAGTATCTATAAAGTCTAATGCAGAGACACCCAACCAGTAACCCACAGGCTGTATTATTTTTAGACATACAGACCCAAGGCTGTCTTTCCTTTGAGCAGTTTGGGAGTAGGCTGAAAGTCAGGTGAATCATTTCAGCAGCAAAGCTCCGTCTCGCCATTATCACAGGCACTCCCCACAGAAAATGACAGGCAAAGAGCCAAAATGTTCTCAGGAGAAACTCTGGCCCTGATCAGGTTCTTGATCTTAGAACAATCTGTGCAACCCAGAGTCCTTCCCTAGCCAGGCACAAGGGGCTTCTAAAACAAACAAAACCAGAACAAGGTGGCTCTGCAGCTCTATCAGCTCCCCTTCCACCAGCCCTGCTGAGACCCAAGCAGGGAGCAGCAGCCAGAGCAGCACAGAGGGCACAGCAGCCCCGGCCTCCTCTGCCAAGGGGCTCTGTGCCTTTCAAACTGGAGACCCCAGACACAACAAACCTTGTGTTTTGCTCTGGTGAGATGCAAAATTTTAAAACAAATTTAAAGCTTTTTTTTTCTTTTTTTTTAAGATGTAGATGAGGCTTAAAGTACCAAGCCAAAGAAACCTTATTCCCCTTCTGATGCTCTGATCAGCTTCTGTTACAACAAACTGACCAGAAAAGACTGAGTTTTGCCTTTTGGGTCTTATAATCACCTTTTCACCCCAAAAGAGGTAAAAATCTATTTCACATTGAAGATTATAATTAGATGATCCAAATTTTTACACTCTCTCCAAGCTCTCACAACTTTGACAACTTCCTTCCTAACCTTTATGAAAAACTTCCATAATTCTCTCTAACCATTCCAGAAAAATACAAATCCCTGCTTTATCCTCTAGTTCCTGACAACCTGCCAAAGAAAAAGCTATTCCAAATCCCCGGCATAAATAAAATTAACGTTTAGGAGCAAAGACTCACACAGTTAAAACCAATTACATAAAAATACTGCCAATGCCACATGCTCCAGTTTCCCTTCAGTCTCACTGAGGTGAAATGTGTAACTGTTAAACATTTTGTTTCAAAACACTTTTGATAATTAACAAACCACATTACAAAAAAGATTAGAGGATTCCTCTATGTCATTGCTAGTTATCAGAGTTTGAAGGTATTTTTGCAGTCCAGAAAAATTTTTCAGAAAAGCATAAAAAAGGACTAAACCAAACAAGTAGCAGTTAAAATGTAAATTATTTTTAGCAAAAAAATTTTGCCTCACTCTCTATTCAGTCTTAAACCTGATTCTGAAAAACACCAATTATAATTTGCACAAGCCTACTACTTTAACAAATTAAGTCAGTGAACATATTTATAATATTGTGTCACTTTTTTTACATTGACTACAAACTAACAGAAAATAATAGAACAAAGAAAAGTGAGAGGATGTCACATTTACATAGAAAGGTTTAAAGAAAACAAGAGCCAATATAATAGCCTCTTATAACACATAATGCATCACAAAAGGAGAACTATACCTCAAGAGTCACAGTTCAGTGCTCCAATTCATCCTTTTAACCTAATACTTCCAAAAAGAAAAATTACACTTAACTGACTCCAGAAAAACACAAATCCCCAAACATTTTTAAAAGGATAAGTAGCAGCCTGTGAAATATTTCAGCAGTTTTGAGAAAAAGGCAGCTTTTTTAAAAGGCCATTATATTAACCATACCTGGCAACAAGAAAAGCTTTTCTAATATAATAAGTGTGGAATTAGATAAAACAATTCCTAAATTGATGCCTAATTTTATGATGGATTATGCTGATTTGAGTTAAGGGGGACTGGAGACACCATTCACTCTTCACAACACAGTCCTGTGAAGATCAATGACTGCTGGTGCAAGGCAAGAGTATTTCTGAACTGCTCTTCATCAGCATCTGTGTGAGCTGGCTGCTGGGGCCAGCTCTCCTCCCAGTGCCCACAGGGGCTGTGCCTTGGGGCTGAACTCCTCGGTGATACAGCCCGCTCGGGCTGGGCCTCAACAACCTGCACAACATGAAGGGCTCCTCCCTCCTGAGCTCAGTCCCTGCCCCAGCAATGCGCACTGGGGGTGGGGCACAGGCTGGATGGGGACAGGGCCAGGACAGCTGGGCTGAGCTGGACAAAGGGATGTTCTGTGTGACATGATGCCATGCCCAGCAGTAACTCCTTGGCTTTCTTCCCCAAGATGTCCATCACACAGTGACTGGCTGGGCACAGCTCTGCTTCTGGGGGGTGCTGAGTGCCTGCCTCTGCATCACTTGTTTCTCTTCCTCTTTGCTTTACTTCTTAAACTCTCTTGTTCTCAACCCATAAGTTTTCTCATTTTTGCCCTCCTTTTTCTCTCCCCATGCCACTGTGGGGTGGAAGGAGGGGAGCAAGCACCTGGGTGGGTGCTCAGCTGCTAGATGGGGTCAACCCACCCCAACATTGAACATCTGATAGAACAATCTTTACCGTGAAGTTATTCCATTATTTTGTACACTGACCTTGTTTGTTTGTTTTTAATTAAGAATGTCAACTGGGGCTGTGCCAAACTTCATAAAAAGCGAGGTACAGCACCTACTGCTACTGCCTTAGCACACACCAAATTAGACCAGGCCAACACAATCTACTACCTTATCATCTCTTGGTGCTTATCTATGTATTACTTCATTATTAGCTCCATCTCTTTTCCAGCTACTTCAGTCAACCTGATTTAACTCTAATGTCCTCCTCTTCCTTTCCTCTGAAAGACAAGCAGCGTGTTTTCCCACTTCCCAGCCCCTGGGGCCATTAGCACTCGTTATTTCCATGGAGCCCATGAGCACCAGCTGTGCTGCACCAGGCCACACACACCTGCAGAAGAAAGTGTTCAGCTACTCACAACACACAGAACTGTTTGACTCCCACTGGAACCCACTAAACCAAGAGGATCTAGACATATTTCAGCTTACCTAAAATGTAGGTCAGGGGAATTGTGATTTCCCTTATGTTTCTGGATATAATTAATCTTTCTCTAAAGACCAAAGCAAAGATAAATTCAACAGCCTTTATCATTATGTATTTACTTTCATCAAGTAAATGTTTCACTTCAGCATTCTCCCCAGTTACTATAAATTATCTCAACATCTTTTTATCTGCTTTTCTATCCCATGACTTTTCACCTTGGCTGTTATTTGTACTGCAACCCAAGACAGATGTCCTTGCTTCCAGCTTTCATATGTTTTTTAATCAACAGTATTTCTGGAAATCACAACACTGCTCTACTGCTTTCTTGTCTTTTGTCTGCATCAGAACTGCTCTTTCTCAAACTGACATCATCTTATACTCCTCCTTATTTCTTAGGAGAGACCCTATCAGCCTGTTTTCTTGGCTTTTTTGGGCTATTTTTTAAATCACTGGCTGTCAGTTCTTCCATTCTGGAGAAGGAATGCTACCAAATTCATGTCCATTTTATTCAAAATTTAATTTCAGATTTTCAAGTGCCTACTTATTAGTTTAAATCTGTTCTAAAGAAGGTATTCCAACAGTTTCTACCAGCTAGAAGAAAAACATGTCCCAAGCATCCTTAGATCTTCAAGAGCTACAAATCCTATCTTTTTGTCCCTCTAGAAAGAAGCTTCCCAAACCCTCAACTTCTGTCAAACAGCATTCTCCATTGCTTCTGCTACTTGCTAAAAGGAAATAAACAAACCCACTGGCATTGTTTACTGCTTCACGCAGATGGGGATGTCCTCTTGTCCTCTCTCTTTCGCCCAAGACATTCAGCTGTGCACTTACACACCATCTTCAGGGAATACAAAACAAGCTCAAGCATGCAGACATGTCCATGTGCAGGGAAAGGTCATTCCCTTCTCAGCATCACAAGGCAGGGGACTGCACAGCTCCTCTGATCAGTCCATAGACAAACAGAACATAGACTGAGAAATTTTCTGCTGTTTGGGGAAACAAAACTCAAGCAATGCCATCAGCTGAAGGATGCTCACTTGTAGACTACTAGCCTATGCTTAAAGGCAAGTGTGGCCAGCCAAACCACCTACAGAAGGCAGAATTTTCAATGCTTAGGCATTATGAGAAAAGAAAAAAAAATTACCTTGGTGATCCAGTTTGATCATCTACAGCAATTTATGGAATTTGTACTACAACTACACTAAAATACTGAATTCAGAATATATAAAGTCTCAATTACTCACAGAAATTAAGTATTCCTTTATTGAATAAACAGCTTGTAAAAGTGACTGATACAGATAATTCTGTAAATGAAATGTATCCCAATCCAGGATTACACAGCACTGTCACACAAGTATCTCCATCACATCACAGTTCAATAGTGACTGCTGAACAAAGCCACCTAACCACAATGACTCTTCCAGACCTTCAAAACAATCAATCTTAGGCCTTATAAAACCCTTCAATATTATATACAGTATTGGAACATCACTGCCTGCCAGCAACTGGCAGCTGTAAACAGGAACAGGTTACAAATAACAGTTGCATCAAAAAGGCTTCCAGCTTACTTGCTGTGCTACAGCCCATTCAAGGAAAACTCTTTTTAATGTTCTGAAATGCAAACTTTATTCATGCCCAGATCTAGGGAATGAAGGACTGAACATGGAAAACTGGTAACTGCAAAAGAATTCAAGAAAAAAAGCAGGCAGCCAATCCAGCTTGCCCATCCAGCTGTCACTGGTAGCCTTTCAAGGTAAAAACTAAACAGCAGTAAAACAATTTTATTCCAATGCTCCACAAGACTCCTAAAGGGATTCTATTTAAAGCTCTAAAAGACATATTTGAAGAACAATACTGAAAATTCTGGAAAAGCCACAAAAGTTAAATCTGTGGTATTTTCATAAGGCTTAAAATAGCTCATTTAATATATTTATCTTTGCAAAACCAAGAAAGATACTTCCACCACAATGTACATATATCACACACTGAAATTATCCCAGGCATCAAAGGATCCCAACCTACAAAAAAAAAGTTCTAATGAAACTGCTGGATGGAAGCTGAAGCCAGTCAGATGAAAATAACAGACAGTAATGTCTGACTAGCATTCATCTTCCTGATCCCACTCAGTGGTTAACATTTGTGCTAAGAGGGTATTTTTGTTTTGGAGATGCATTTAAATTAAGTCTAAGGTTTTAAGGACAATGCACATAGAGCAGCAGAAAAAGCACAGCCACAACCATTAAATAGCAGGTAATTATTTAATATCTTTTAGCCCTAAACTTTGCAAATGCTATAAATGCACAGTCTCTCTACTAATGTTCCATTAAATAAAAAACCCAAATCAGTAAAAATCTTCCAATATCTTTTTGTGTAGAAAAATCTTCCAAAAGCCATTTTTCATAAGATTAACAATTATATTTGGAGACAAGGCAGGTTTTGATCTCTACTTTCTCCACATGATGTTGTTCAGTTGTATCTGCCAGCTGTGTCTCCAGAGGCAGGCTTTCAGCTCAGATCCATGCCTCTACCAAGAAGACAACATGAAGCATAAACATCTTGCACAACCCCAATGTAAAATATAGCTCATACAAATGGCAGCAACCAACAGCAATGCTGATACCTGGTTTGCTCTTTATATCATTTTGGAAGAGTTCTACATGTTTTCCCCAAGACAGGGAAGTTTAATAGGTGCCACAAAAACTAAACAATTTCATACCAAAAATTGTATTTAAAAAATGAGAAGGATCTATTGATGATGTTTTCCTCCAGATATGCCCCAGGGCACAACAGTTCCATGCACTCATTGTGATTATCTGCTGCATGCTCAGCTGTTCTCAGTACAGTAAAATTACTAAATTACAACCTTTATGGTATTTTTCAATGCCACTAACTGCAGCAGTCACCACAAACATTTTGATTATAACCTACAAAATCAGGATCTCCTAAGTCACATTCCACAACAAGAAATCACTGTGATTCACGATCTTCTGTCTTCAGCACAAGCTTGTTTTTTTTAATCCAAACTCATTAGTAACTCTGTGGCACATGAACACTAATATGTGTTCAAAGAGCTAACAAAAAACCAAATTTAACCCCTTAGGTACATAATTCATCCAAAGCATTTCATTTGAAACATGAAACAAAGAGGGCTAAAATATAGCTAGGTACACTGGCCAAGACAGCTTCAGTAGTAAACAAGCCCCAAAAGCAGCTGACTCGTGTTTGTAACAAACACACCTCAGACTCAGGTCTCAGACACTTGGTCAGATGAGCAGCAGCGTTGAGAGGATTACATGAGCACAGCCTCGTTCACAACACAGCACTAACACAGCTTCAAATGACTCTTTCATGCATGATCAAAGGATTACACCATTTATATTTCATTCATCTCTTCATTTGTGCCTGATTATATGTAACCTTTGGGGTATAACCATTCATTTGGCAACACATTTGCCAGTAACTTTACTGAAAGCTGAGGGACCCTGATGTAAGCAAGCAGCTGTGAGGAGCTGCCAGCTGGGGCAGGGTTCAGCCCTCGTGCAGCTCCTCCCAGGCTGGCTCACGCCAAGGACAGGCTGCGGGGCAGGCACCAGCACCTCACGTCTCTGGGTGACTTTTTTAAATGCTAAACACTCCTAGAAAAGCAACTCTACCTTCCTCAGACAGGTTATTACTTCCCCAGGCAAGGGATTGACCAATTGGTTACTCATCTGTGTGGCTGCTGATTAAGCATTGGGTATTTTGAATTAACCTGTCATTGTCTAAGGCCCACCTTAGATGCTGAGGCAAGACTAAATTGAGATGCTCCATCAGTATGAAACTCCAGAATGTGCATTTTTTCCTCAAACAGTCCAGCCCCCAAAATGTACAAACATCCATGAACCTGAATGTTAGATGACATCTCTACTTACAAGCTCATATCGGAAAAGATATTTTAGTAATTAATTTAGTCTGGGTCATTAAGGTATGCCTGCACTTGGAAATCTGTCAAAACAACTTCCAGAGGAACTACTGAAGTTTGGAAGTACACAGCTCAATCCAGTTGGTAGATTTCGTATTTTTTTTTCCAGAGCAGAATAATGATGGAGGCCTGGATAAACCTGGAGTGAGCATTAGCAAGGTCAAAGTTTGTTTATATTGAAACACACTTACAGAAGGTCATTCTTTTGCAAAGGAAAGAGATTGCACAAGAACGTTGGGAAATCCACTTCCTAACAAAAGAAACTGCCTGAACAGAATTCAGGAGTGTGCAAACAGAAAGTGTACACACAGAAAGAAAGGAAAAGCTGCACAGAGTGACTGCTCAGACTTTCTGACAGAGGTCCCAAGCCCAAGGCACAGTAACCTCTGACACACTCACGGCAGCTACAAAGACAGCTGCAAGCTCAACAGAACATGGACACAAACAGGACTCAGCTCCAAAAACCAAACCAGTGTCACTGCTTTAACTGCTGCCTTCTGGTTTCCTTCACAGGCTTTTAGTACTAGCAAGCTAACTTAAACAAACTGTCTCTTATACTGGTTTAAACAGCTGAATTAAGCAGAGAAAGTTTTAAAATAAATGTCACTAATTCATATCATTGGAAAAGAATAGAGACTCTACAGCCTCACTATGCACACAACTGTGTTCCATACAAATCACACTGATAGACAGAAATTAAAAAAGCCCAAGCTGTACCTCAATATATATTGCCATCAACTATCTTTGAAGAGACTCTCCAGCTCAGAAGAAAGCAATGTTTCTCTTCCCTGGCTCACCAGAATTTCACAAATTTGTAAGTCAACTTAGTCTACACCAACATAAAAAAGGACATAAGGAACACATTGTAGTTTTCACTCTTGTCAGAAATTAAGTCAAAAACTTTCTTCATAAAAATCTGAATCACAGTAAGTGCAAATTCCATATGAGAAATGTACGTCAGACAACAAAATCAGACAGCCATGAGAGGGTTATTCACACATGTCCTCTGGGCTTACTCTTCTTCAACATTTGTTGAAAATTCAGTCACATTTTTGTAAAATAAACACTATGTTCACATAACTCAGTTAAAAAGACCATTTCTTTTAAGTGAGACACTAAATAGCCTCTATAAGCTGACCATTAAACAATGTCTTCTTCCCATCAAACATTCTTCCAAATGGACAAACACAACTGAACTGCACCTTGAGTACCGTGCTCCTGATGCTTGGCATGTTTGCTCTCTGGAATACCTGTGTCCTCCAGCACCAGCAAATTCTTTTTTGGCTAACTCAGATATAAGTAACACAGTTCCCTGACATGGTGCATATTGTCCAGGCCTTCCACACCTTAAGTGGGAAAGCTTTTGCACTATCATTTACATTTTGATGTCAATTTTTCCTCTAGGCCTATGAAGACTTCAGCTGAACTTCAAACTACCCAAAGCTGTAAACATTTAGGATCACATTAGTTTAGTAACTACATAGGGTTCAATTTATTCCCTTAAACTGTTGTAATTTTCCTACTTGAGTTTTCCCAAATAAATACAGGCACTAAAGAGTAAGTAAGTGGAGATGTTAAGTGGCCCATAAACTTCTTAAGATCAAGGTGATAGGTTTAGCAAGGTTGATACAACATAAACCAACTAATTTTAGAAACTCCTGGTGACCTTCCAAGACTAAATCATAGAGTTTTTTTTCTTCAGAGGTTTTAAATGTCAATGACTAGATAGTTTCCCATCAGTCTTAAGACATGAAGACCCTAAAATACACAGCCACACACACAGAAGATTCCAATGACACATCCAGTGACAACTGGAGCACATCTAAAGAATAAAGCTGGCCAGGCTGTAACGTCCTGTTCTCACTCTGTTCATTTCCAGTAACATAAGCCTGGCTTAAAATCGTAAAATAAAACTACTTCTTCTGGAGAATTACAAAACCATAAAGTAATACAGGCACTACAATATTAAAACAAATGCAGCATTATGAAAAGGCTGCCAAGAAGAGATGTCCAAAGGCAATGGACAAGTAATGCAGGGTAACATAGAACTGCAGAAATCCTTACCAAAAAGCAAAGTTTTGTCTGAACATCCAAGGCATTAAAGCAAATCCTGAAATCTTTGCACCTCTCAAGTCACAAGGAAAAGGCTCACAAACACCGTTACTTCCCCAGCAACAATTTACAAACCCAACTTTCACATAGGCAAAGGCAACACAATTGGTTTAGTGCCAGGGCTAAAAAAAAAGATATTCTGAAGTTTCAGGCCATTGCTCTTGCCAGTATAAGACACAGTATAAGAAGCACCAATGCTAGAGAAAAAGCCCAGCTGCACAGGAAGGGGTAGGGAAGAGGCAACAAACTCAGGTGAGTGGAGACCACAGAAAGAAAGCACAGCTTCTAGTCAGGTTCTCCTTTAAGCCGAGACAAGGGGTTTAGTGGTTTTTTTTAACGGCACAAAATCCTGTTTCACTCAGACAATATATCAAGCCCATTACTGGATTTCTGTACTTACAGCATTCTTTCACTAATACCATTGCCATAATTGTGTAATTGTATTCACTTTTAATCACTTTCTGGCTGAACACTGGCTCATTTTTGTCCTTTTGTACCCTTACTGTAAGAGTGGAATGAAGGAACACTCTGTTAAGCTTCACGATGTTACACACGGCCTTTACATTCACACTACCAGCAATATTTATATGACAATAAAATCTCAAAAACTCTCATGTCTGAGAGTAAGAGTCAAATAACCTGCGATAAAGATATGGGTTTATCGTTATTCACACGGAAGCATGTTTTTTAACAGCAACATAAGCCACTCCTGGATTTCATTCCAGGGCTTCTGAAAAGAAAAATATTATTTATCATCACAACATTTCCTGAAGTGCTCCTGTATTTTACACAGACAGATCTCCAATACAAGTGCGGTTAAGAGCTCATGCCTCAAGTAAGCTTTAACTAAGCGGATCTCTGCATGGCAGATTCAAATTTTCACGCTCAAGACCATTAACTTACTCTCTCCTTCACTCGCTAAGCTCACAAAACGTCAGGTCAGGAACCCTTATTTTGATCCCCATCCGTGTCAGGGGATAAGGCAAGGAGCAGGGGCAAGCCTGCCGCTCCCGGCCCCTCGGCGAGGCGAGCAGCGGCTGTTTGCTGCCCACCGACACCGNAGTCACCGCCCTCAGGCGGGCTGGACAGAACCTCCGCGGTCATTGCGTCCAGCCTGTGACCGAGCACCACCGTGTCAGCTACACCACGGCGCTCAGTGGCGCGTCCAGTCTTTCCTTAAACGTCTCCAAGGGCCGTGACTCCACCACCGTGTTGTCCACAAAAATCGGATCCATGACCAGTATATAATACTCTCGAGGGAGATACTGTTTTATTTCAGGGTTGCGTAAGCTTGGGTGCTCAGTGGTATTCCATTAATCAAGCACACCGACTATCAACACTTTTTACTAATTATAGATTTTATCAAACAAAAGAATTAGTGGTCACTGACTACAAATTACATAGCTCTCTTTGGTTAATGAGTCTCTCGCCTTTCATGCTAATTAACCCTCATGCTCAGCCTCTCTTCTGGTACAGTGGGTTTCTGAGGTCGGTGGTCAGTGAGTCAGTGGTCCCAGTCTCCTCCTGCCAGAATTACCTCTTACCCAGCCGGAGGTACAATTCAGCGCAATATTTCAGCACAATTGCTGAGTTGGCTTTATCAGTTTCTTCTTAACATTGGGAGTTCTGCCAGACG
Organism: Illadopsis cleaveri; assembly: GCA_013399915.1. Classification (NCBI taxonomy): domain Eukaryota; kingdom Metazoa; phylum Chordata; class Aves; order Passeriformes; family Timaliidae; genus Illadopsis; species Illadopsis cleaveri. The sequence continues at coordinate 675,474 of VXBB01009668.1, forward strand.
TCCTTGTGGCCTGTAAATTCTGCATTCTTTGTGTCCACTATCAGTGGGCATCCTTCTCCCTAAGCTTTGTTAACCTCCCTCTACATCTGAGATCATCACAGCATGTCAAGCCCTAAACCTTAAGAAGGCAATTCTACTAACAAGTGGTTTTTCTGACAGCTGGACATCACTTAGAGCTTGCTTGCTAACTGCTGTGTTTCATAGGCTAAATCTCTCCCTTGTTGATTAAGCTTGAACATATAAAAAGATCAAACATCAAAGAACATCCTTTCTTGAGCAAATTTTACATATTCCACATTTTGCACACATTGTCAGTCCAGTCCATTATCTAATCACCCCTCCTGTGAAGAAATTCCTCCTGATGTCCAGTCTAACCCTCCCGTGGCAGTTTAAGACTATGTCCTGATGTCCTGTTGCTGGTTGCCTGGGAGAAGAGCCCAACCCCCAGCTGGCTGCACCCTCTGTTCAGGTTTCATATGGACCAGTTAACATGTCTCAGCTGGTCTCAGCTGGTCCATAAGACTGTGCCTGCCCAGCTGGCTTCCAGCCAAAATACAGCCCTCGGGTATCCAGCAGGTTATACAGTTTTCTAAAAAACTCTCATTTTTATCTGAGAAAGCATCTGAATACAATTAAAATTAATTTTGATTACTAGATTCAAAAGTGAAGCCAGGTATCGGAGAATCAAAATGTATCACTGAAGTCACTGACTGTTTTTTGCTATGATGTGGTTTCAGTACATTTAACACAAATAACTGGTGACCAACTCCTTATTTTTCTCCAGTGAATACAATGTAAACTTCAGCAGGTACAAGATGGTATTACTCTATTTTGACTTGCAAAAGAAACTAGTACTCTGTAGTTACTGGGCGTCTCTCTCCATCTTTTCTGTCATGATTGTCCTTACAGAATTTGAGACAGAGAAATCCTGACCTAATGTACAAAATAACTGGAAAGCATTTTAAAATCACTTCAATTGCAGCTTATAGGAATGACTGGCTTGAAGAGGCATGTCATGTAATCAAGACTGACAAAATGAAACATCTACTGTAATTCTGAAGCTTTTCTGGCAGGTGAGGAAAAGTGTTTTAAAACTTTTGTTATATACTCATCAGGACTTGATTGTGATTCATTTAGAGCATAACTATGAAATCAGTTGCGGAATCATCTGGCAGAAAACAATATCTTTTTTTGTTAAAGACAGAAAAACATTTCCCACATTAAGATGAAATTAGCAGCTTCAAAGGATGATTCATTGTCAACATTTAAGCCATTTGATTTTTATGTATCTTTCATATTTTTAAGTAATTCTAGTGTGATTTCAGCTTCAAAAAGTAGCAAGACAACAGTTAATTACTGAGTTGTCTTTCTAAACACAAAATCAGTTTTGCAATATAAAGCATCACAGCATCACTTTTTTTTTTGAAATTTCTTAAACCTGTATTAGCCAACCCACATGAAAAATTGGAATTGTTTTTGTCTATGGTGATACAGACTAAAACCACAATGAGGACTGCACAAAGTCACCTCTAAACAGAGGTGTGCTCTTCTCATCAAACAGACTCCCAGTAGCTTCTCCCAGCACTGGAGAAATTGATGACATAACCGACAGATCAAATTCTCCAAAAACTGTTCACACACTTTAGAGACATTCAAATCCCAGACCCACCCAGCAGCTCTTTGTGGCCTTGTGCTTAAGAAGACTGCAAGACTTGCTTGAGAGAACATAAAATGCACATGGGAAAGGCTATAGTCTTACCAATGCAAGACAGCAGCAAGCACACACACAAACCTAGTTCTTAAACAATCTGCCTAGATAAAGAGAAGTTAGTGGCATAAACCATGCAAAATACAAAATGTCCCTGTGATCAATAGAATTAAATGATAAGCCGAGTTTTGCTTTTTGGACTGGTTGGATTTCTCATACCTCATACATGCCTTCTTTATGTATTTCAGAACATATCTCATGCAAAAAAGACTGGATGTGGCACTTGGTGCCGTAATCTAGTTGAGGTGTTGGAGCATGGGTTGGACTCAATGATCTCTTCCAACCTAGAAATTCTGTGATTCTGTGATTCTGTTATTCCTGAACTCATTCTGTAAGAGCCCCCATGCATCTTTGTTTATATGTTAAAAAACTTCTACAGGCATACAGGAAAGAAATTATTTACCCCTTAAGAAAATTTAATTTTAACATTGATAACACCTAACACTGCTGAATTTCTCTGGTGTTTTCATCATCTCTCTTTTATTGGGGGTATTATTTTCACATTTTCCAGTTAGATTCAAATCTGGAATAACTAGAATTAACCAAGGGGCCAAAGGTGACCCACTTTTACATGGCCATTTAGTGGCCAGAACAACTTAGTCCTTTGTTCAGTTAAAATCTGTGAGCACGCAGGCAACTGGAAACCTCAACACCTGTAAGGGAATTAGGATCTTGGTATGGACACTTGCCAGAACCCTGCACTGAGGACAAGATGCCTGTGGTGTCCTGGCCCAGAGAGCACCATCCAGTCCCACTGCCCCTGGCTTGCTCCCAGGGAGCCCCAGATACATCATAGAATCAATTTTTGTTGGGCCATCACTGTGACGAAGGAGATGGATAATTAGATCTGAGTAAACAATCTTGCCTTAATAATTTTTCTTGGATTTCTGTGTTGGGGTTTGTATAAAATCAATGCTTCTGACTCACAAACCACAGAAACTTTGAGAGAGAAAAGCAGCAATATCAGGTTTTGCTGCAGAGTGATTCCCTAAAACAGAGGAACCGATGTAGAGAATACTTGCAAAAGCAAAGCTTTTTGGTGTTTCCTACCCTCAGAAATTTCAAGCACCAATTGTTGACCACTGGATTCAGTGCCAGTACTTAAAAATTGGCCTCCTCTCGGTTTGTGTTTCATGATGGGAGGAAGGGACTGTGTACCCTAATGCCAGAATGCATGGAAGAGCCTTTGCTGCTCCTTGTATGGGACTTGTCTTTATATGTTAATTCAGTGGAGCCAGGGGAATAAATAAGAGACCCTTCTATAGCTAGTAACCAGAAAATTTAGTTACCAGAAAATAAAATTCTCCCTGAGTTTGAGTTTTCTTAGCAATTAGTTAAAATTAGAAATTCACACCTACAGAAATTTGTATACAAACTTGGTATGGAGATTTTAAAATATGCATTTTTATTAGATTTACAGATCTTGTTCTTTCTGGACTTTTATATTACATGTGCTTGTTTTCATGGATCAAAGCTTTTGCATGTAGTATTTCACTCAATTAACATTTATTCACAGTGAAAATTTCAGACCTTTAAAACACCAGAGCTATAGTCTCCTTAACAAAGCTTGTTTTATTTCACTGCAGAATACGTAGTAGGTCTATAAACTAGCTGCAGGGGATTCAGCATAATGAGCTTCTTTGTATGGATGTCAGAGGAGGGGAAAAGGAATGCTAAATTATGTAAGAAAACATGGTTATTAGTGTTTTCTAGACACTGACTTTGTAGAATTAACAGTATTTTTTTTTTTACCAAAAAAATAAACCTATATTGAAGTTAATATAACTCCTATTTCTTAAAGTTCAGAGGCACTCATTGAGAATGGGGATAGTACAATTGAAACAGGAACAATAATAATAACCGAGAACAGTTATTTGGAGAAAATTTACACAGAAAATTATAGACCCAAAGTACCTCTTACAAGATGACAGAAAAATCAGCACAGAACAGGAAAAGCTAATATAGGGTGATGTTTCATACAAATTTCTGCTCTTCACAGTACTAATATTTGTCAATAACCCCACTGTATTTTCCTACCTGGCATTATATATTCTCAAGTGTAGATTCAAGTAGTGAATCAAAGCCACACTGGGAGCACATGGAGTGAGAAAGGGATAAGGCTCTTTACTGAAGCTTTCCTGAACTTCAAAAAGGATCTGGTTTTATTTTTAATAATTTATCACTTCCTAGTATTTGTGCACTCCGGTGGGTAACTTTGGAAGGACTGTTACAATGTTCAGATAGTTCTTGCATTTGGGAATATACATGTAGTATTATACCTTGTTGCTACCATAATCTGCATTTTCAGCCATTCTTGTCTATTGCTCAAGAAAAAAAGTTTTTTACCAAGTTTTTTTTGCCAGCAAAAGCCGGTAGTCACTGCATTTATTGTTTCTCATCCTAATTAGATGACCAGCGGATTTCAGCAGTCTTTCTAAAGGAGCCATCTGGAATTATCAAAGATTACACTCAGCAAATCTAAGAGCTGGGAAGTTGAAGAAAGTCTTAACTCTGTTTGCAACCAAAAATACCATGGCTTGTCAAATGGTTTATCTGGTTCAGAGGTGTTAGGTTTTTTAGATTATGAACTCCGCAATTTCTTCAATTGCAGAGTTGTCCTCTGTAATTTGCTTTAAACTAAAGCTGGTGCCACCATGGAGCTGATGTTGGCTCTCTGTCAGATGACACCATCTGTGTGTCCAGCATTAATGGACAGACCTACATTACTCTCTAATAGCCAAAAAACTTTTCATGTCTCAAGAAAAACTAATAGCTTATTTTCTATTGAAATTGTTAAGGCATGCAGGAGAGAAAACTCTTGCCAATGAAATAACTGAGAGTAAGTGCAGGGAAAAAGAATTTAGTAGCATCCTTATTGCTATGGTATTTTGTCCTGCCTTTCCCATAAGAGAACAATTGGAACCAGTGAGGCAGAGCTATGATTGAGTGGCACAGAACCACACCACAGCAACCTCTGTAAGACTGTCTTGGTGCTTCCTTTACAATTCAGACATACGAAAAACCTCACAGCAAGGTCCTAACTTGCATCTAAAATGTGCAAAACTGGACCTAACCAGCAGTCCTACAGTAGCTACAGGTACCTACAAGTAGACTTGTACCAAAGATTTACAATTAATCCTCTTTTCCAGAAACAGCTTGAAAGAACACCACCTGAGGAAGAGAGGAAGAGTCACTGGTACATAAGAAGCATAACTTTGGGGTTTGTACTGGGTCCTTTAAATTGAGATTGACAATACACTTTGAGGAGAAGAACAGTGCAAGTTTTGGCATTTGTAGGAGAAGAGTGTCTGAAAGAATTTCTTTTTTCTTTACTTCCCTTGCTAGGGGAAAACTCAAAATTTTTTTTCAGATTGAATAACCAAAACCACACCCTGATATACCTTTACCATTGGAGAATATAATCTCAGCACCTTTTTGTTTGCAAAACTGAAATTTGCAGGGCTCTTGTGAGGAAAAAGCTGAAAAAGAGTTGACCTCGCCACATGAAGTTTATCGTGCAGCAGGAGAAGTTCTCATATCCTTGAATAAATGGAATAAAATCTGCCATTTAAGGGAGGAGGATTCAGTCACCTTTCTCTGAAAATTTTCACATGAAGATAGAAATGCACTTTTTGTTCATTTTGCATAGCAGATCCGTTTTCCATGTGCTCAAAACCTCAAGAAGAAACCTCTATTTTGAAAAACACCATAATCTCACAGGAAGTTGTTCCCATCTCTGCTAGTATTTGATACCCTATCTAGCAGGCTGAAAAACTGGATAAGAAGGTTTCCCAGGACTTTCACAGCTCTGCCATATAGATTGTCCTGAAACTGGGTTTTTTTGATTTCACTGCAACCCG